>CM069456.1:11704123-11743975 GCA_035610835.1 Ophiura sarsii | reverse complement strand
GGAAAGATCACATAATATACCTTTAATGTTGATCAAGCATCCTCATTTTGGCGAAAATATTGAGGTGAAAAATTGGCAGTGCTGACATTCAATGTGAATTTCGCGACGTCGTGAGTCTATGGAGAGTGGTGGTACATTGTACCTGTATCGAAGATACACTTGCACTATGGTACAGATTGGGACTAGCAAATACCCTATAATATATGATGAATAATACCACTGACCAGTGGTGAATCTAGGATTTTTCGGGGGGGGGGGGGGGGGGGGGGGGGGGGGGGGGGGGGGTGGCAAGATCAGAAATTTTCGTAAAAGGGTGCCCAAATATTTTTTTCAAGTCAGCTTAGAAAACTTGAGGGAGTAAGGGCATTTATTATCTTTACCCATGGTTGCCCGAATCAGCTGGCCGCTGTTCTTACTCGGGGCCCTGCACATCAATATAATACATGCTTAAAAATAATGACTTAATATAAATATTTCTGTTCATAATCATAATTCCCATCATAACAAAACGCCTGTGTGGCAAATGAGATTGGATCAAGTCTATTCTTTTCTCATGTCCGAAGGCTGACAGCAAAATTGTTAACTTTATTTGTTGGAAGTGGCTCTTTTAACTTCATTCTTTTCTTCCACCTTTTCTAAACTTTCATTTCATTCAGCCAGCATGCTTTAGGCTTTTTAAGCCTGACCCGAGCAGTTTGCTTGAGCCTGGTCCCTTCAAGACCCAAGCGTGTGTCCGTACGGACCGACTGTGTAAACAAACAAAATCATAAAATGCTGGAGAATTATTTTTTCATATAACATTTGTTCCAATGTTTGATGCCAAACCCTACAAAACTCCATGTCCAGAGGGTTAAGCGTAACATTTCCGATTGTCATTAAAGGGACATTAAGTGGTGTTGAAAATTTTAAATGTTTAAAAATGTACTTCAGAATTCAAGATGAACATTAAAAATTGCTATTATTGTTGTTTCTACTAACAAAAACACAGCAAAACTTGATTAAAACAATATCATCGCTATTTATTGAAAAACGCCCTCTATGCAAATACTGTCGGACGTGAAATGCTGGTTGCGGCTCTACCAGCATTTTTGAATCGACGTTTTGTTGTACAAAGAGGGCTGATTTTTCTTAATCCTTATAGGTGTAAGTTCATACATATAATACAATTGTAAAATATACAAATCCCAGTTTTTATCATAAATGTTTGTAATTGAGGGCGCTGCCTCCACCACATCTCTTAATGCCCCTTTAATTTGGTTGAGGGGATTTTCTTCATGAAAATACTCATGCACGCTAGTTATTTATGATTTAAACATATTTCATCTATCCCAATATGACATTATAGGTCTATTGGAGCTTACTTTACCAGTTTTTGTCAGAAAATGATTGTCCCGACGTTTTGCGTCATCTCCGTCACAGACCATATGCAGCGCCATATCATTTGTAATGAAAGGAGAATGGAAACACTGCTTTGACCGTTTGAACTTGCTGCACTTGAACTTAAACACATGTGAGGTTTTTGCGCGCTATTTTTTAGCAATACATTAAAAATCAGGGTCTTTTAAACATTGTATGTACGTATGTTTATTCAAGGTCATCTCCGTACGCTATAGAATCAATTCATTGGATTTTTAGAATTAGTGGTAAAAAAAGAGTGGTGACCACTTCCAATAGTACCGAAGTAGTAGACCACTATAGACATGCTTTTCCGGCGAAGCTATACCGGCCCAACACATAAGATGGTCATATCCGTCACATCATTTCCATCATCTCCGTCACATTTTCGTTGATTTTCTGTGTGACTGAGATACATTAAATTATTCCTCCAGTAGGCATGTAGACCTAAATGTATCTATTTCTATCACACATATCGAGGGTTAGTGCAACAAAGGGCTATCTGCTTTTTGGTCATTTTGAGAAAAAGTGAATTAAAGATTTGTACCCATCATTGTCACCTATTGGTTTTGACAAGTTAAAAGAAACGCTATTCAAACCTTTTTGATTAGGTAAATTTACTATTTTCTCATAATTAGGTTCCTGATCTTGTGCGGATCATTTTGATACCAAATCTCATTTTGGGCAAAAATGCAGATTACCCTCGATATACATGTATGCTCACATCCCTAAAATCCTGTAACATATATCTAAAAGAGTGGGTCGTCACTATTTCATTTCATTATCCATTATTCATTATTTCACTCAATTTCTTTATTGCATCTGTAAGTGGTGTTAAAGGAGCATGAAGAGATATGTTGGAGGATGCGCTCTCAATTATGATAAAAACTGGGATTTGTATATTTTTACAATTGGATTACATGTATGAACTTACACCTATATAAGGATTAAGAAAAATCAGCCCTCTTTGTACCACAAAACATCAATTCCAAAATGCTGATCGAGCCCTGATCAGCATTTTACCATAGATAGTGTTCCCCTGCAGCACGCGTGATAAATAACGCAAACCATATTAACATAGAGGGCGTTTTTAAGAAAAGGTTCAATAAATAGCGATGGTATTGTTTTTATCAAGTTTTGCTGTGTTTTTGTGAGTAGAAACAACAATAATGGTAATTTTTAATGTTCATCTTGAATTCTGAAGTAATTTTTTTTTTAAATCTTCAACACTACTTCGTGTCCCTTTAAAGGTAGATGTTCCGATTTTTAAACTTTAAGTTTTCTATTCTACATGAAAGGTCATCCTTAAAAGAGTTGTGTTCCAAAGTTTGAGTTGCATAACTCTAATGGTTCTTATTTTAGACGCACAAGATGCTGTGAAATGTGCCCATTCGCGGTAATTCGATGTTATTTTACCAATTTATTCGTAATCATACTGATTTGGACCGTCAAATTTCAGTATGTTAATCAGAAAAATATGATCTTTCATATGACATGAAAATCTTCATATGTTTGAGAAAAATCTGTGTTATGAAAATGTGATCGGGTCATATACCTTTAACTAGTAAGTTTAACTAACTATCTATTTTCTGTAAGTGGTGTTAACTACTAACTATCTATTGATTGATATATTTCACAGTAATTGACACTTTAAAAACTATTAAGGAAGTATGTGTTGTGCTGTTGAAAATGTCAAATAAAATCTGTCCAAAATATTGCAACGTCACTTACGTCTGAAATTTGAGTAGGTAATGAAAAACAATGATCATTATTACCATACACCATGACACCACGGCCAATGAAAGCCCTTAAAATCAACAGGAAGAGATGTCTGGTATTTTGAAAATCGGATTGGTGATGCATGTCATGATATTAATGCTAAATTACAACGGTAGTGCGAAAATTGCCACATGTAGGCCTATTAATTAGCAGGCTATCAGCAGCTTACATGGGACTGGTACTGGTGCAATCTTCGGAACAAATCAAGCAATCGGAACAAAATTTTAGCCTAATAAAATTCGAAACAAAAATCTTGATTCAGCTCAGTTTGCGAAAAATGTCTTATATCGCTTTTTAAGTTACCATGATGACTAAATTTCCCTGAACCCATAGTGAAAAAAGAACTCTAAATTGGCTCTAATCACTCATTTTTGACACCCAAACTTTGCAGCATATACTGTTCAACTTGTACATGTATGATTTTATGAGAATATCAAATTATGTTCATACAATACATGGTTTCCATGGAAATCTTTGAATTTTAGTACTTAAAAAAAGGTTTCCCATTGCCATGGGAACAATCAACATTTGCTGAGTAGAGCATTAATTCAAGCTATTGTATCAACCTGTGTGTCAGTGCAATGGCTCAATTTTGCTCAATTTGTTTTTGAGAGATAATATCACATGATTTTCACATTGTTTTCAATGGGGGCGTTAATTTTTTACTTATGGGGAGATAAGCTGTTTCCATGGTAACTCAAATTCGAAAAGTGGAGTTATGTCGTGTGTGGGGGCCATTTCTCGTTGCAAGTAGAGTCGTTTAATTAAATAAATAAATAATGAAAAACAAGTTTATACATTTTTATGATGAATTTCATAGTATTTCATTCAGTAGACCAGCCAAAGGCAATAAATGTGCTTTAAAATAATTTATCACTGCATTTTTTGTTACAGCTTGACCCCCCAGGCTAATTCAAGTCCTTAAATAGTTAGCTTTCGAATGAAGGGGGGTGACAAAAATAGAAATCAATTTTTGGGCCGTTTTCAGCATAAAAAGACCAATTTTGGGCAAAAAATATGTTTTTGCGTTTTCTGTGTAAATGTTATCTTTAAACAATTTACTATCCACCAATAATCAGTTCGACGTCAATTCATGTATATTTAAGGAATAATTTGTACCTAAAGCTGCTAAAATATAAAGAAAATAAAGGCACAAGGGAGTACAAAAGGGCACTTTTCTCAGTTGTATAGTTTTATTTGCCACTTATATTCGCTAGTTGATTAATCTAGCACATGATGCTTGCAGCTTGATTAAATCAACAAACTAGTTTGACATGACATGACATGGTCTATGACATTTATAGATATTTTTATGATGACAAATCTGGTAAAATTTAACATTAAAGGGGCATTCAAGGGTTATTTAACATGAGTGTATATACTAACTAATAGTGAATTAGAGGCGTATCTAGGCGTAGTCTTCCATGCACCCCAGGACTCCCTAAACCAACTTTTTGAACTTACTTTCATGGTCCTAAAACACAGTAAGGGTGTTACCAACATTAATTTTGGTGTTATAAAGGGTTATTCAAGATGGCATCCACAATGGCCGCCAAAATTATCAAATCTTACAAAAGGATCTGCCAACATATATGATGATGGTATATAGGATGTATATGATTATATTAGACTACTAGAAACTCATATCCAGCACATTTGCTCTTTCAACATAATTATTTCAAATCAAAAATGGCGGCAAAAATGGCCGCCTTAATGTAAAATATTATATAACAGCGTGTATTGCATTACATACACCAATTAATATGTTCTACTGATATAATAATGCATTTAGATATACAGCCCACCTCTCAAACAGTTTTGATTGCTTATCACTCTCCTAAATGGACCTCATCTCGTAAAATGTTTAGCTAACTACCAGTAGTCCAGTATCTAACTTTCTAAACAGATAGATTACTGATTTTATGGTGATAAGGGGAAGTTGAAAAACCTATCTTAGTAGTAGAAATATCCAAAAGGATCATCAACCAGTTACAATCGACACCAATTATACATAAGTATCTGTATGAATGTATCAATTACCTTATTAATCGAGTATATTATCATATATCCGTTACTTACTTAATTGCTTGGGTCATTACCGTATTACTTGCGGTCATTAAACAATCACCTGGGGTGATGAAATGATCGGACAGGGTCATTACACGATCACTTTGAGTCATTAAATGGTCACTTGAGGACTCAGAATGCAGGCTTGGGGTAATTGAATGATCCCTAGGGTTATCAAGTGACCGTTCGTGTCATGAATGATTGGGGTCACCACGCTATCAGTTAGGGTCATTAAATGATCACTTGGGGGTAATGAAACGGTCCTTCAAGATTGCTTAGGGTCATTACACAATCACTTTGTGTCAATGGGCATTTTGGAATATTACATTATCACTTTGATCTAGTCAATAAATAGTCACTTGGGGTCACTAAATAATCCCCTCCGATTACTAGATGATGGCGTGGGTCATTCAATGATGAGCTAGGGGTCATTAAGATATCACTTGAGGTCATGTTATGATCACTCAGGGTCATTAAACAATCACTTTGATCCATTAAATTATCATTTCGGGTCATCTAATAATCACTGGTGGCTATTAAGTGACCGATCGGGTCATTAAATGATTGCTCGGGACCATTACGCTATCACTTGGGGTCATTAAATGATCACCTGGGGTAATAAAATGATCAATCAGGGTCAATAGATGATCACACAGGATCAATAAATGATCACTGAGGGTCAATAAATGATTTCTCGGGGTCATTAAAACAATCACTTTGAGTCCTTGAATGGTCATTTAATGACCCCACGTGATAGCGTAATGACCCAAATCAATCATTTAATGGCCGGATCGGTCGATTAAATAATCCCAAGGGATCTTCCAAGGACCCAAAATAACCATTTAATGACTCAAAGTGATTGTTTAATGACCCCCGAGCAATCATTTATTGAACCTGATTGATCATTTATTGACCATGTGTGATCATTTATTGACCCTGATTGATCATATTATTACTCCGGGTGATCATTTAAGGACCACAGGTGATCATCTAAGGACCCCAAGTGATAGTGTAATGATTTCGAGCAATCATTAATGACCCGATCGGTCACGTAATAACCCCAGGTGATTCTTCGATGACCCGAACTGATCGTTTAATGACTCAAAGTGATCGTTTAATGACCCTGAGTGATCATAACATGACCTCAAGTGGTATCTTAATGACCCCCAGCTCATCATTTAATGACCCAAGCCGTCATCTAGTAATCGGAGGGGATTATTTAGTGACCCCAAGTGACTATTCATTGACTAGATCCAAGTGACAATGTAATAATCCAAAATGACCATTGACACAAAGTGACCCTAAGCAATCTTGAAGGACCGTTTCATTACCCCCAAGTGATCATTTAATGACCCTAAGTGATAGTGTGGTGACCACAATTATCATGACACGAACGGTCACTTGATAACCCAAGGGATCATTCAATTACTCCAAGTGCAATGATCCTCAAGTGACCATTTAATGACTCAAAGTGATCGTGTAATGACCCTGTGTGATCATTTCATCACCCCAGGTAATCGTTTAATGACCACAAGTGATACGGTAATGACCCAGGCAATTAAATAAGTAAAGGATATTATGATAATATAATCGATTAGTAATGTCATTGATACATTTATACAGTTACTTATAATTAATTGGTGTTGATTGTAACTGTTTGGTGATCCTTTTGGATATGTCTACTACTAAGATAGGTTTTTCATCTTCCCTAACCATAAAATCAGTAATCTATCTGTTTAGACAGTTAGATACTGGTAGTTAGCTAAACATATTAGTTACTAGATGAGGTCCATTTACGAGAGTGACAAGCAATTAAACTGTTAGAGAGATGGGTTGTATATCTAAAAGCATTAGTATATCAGTAGAACATATTAGTTGGTGTATGTAATGCAATACACGCTGTTATAGGATATTTTACATTAAAGGCATATTATGTGATCTTTTCTAGAGAGCGCCATCTATTCATGATTTTTTTTAGAAAGTAGATTTTCTTGCAGATTTACATTTCCGATCATAAATCATACATACATTCCAAGTTACAGAGCGATACGATTCCTAATTACCTCAAAATCATGGTTTTAGAGTGAATTTAGAGTGAAAAATATAAACTGTCGGGATTCCGACAGTTTATTTTCACTCTAAAACCATGATTTTGAAGTAATTAAGAATTGTATCGCCCTGTAACTTGGAATGTATGTATGATTTATGATCAGAAATGTAAATCTGCAAGAAAATCTGCTTTCTATTTTTTTTCGATGTTGAGGGCGTTCCCTGGAAAGATCACATAATATACCTTTAAGGCGGCCATTTTTGCCGCCATCTTTGATTTGAAATAATTATGTTGAAAGAGCAAATGTGCTGGATATGAGTTTCTAGTAGTCTAATATAATCATATACATCCTATATACCATCATCATATATGTTGGCAGATCCTTTTATAAGATTTGATAATTTTGGCGGCCATTGTGGATGCCATCTTGAATAACCCTTTATAACACCAACATTAATGTTGGTAACACCCTTACTGTGTTTTAGTTTTAAGTTCAAAAAGTTGGTTTAAGGAGTCCTGGGGTACATGGAAGACTCCGCCTACATGTAGATACACCTCTTATTCACTATTAGTTATTATATACACTCATGTTAAATAACCCTTGAATGCCCCTTTAATGTTAAATTTTACCCGATTTGTCATCATAAAAATGTCTATAAATGTCATAGACCATGTCATGTCATGTCAAACTAGTTTGTTGATTTAATCAAGCATCATGTGATAGATTAATCAACTAGCGAATATAAGTGGCAAATAAAACTATACAACTGAGAAAAGTGCCCTTTTGTACTCCCTTGTGCCTTTATTTTCTTTATTTTTTAGCAGCTTTAGGTACGAATTATTCCTTAAATATACATGAAACGACGTCGAACTGATTATTGGTGGATAGTAAATTGTTCAAAGATAAAATTTACACAGAAAACGCAAAAACATATTTTTTACCCAAAAATGGTCTTTTTATGCTGTAAACGGCCCAAAAATCGATTTCTATTATTGTCACCCGCCTTCATTCGAAAGCTAACTATTTAAGGACTTGAATTAGCCTGGGTGTCAAGCTGTAACAAAAAATGCCGTGATAAATTATTTTAAAGCACATTTATTACCTTTGGCTGGTCTACTGATTTGTTTTCGATCCTTTTTGTAAATAATATTTAAATATTTAACTGATCTATATATTGCTTGCTTGCTTGCTTATGGCGACACAAAAGGTTGGACTTTTGTGATGGCCTTCCACGTTGCTGTATCATTCATGCAATTTTTCAGATCTTGTCCACTTAAGCTCTTGTTCTCTGTAAGAATCCTGATGTAGTCTTTCCTGGGTTATCCCCTGGATCTCCTTCTATGTTTGGGTAGCCACAAGAGAACTTTCGCTGCTGCTTCGTCATTTCTCCGAAAACAGTGTCCGGCAAGTTTTAGTCTCGTCGACTGTAGCCTCACAGATATCGGCAATAGTTTCCCATACAAATCTTTATTGGTGGTATGCGATTGCCATGAAACATCTAGCGCCTTTCTTAGGATAGAGACGAGTGTAGCAGCCATCTAAGGCCTTCCCTGTTTTGGAAGTGATCGATCATGATTCTGCTCCATATATCAGGACTGGTTCCACTGTGGTTGTAAATTGCTTCAGCTTCATGTCCCTTGGGAGCTTTCTTTTCCAGATATTATTCATTTTATGACATGCTTTCCAAGCTTGTGCCTTTCTGATGTTGAAGTCCTTTTCACTACTGGCCATCCAAGCACCAGGTACTTGAAATCTTGAACAATTTCAATGTCATTTCCATCCAGAGTTGTAGTATCAAAAGGGGGCTCATTCATATATTAGATCAGATCATTTTCTCATACAATTAGATGATAGATCATTTATACTGCTTCATTAAAGGGACATTAAGTGGTGTTGACAATTTTAAATGTTTAAAAATTTACTTCAAAATTCAAGATGAACATTAAAAATTGCCATTATTGTTGTTTCTACTAACAAAAAAACAGCAAAACTTGATTAAAACAATACCATCGCTATTAATTGAAAAACGCCCTCTATGCAAATATGGTTCGCGTTATGTATCACACGTACTGCAGGGGGAATACTGTCGGACGTAAAATGCTGATCGGGCCCGATCAGCATTTTTTGAATCGATGTTTTGATGTACAAAGAGGGCTAATTTTTCTTAATCCTTATACATGTAGGTGTAAGTTCATACGTGTAATACAATTGTAAACATATATAAATCCCAGTTTTTATCATATATTTTTGTAATGGGGGCGCTGCCTCCACCACATCTCTTAATGCCCCTTTAACTTTAAATATTGTGATAAGGCAATGAAAAAAATAAACCCTGCTGTACGGGTCGCCGGGTCGGTCCGTCAGGCGTTTTTTGTTTTTTTTCATAGGGGAATTATGGAATTATTTTTAACATCATTAGAGGCCAACAATTTTATCATCAAGCAAATGTTAAATATAAAGATATATTAGGCATTTGTTTCATTAAAAATATAATTAAAAATACAAAGTCGTAAAATAAACAGACTTCTAAAAGCAACTACTTTTAGGCTTATTTCTCTACAATATGTGTTTTGACACAAGAAAAAATGCATTTGGCATGGACCCCTTTATTACAAATTATTACAAATTTTCCCATCACATACATTTTGTACAATTGTGGTAAGAATCATGGAATTATGACGGTCAAAAGTACAAATATAGCAATTTTACCTCAATTTACTGAAAAAGAGCAAATAACATGCACATGTTTAGACAGTAAAGTCATGTCAGTTCACTTTTTATTTCTTGCCCCCTCAATATGAAAAACCTAGCTACATTAAATATTGGTCTACATTTGTGTTTTATTCTAGAAACACTGCATGTCTGATGCAGCGTTATACATAAAGGATCTAGCCAAAGTGGCCTATTTCTGTGTTATACATAAAGGATCTAGAAAACATGGCCTAGTTCTGTAAGCTTGTCATACATACATTAAAGGTAGACTATGGATAGACTTTGAAGATAATTGTTTTGTAATCCAATTATGGTTAACTTTTTACAGGTTGATGATTCTGACAAGGTGTATGGTATTACAGTGGAAACTGAACTTGACACTGGAGATTGGCTACCATGAACTTCTGACTGCTGCAAAATAGTGAAAGAGAATTAAACTTCAGACCATTTTGATAGTAATGGAAGGTTTGGGAATTTGAATGAACATGGATTAACTTTGTGTTTTGTGAAAGTAAATTTTGGATGGCTGACAGTGTTATCTGCTTCCTACACAACGTTGAATGATGAAGGTCCGAGTTATATGTTATCCCCGAAAGCTCTTTGGTGTACTAGCTGGTGTGACTATCATTTTCATAGTGATACAACTTTCAGGGTATGGTCTAAAGGTAAGACACATATCACATACCAACATATTTCAATTGGGGGGTGGGGGGGGCACACTCTTGGGGGAGGGAGGGTACTCGCCTAATACGGTATACGGGGATGTGCCGCACTAATGGGTTGCTTTTTTGCAAACAAATCCCTAAACATAGGCATGATTTGTGCTGGAAAATCCCTAATAATGGGGTCACTTTTTACAAATGGGTCTATTTTCACGAACATTTTGTTTATTTTCATTTGAAAAAAATGGGTCTATAATGAAGCAAAACCCTTAGAAATGGGTCACCGTGTTTTTTTTCCAAGATCTTCCTTAGAAATGGGTAGGGTTTTGAATCTCCAGCCGCACACCCGACCAAACCAAATCCGAATACCCCCTCCCCCCCGGGGACACACTCAGATCGTGCAATGTTTCAACCTCTTTGTGAATGAAGATTAGGGTGTGCTTTGGCGGACAATAGATAGTTAAGTGTACAGTAGCTTGAGACAATAATCACAATAAAATGGCTTAAAGGTATATTATGTGATCTTTTCCAGAGAGCGCCCTCTATTCATGATTTCTTTTAGAAAGTAGATTTTCTTGCAGATTTACATTTCCGATCATAAATCATACATTCCAAGTTACAGAGCGATACGATTCCTAATTACCTCAAAATCATGGTTTTAGAGTGAATTTAGAGTGAAAAATATAAACTGTCGGAATCCCAACAGTTTATTTTCACTCTAAAACCATGATTTTGAAGTAATTAAGAATCGTATCGCCCTGTAGCTTGGAATGTATGCATGATTTATGATCAGAAATGTAAATCTGCAAGAAAATCTGCTTTCTATTTTTTTCGATGTTGAGGGCGTTCCCTGGAAAGATCACATAATATACCTTTAAAATTAGAACAAATACACCTTCAAACAGTTGCATAGATTTTAAAATGACTGGAAAAACGTATTTGCATCCTTAAAAATCCTTAAGGACAAGCATGTCTATATTCAGAGGACACACTTTGTCCCTGTCCTTGAACCATTTCAAAAGTGTTCTTGTTAAGATTTGCCAAGAAAAATCCTTGTTAAGGCCACAAAAAAACAAAAAGTTGAACATGCCCGACCAACTCATTTGGGGGTGGGGGGGGGGGGGATTTCCCAACAAATGTTTACAAATTTTGTTTTAATAGGATTGAGAAAATATTTTGAATATTGTCTCAAGGTCACTATTGTACCCTTCTTGACAAGGGTGGATTGCAAGACATGTTGGAGAAATTTGGATAAGGCCACACAAAAAATAAACCCTGTTCTACGGGCAAATGGACCTCTCGGGTTGGGTCGGTCGGTCAGGCTTTTTGGTGGACCACTGAATTTTGTTCACCAAAACTATGAGAAGATGAAAATCATGTTTCATTCATGTAAGTTTACATCAATTTCAAAATCCGGCATCAATTTAAAGAATAAACTGAATGAACTGAATGACATATGGTTGATTCCTGTATGTTAAGCCAATCGATGAATCAAGACTTCTAATGGGGCGAGGTGGCGCAGTCGGTTAGAGAGCATCATACACTGCGCACCGAAGTTCTGTTGGTGGATCGTTTGAGCGTGAGTTCAATACGATACACCAACACAGCCTCGTCCCCATGCCTCCTTTAGACCGTGCAGACTGAAGTAGACATGTACATAGGCGCACCGTGGTTCGGAAATCACATAGAAATGTTGGTCCCGTGTATCGGAAGAGCTATCCCTGAGCACGTGTAAAGGTCACAGACTCCTTCGTAAAGAGATGGGGATCATCCCGGTCTGTGTCTGTACACGCAATGATATAGATGATTGGTAGCAGTATGGGTTAACTAAGGGCAAATAGCCTCCTCACCCTTGCCACAGTGTGCTCTTCATATAAGTTCATATAAGTTCTATAGTTACATAACTTTTAGCAATTACCAATTTTGTTTTGTTTTAAATTGTTTATATTCCAGGATCTGGAGAGAAGTAACAAGTATGAAAATATTGCCTTACCAACTACCAGACAAATCACATTACAAAATAAGTATGGTCAACATGACAGACATTATGGAACATTGAAAGATGATAAACATGATAACATAGCGCAACGAGACTGGGTCGAAGACCGTGATAAACATGGTAACGTAGTGCAACAAGACTGGGTCGAAGACCATGACAATTTTGTGATGCAGGATAGAACTAGGTTCACCAAGAAGTCTGAAAATAATCGTATTGCTGGTATTCGATATCCATACAACAAAAACATAGACGGGCTACAAATTCAAATGCCAGAAATTATCAATGAAAACAAAATGGCTGCCATCGACCCTAGCAACCCTCCAAGTAACAGGTACCATGAAGTGCCTCCATCTTTCCTGGAAGAAGATACATGCCCCGCTTGTTTTGGGACATCAATATGTGATCAGTTTTATGCTGGACACATCAAGTTAGATACTGAAACGGAAGGGTTAGCCAAAATAAAATATGTATATTTCGGATTATGGGAGAAACGCTCCATCGGTGAAGACCAGCGCCCTCTTCCTGTGGTGGTAAAACGACTCGTAAAAGATAATGAATGGAGTGCATTTGAAGACTTTCTCTGTCGTAGAAATACCAGCAAGAATGGTAGCAGTGGTGGCGCTATTGGTTGCGATGTCGGTCACAAAATTCTGAAGACTAAACTTGCAAGTGGTGCTGCTTTAAAAAAGGAATATGTAAGGAGTGAATTTTACAAAGTGGCTCACCAACATCCAACATCTCTAGGGTATGAAATTTATACATTGTTTGGGTATTTTTCGGTGCCTTTTTAAAGAATTTAGGCAATATTTCCCTCACATTGAGGGAAGAGCATGGGGGTGGGGTTGGGGTGGGGGACTATGACCCATACTCCCCCCCCCCCCCCCCCCCAGTCAGCTGAAGCCCCGCCCTATTATGTCCCCAAACAATCAAAGATGTTAACTTTTAATGTTAAAATTGCTTAAAATTAGCCTCAGATTGGTCTGAAACATCCAATTGCAGACCAAATTAAGCTAATATCCGGTAATTTTGACATAAAAATGTAAATTTGTGCTCTTATCTTTTGCCCACCCCAATAATTTTCTCTCCCCCTCCCCATTTTCTCTCCCCCCTCCCCATTTTCTCTCCCCCCTCCCCTCCCCAAATGTTGATGCTGGTGCGGCCACTGTGGGTTGCTCTTCAAACCTTTTTAAGGAGTCTGCAAATGAATCTTTTTAAAAAAAGAATATCATGGATTTTCAAATGATTGGTAGAAACTAACTTAAAGTCCCCTAAGTGAGATGTTAAGCATATTTTACCACTTTTTCAATTGACCAAAAGTGAACAAAACTTTAAATCAAAACAATTATTCTTTTATAATTTAGAATGTCAACAATTTTCAAATTGACATTTATGGTAGGTATTTATTGTATTGCTTTATAAAAACGTTATTTTCCAATTTTGAAAATAAAATATACAAGTTTTCAGAATTGATGACAGTTTTGCCTGTCAACTGGTCATCTTGTGTGGATTGGTGATTCATCAGCAGTACAGATAGCAAGAAAACTTGACTGATGTCTTTGACCGCGGGTTGAAAAAGCTTTTTTCTTAGAAGTTTTCTGATTCATAGATGTGACTGAGTTTGTAAAGTCTGTTCATAATTTTTAGTTTACATAATTTTTACGTCAAGCTTTCTCCACGATGAAGCTGTAACTGTCACAATCATACATTTACCAACTTGCATTTTATGTATCCTGTTTGAGTCATTAATACCGAGCAGATCTGGGTCATATTGCATAAAACCTTTATAACCCCAAGTCTAAGATTAGACTAGAGTCATACCTTTATAAAGTTCAACAAAGTGATATTTGTATTGTTAAATATCATGTGTAACTTGTCTTAATGGGAGTTGAAGAGTCACTTTTCTGACGTCTGTTGAAGATTAATCTTAACTTTTATGAAATAGGACCTAAATCTAGGACATATTCAGATAATTAACTTCATTTTCTGTTTTTCTTAGGCTTGCTTTGTGCGCCAGTCAGCATTTACTTGATAACTTAACAAAGATGTTCGACATCACAGACAGACAAACTATGGAAAGTTCTGCTAACACGGCCATGTTATCAACATCTTTTGTACTAAATCCGGAAGGATTGGTGCTAAAAGTAAGTTATGTGACAAAATTTGGGGGAAGGGGGAAACTTTTGTGCAAAGGGGGACATCAAATCAGGTAGTGACTTTCCCTTGAAAAACTTCCCCCACCCCCAATTTACCCCCACCACCATTTTGTACCCAGAAGAAGTATATGCAAACCCCATTTTCTCTTCTGGCTATAAAGACCTGTTTTTATTTATATCATTTGATCTACATAATCTACCTGTTACCTGCAGACAGGCATTAAGTGACAGTTATAATATCAGGAAGAAGGAAGTAATATATCTATTTTAAGGAAGTGATTTGATTAGGGTAGTACCGTACTGTAAAAGTGGACATTTTCGCACTGCATATATTTTATATTTCCCCGCTTTTCACGCTTGAATCGGCTATCGCGATAATAATAATATCAGAAATATATATTTTGCATAGGTCTATGTGATGAAGCTACAAATTGCGAATTTAATAACACATAAAACAGTTGAAGATCGGCAAAGCACAAAAAATTGAATGTGCGAAAATTACCACTTTTACAGAATTAACTATGATAGACTAACCAGACTGAGAGTAGGGAAATATGTGTCGATTGGTACGTACATCAGGCCTCTGTTTGGACTCAAAATATTATATCTCGCATACTTCCTTGTGTAGCTGTCTTTGTTGGAAGGGAATTGAAACTAAGTTAGTGAGGTATGTGCCAGTTTAAAGGGACACTAAGTAGTGTTGAAGATTTTTAACAAATTAATTTACTTCAGAATTCACTAGATGAACGTTAAAAATTACCATTAATGTTGTTTCTACTCACAAAAACACAGCAAAGCTTGATTAAAACAATACCATCACTATTTATTGAACCTTTTCTTAAAAACGGCCTCTATTTGAATATGGTTTGCGTTTATATGTATCACGCGTCCTGCAGGGGGTCACTGTCTGACGTAAAATGCTGATCGCGGTTCAATCAGCATTTTTGAATCTACGTTTTGTTGTACAAAGAGGGCTGATTTTTCTTAATCCTTATAGGTGTAAGTTTCATACATGTATTGTAAAAATATACCAATCCCAGTTTTTAACACAGTTCTTAGTGTCCCTTTAATACACTTGTATTGTGATCACTGATACAGTTCTGTGTGAAATGTTACTGCATTTGACTGGGCCTTGATGATCAAAGTAAAATAAACATGAAAGTTCTTGAATTCATATCCCCCATCCATAAATGCTAGCAAAATGTTGTTGTTTTACAGTAGATATAGATATAAAAATTGGGCATAATTCTGTTATACCCTTCACACCAACATCGGTTAGTATGCGTCGTTCTTAAAAATCATGCACTATGAATACCCCTGTGAAGGGTATAAATTCAGAAGTATAGACCTTCTGGTAGGAATCGTTACAAAGATGACAGGATTGTGGAAATGAGATTGGATTGCAAACCCAATGTAATTGTATGAATATACAATCCATGGGTATTCCCCACCAATTTCCAGAATCGATCTAAGCTCAGAGATAGCCAGAAAGTGCATGAAGTGCTCAACTGATAATAAAAGGTCAGCAGCAATATGCATCAACAATAATTCCAAAAACGGCAGAGCGTAATAAAAATTCAGAAGTATAGACCTTTGATTTTATTGATTATGTTCAATTACACATTGAATGATGATTCTAATCAAAGAGTTATCTGAACATGAAAAGTGGCAAAACTGACATGCTTGAGAAGATTTGCCATAATTTGATAACGGAAGCTAAAAAATTGATAGAAAAACATTCTTATGACATATTATAGATTGTTAAATATGATTATTAGTATTTTGCGAACATTTTAAATATTTGTCATGGACAAAAAGAAATCATGTTTCACGTGGGCTCTCCTGTATGTATATGAACATTTAAAGGTATATTATGTGATCTTTCCAGGGGACGCCCTCAACATCGAAAACAAAATTGAAAGAAGATTTTCTTGCAGATTTACATTTCTGATCATAAATCGTACATACATTCCAAGTTACAGGGCGATACGATTCTTAATTACTTCAAAATCATGATTTTAGAGTGAAAATAAACCCCGGGGTGCTCAGTGGTCATTACATGAAGGGTATCATGCGTGTCCAAGAAATCACGTAATTAGGGTAGTTTTTGAAGTTGGGGCACGTTACGTACGTAACGTGAATAGGGTATCAAAACAAGCCAAATTAAGAAAAGGGTATACTTTTTACATCATTGGCTTTCGTATTTAGGGTCTTTATTTGCTCTATGAGCATTATAAATAGCCATGATACAAGGGCGAGATATATTTCTCAAATTGTAACCTTCGCAAGTGATCTGATAGATCAAATATTTTGAGTGACTTGTTTAGGGTATTGAAAATACTGATATTACTTGCTTAGGGTATGTAAAATACTGTGCCATACTTGTTTAGGGGGTGCTTTTCACATTAACACGATTACGTATTTAGGGTACTTTTTGAAAGTCCTTGGACGCGCATGATACCCCCTTGTAATGACCACTGAGCACCCCGGGAAATAAACTGTCGGATAACACAGACAGTTTATATTTTCACTCTAAATTCACTCTAAAACCATGATTTTGAGGTAATTAGGAATCGTATCGCTCTGTAACTTGGAATGTATGTATGATTTATGATCAGAAATGTAAATCTGCAAGAAAATCTACTTTCTAAAAAAAATAATGAATAGAGGGCGCTCTCTGGAAAAGATCACATAATATGCCTTTAAAGAGTCTTTCTTAAAATCAGTAATTTTTACCCTCCAACACCTCTTTGCATATATTTATGGGCATGTCTGTGTACTTGTGTCATACTTGGCCTTACACCTGTGTTCTCTCTCACTGAATGGCCCTGGGATCAGAGGTGTCGGCCTTACACCTGTGTTCTCTCTCACTGAATGGCCCTGGGTTCAGAGGTGTCGGCCTTACACCTGTGTTATCTCTCACTGAATGGCCCTGGGTTCAGAGGTGTCGGCCTTACACCTGTGTTTTCTCTCACTGTATGGCCCTGGGATCAGAGGTGTCGGCCTTACACCTGTGTTCTCTCTCACTGAATGGCCCTGGGATCAGAGGTGTCGGCCTTACACCTGTGTTCTCTCTCACTGAATGGCCCTGGGATCAGAGGTGTCGGCCTTACACCTGTGTTCTCTCTCACTGAATGGCCCTGGGTTACTCCTGTATGCTGTTCATATTTGAATGCCCTCGTGGGTTTTGTGTCCATATTTCATTAAAAAAATCTTTTGTTCTTGTCAGCCTTTTATGTTAATTTTCTCCCCATATTTCAAACCAGATTATTGCACTTAAGCCTAGTAGTAGGTAATCCAAAAATCTTTTAAAGTCTTGTAACTAATTTTCAGTGTCTAAGTGAATACATCCTGAAATTGGCACTATTCCATTTGAAATCCATACACCCCCTGTGGAAGATATTATATTAATCTCCCCAGAGAGTGTAAATTTCAATTGGGGTTACAGGTAACACTATTTCAAATCTACACTCCCTGTGTGGGAGATTAACCCTAACCCATTCCCCCTCCAGGGATCGAACCCGGGCTGCCGTGTACTTGTGCATCACGCTACGGGGGTTACGCTCCCAAAAATAGCATTTCAGAGCCTGTATGTACCTGTGAGAGCATGCTTGTGCAATGAGATGAGGTGCTTGTGCCTCTGTTGGATGTCTTCCATAGGGGCGGTTATGAATTTCAAATGGAATAGCTGAGGAATAATCTATTATGTACATATTGATTATAAACACTGCACAAATTTCGAGGCGCCCTGTGTTTAATTCTTAGGACCCTAAATATATTCAACAAGTGGGAAATAACAGGCGTTTCCTCCTGCTCATTTTGACACCTCATTTGTCACGATAGCACCAATATTGATGAAGCAGTGGCCATTTGAATAACAAATGATGCAGTTTCCATTGTTGCACTTAACTCTTTACCCATGAAAAGCCAAGTGTTAACAAAACAGTAAATCTAAAGTGTACCTCTTCTTTCTCTCTCTCCATGAAAAGACAATAATAATCCGAACATCGTCAATTGTTTCCAAAACCTCACTGTATCTACTGGTGTGATACTCATCCTTTACAACGACCAGGAGCAACTGCAGTTACAGACACTCCAGATTCTTTTCATTAAGAGAAAGATCGGTACATTAACTGTTTTTTATGCTCTTTTCACAGGTATAGGGTTAAGTGCAACAAAGGAAACTGCATCTTTTTTATTCAAATTCACTTTACCCTATACCCATGAAAAGAGCGTAAACAAAACAGTAAATCTAAAGTGTACCACTTCTTCTCTCCATGAAAAGTTTCTGGGGTTTCAGAAACTGAAGTTGCTCTTTGATTTGGAGTTACAAGGAAGGTTGTACGAATATGGAGAGACAGGTGTGTTGCAAACAAACATCTTGAATGATACTGGTCATGTAAAGGATGAGTCTCACACCGGTAGATACAGGTGATGGAAACAATTGAAGATTTGAGATGTTCGGATTATGATTGTCTTTTCATGGAGAGAAGAAGAGGTTCACTTTAGATTTACTGTTTTGTTAACGCTCACATGGGTATAGGGTTAAGTGTATCAATGGAAACTGCATAATTTGTTATTCAAATGGACACTGCTTCATCAATATTGGTGCTATCGTGACAAATGAGGTGTCAAAATGCGCGGGAGAAATTGCCTGTTTTTTCCCACTTGTTGAATTTATTTAGGATCTTAAGAATTAAACACTGAGTGCATCGAAAAAAGTGGATATTTTCTTTTTGTGCAGTGTTTATAAAAGTGATTTCGATTTGTCAATTATGTTGTATACTTATCTGTGTGTACCAAATAAAATAGTTTTTAGAATCTGATAATTATTTTATCCTACAGTTTTGCCATCAGTACATACCTGAAGTGAAGCCTTACTTCCCTACCTATTATGGCGAGTGTGGACGTATGATCGTGGTTCAACCTGGGGGTAAACCATTAGACAGTTTCCTGAAAGAAACTTGGCAGGTAAGTTATGGGTCAATTATTGTATCAAGTAATATCTTAGTAATGTATGATGGTCATCGGGGGGGGGGGGGGGGGGGGGGTAACACCATTATGAGTCAATTATGCACTTGTAACCCCAGTGGCGTAGCTAGCTTTTTTTCAGGGGGGCAAGATTTCTAAAATTTTCGTAAAAGGTTGCCCCAACATTTTTCCAAGTCTGTCACCTCGTGAACTTCACGTAAGTGGGGGGGGGGGGTGAAGTCAAAAAAAATTGCACGGTCAAAGTTTTTCGCACGGACACAAAATTTCGCAGTCCAAAAAGCACTGTAGTCAACAAATATTGACCATTCCTCAGGGTTTTAAGCAGTTTTTCCAAAAAAATGTTCATTTTGTTTAAAAACAGGCGAAAATGGTCATTTTTAAATGGTTACCCCGCATATAAGCACTATATCCAAAGAGAGGGGCGGGGGCACAAAAGGAGGCGGGAGCACAAAAAAATTCTGTCAGGGGGGCAACTTCCCCCCCCCCCCTGAGCTACGCCACTGTGTAACCCCAACATTGGAGGACCCAGGACTAGCGGGGATTTGGGGGCCGGGACATACAAAATACCATTGTGACGTCATTCATTTTTTGTACTCCCCATAGCCGGGACAAAGTGTGTGTGTCACCGTTACAGTTCCCCTACCCCCACCCCCACCCTTTAGCCGGGACAAATGTTTTTTTCCTTCTCGTATTAAGCAATGTACATTTCATCTACACTGCCCGGCTAGCGGGGCACACTTGCACAGTACACCCCCACACATAGGCGGGCAATGTTTTTTGAACGTCCCTGCTACAGCTACAACAGTCCCTGTCTAGTTCCCGCCATGTCCCGGGTCCCCTGGGGTTGCAATTGATAAGTGCATTATTGTTTCATCAAGTAATATCTTAGTAATATACGATGGGCATCCGGGGGGGGGGGGGGGGGGGGTTCAACCTTGGTGGGGGCACTTATGTAGTCGAATCCAGCCTGGGGTAAGTCATTAAACTGTTTCCTGACCGCATCTTGACAGTTAAGTTACGGGTCAATTGTTGCATCATTAAGTGATTTCCTAGTGATGCAGGGGAAGATATCTGGGGGAGCTCAACCTAGGAAAGAGGTGGGGTGCATTTGTAGGACACGAGGATATACCTAAGTGCTCTACATTATTTCTTGACATCACACTAGGGTCAAAAAACTTTTTGTTACTATTTTTGCACGTCCAAGCTACAGTCCATGCGTGGGGGTATACCGGGGAAGTGTGACCCCATTAGCCGGGGCATACATTACTGAAAATGAGCAAAAACTGGCAAGAACTAGAATATTATCTTACTTCATGTAGGAAAACAAAAACATTAAAAAGAAATCCTGAAACAGTTCATCTCATCTCATTACCAAATCTTAACAAATATGATATGTTTGAGGATTTCTTGACGTCCAACCCCTTCTGGATGTTGTTCTTCGTGGATTATACACTTTGATATCTCTATTTATATTACTCTTTTGACTGTTTCAGGTGCGTGTAGACGTGGCTTTCCAGATTCTTCAAATGTTTGAGGATTTCTTGATGTCCAACCCCTTCTGGATGTTGTTCTTCGTGGATTATACACTTTGATATCTCTATTTATATTACTCTTTTGACTGTTTCAGGTGCGTGTAGACGTGGCTTTCCAGATTCTTCAAATGTTTGAGGATTTCTTGACGTCCAACCCCTTCTGGATGTTGTTCTTCGTGGATTATACACTTTGATATCTCTATTTATATTACTCTTTTGACTGTTTCAGGTGCGTGTAGACGTGGCTTTCCAGATTCTTCAAATGTTTGAGGATTTCTTGACGTCCAACCCCTTCTGGATGTTGTTCTTCGTGGATTATACACTTTGATATCTCTATTTATATTACTCTTTTGACTGTTTCAGGTGCGTGTAGACATGGCTTTCCAGATTCTTCAAATGTTTGAGGATTTCTTGATGTCCAACCCCTTCTGGATGTTGTTCTTCGTGGATTATACACTTTGATATCTCTATTTATATTACTCTTTTGACTGTTTCAGGTGCGTGTAGACGTGGCTTTCCAGATTCTTCAAATGTTTGAGGATTTCTTGATGTCCAACCCCTTCTGGATGTTGTTCTTCGTGGATTATACACTTTGATATCTCTATTTATATTACTCTTTTGACTGTTTCAGGTGCGTGTAGACGTGGCTTTCCAGATTCTTCAAATGTTTGGGGATTTCTTGACGTCCAACCCCTTCTGGATGTTGTTCTTCGTGGATTATACACTTTGATATCTCTATTTATATTACTCTTTTGACTGTTTCAGGTGCGTGTAGGCGTGGCTTTCCAGATTCTTCAAATGTTTGAGGATTTCTTGACGTCCAACCCCTTCTGGATGTTGTTCTTCATGGATTATACACTTTGATATCTCTATTTATATTACTCTTTTGACTGTTTCAGGTGCGTGTAGACATGGCTTTCCAGATTCTTCAAATGTTTGAGGATTTCTTGACGTCCAACCCCTTCTGGATGTTGTTCTTTGTGGATTATACACTTTGATAACTCTATTTATATTACTCTTTTGACTGTTTCAGGTGCGTGTAGACGTGGCTTTCCAGATTCTTCAAATGTTTGAGGATTTCTTGACGTCCAACCCCTTCTGGATGTTGTTCTTTGTGGATTATACACTTTGATAACTCTATTTATATTACTCTTTTGACTGTTTCAGGTGCGTGTAGACGTGGCTTTCCAGATTCTTCAAATGTTTGAGGATTTCTTGACGTCCAACCCCTCCTGGATGTTATTCTTTGTTGATATACGATTTGACAATTTCTGCGTGTCTGAAGATGGCAAGATTCAGCTTATTGACTTAGAAGATGTGGCTATAATTGATAGACAGGATATAAGAACAGGTTAGTATTATTGACATAGCCAGTGGCGTAACCAGTGTGGGCCAGGGGGAAAAGCCCCATGCTTAGAACCCTTGCCCCATAACATCTTATTGTACTTTCCTCAGGTTAATGTTGAATAACTATTAACTACTCGCTCGCGTCAAAGACTCATTGCCATTGCAATGTGATGTCTTAAGATGACAGGCACGACTGACCCATTTGTCTTTTCAGAAATGTGGTGGGAAATTCCCCTGCAAAGGAATACAGACCCATATTTCCAAATTTCAGGATTTTGTTTTATAGTTTGTCAAAAAACAACAACATTCCTACAGATTGTTTGAGTAAATTTAAAGGAAAATAAAAGCTTGATCGCGACCAACAACACCAGAAAGGTCTATCCACCTGCATGCCCATAGAACAGCTATGTATAACCTTTAGACAGTCAGTCTGCTCTAAACATGTTCAAGGGCCAAAAAACAAATCTATCAAAAAAGTGCTCAGTTTCAGTTCAGTTTCAGTTTCAGTTTATTTGTTTCCATCTCAGTAAACATATACAATAACAGTGGTTTATAAATACAAATATACATGAGATGTGGATGCCAATCTAAAACGCAGAGCATAAGGAAGATGGCACCCAATGATAGAATAATTACAATCAATAAATAAGAGTTTATAACATAATATCAATAAAATGGAGTTAAACATAAGCAGGGATGGAAATAAGACCCGCCCGCCCGCCCATAGCGGGTAACTTTCGTGTCGGGCGGGTGAAGATTCAAAGGTACCCGTCCGACTGGCGGGTAACATTTTTGAAGCTCAAAGTGTAAGTAACAGAAGTTCAGGGTAATTTCATCATCAGATGATCGTATGATAGAGGAGATCAGGTTGATAGGAGATTAAAGAGAGTATTGGATTGATGAACATGATGAATACGAGGAGCTGTTACAGGCAAGGTTTACAGTGGAACATCGTACAATAAAGACAAAAACATGTAAATATAGTTTAAAAGTAGTCTTGCATTTGTTTGCTGCAAAATGTTATGAAAAAACCTTGGGCTGGTAGAATTTTTGTCGGGCAGGTAGATTCTGTGAGTTACCTGCCCGACTGGCTAGTTGAAAAAAATCTGAAGTTCCATCCCTGAACATAAGATGTAGGTTACAGTAACAGATTATATTATACGGATCGTGGATACAGTGTATGAGGTGTTTATACAAATAAGATTACAATAATTATATGATATACACTGAATATGTGTATACATAAAAAAAGAGGGTGCAGGACAAAAACATTGGACAGACATTTACATTAAATTAATAATTTACTTAATTGAAGCATACTCGTTGTTAAATATATCAGAGCGATATTGGAGTAGGATGTATTTTTTTAGGCGAGTTTTAAATGTAGCAAGTGACTTGCAGTTTTTGAGAGTGATGCTCATATTATTCCAAATAAGTGGATCTTGGGATCTGTAAGTATTCTCAGCCAGTTTGGTATGAGTGGGAGCAATGAGAATATCAGTGGCATGACACGTATTGTAATTATGGATATCAGATTGATTGATAAAGAGGGTGGCGGGTAGGTCAAGGGGTAACAATTTGTGGTGGTATCTGTACATATGTATAGCAAGTTGATAAGTATAGATATCACAGATTTTATGCTTGTTAAGGGATACAAAGAGAGGAGTGGTGTGCTCAAGCCATAGGGAATTGGTACAAGTTCTAATAATTTTCTTCTGAAGAATGAATAAGGATTTTAAGTTTGCATTATTTCTGTCTCCCCATACAAGGGTACAGTAAGATAAATATGGTAAAACAAGGGTGGTATACAGTGTATGGAGAGATTCCTTGGTTAGATAGGCTCTAATTTTGCGGAAGATACCATTATATTTGGAAACTATTTTCGTAATGTGGGATTTGTGAGCCTTCCATGATAAATTATTGTCAATTAGAATACCAAGAAATTTAGTTATTTCAACTCTATCAATATTCAATTGATTTATTTCCTTTTGTAAAAGTTATAGTTAGAAATATTCTAAGTCCACCAAGTGTGTAGTTCCTACCTAGTCAACCCCGGGTGGAAAGTCATGTGGGTATTTCCATCGCTGCACATATATATACATGCTGAAGGGCCAGAAAAAAACATACAATATTTTGACAGAACAGCGACATTATTAGTATCATTACATTTTATTTCAGCATATCAGCATCCTACGGCTTCACCCGACTCTGAACCATGCAATGAAGAATGTCTTTTTACTCTTGGCAAGGCTTTATATGAGAACCCTTCACACCAATGCAGTGGGATGCCAGGCTTTGCTCCTCAAGTGATGTACATGTTGGCATGTCAACGGCTCATCTCAGACTCGGACAATACAAAATATATGAGACTCTTTGACAATAAGGCTCACCACGACCATCCAGGTAAACTTAGAAACTTAGTTGATTTGTGGTAATGGAAATGTTCAACCAAATAAGGGTTTTTCACAAAAAAATTTACCCTTTTCATACCTATTGTTGGGAAATTAATGGGTTAAACTCTTTACATTTGCCTTTTCTGTAAAATTGAAAAAATTAAAGGAGCTCTTTTCTTAAAATTTAAAAATGATGGAAAATGATGGATCTCCGGTAAACATTTGCGTTAATATTTTTTTTAACTGGTCAATTTTTTTAAATTCTGGTGGCACATTCCTTATAAAAGAATATCTGAATGAGTGGTAGTGCTCCCCCATAGATTATAACTCACCCTGAATCCCTAGCTTCAATCCTGCCTGGTAAAGCATGAGCATTGTGGCACTGTTAACCCTAACCCAGCCAAATATCACTTAATTTCATCACTCCCAAGCAAATGTGTGGATGGGTAAAGGAGGCCATAGAAATAAGAAAACAACGCACCACCATGAATAGAGATGAGGGGCAGTTCAATCTAAGTCAATTTTGAGTTTATTATGTGTGCTCTCAGAGCATTTTGTAAGTTTTAAAATGACACCAAATTGATCAAATCATTCAGATTTTACGAGTGAATTTACAAGTGAAAATTACTCCTCAATTCTTATTATTTTCTATAATTTTTTCTGTCCGTTACACACAGCCACAAATAATTTCCATTGATGTTTCATATCAGTAACAGAAAGTAGACTCCTCTCTTCAAAGTGTCCCATCTTCTGCTGTTGTCAGTGGGTACACGTTACAAAAGGTTGACCATGCGTAAAGTACGCGAGGGTCACCCGTTGTGCGCATCTAATGCCACAAATAATTACCATTGATGTTTCATATCAGTAATTGAAAGTAGACTCCTTTCTGCTGTTGTCAGTGGATGCAAGTTACAAGAGGTTGACCTTGCGTAACCTCACCCGTTGTGCGCATCTAGAGCTGCCCCATACGTAAGCTCAACCTCACGGTGCTGATTGGTTACTGGATATCTGTGATTTTCAAGCATGCACGTTTTAGCTAATCAGAGTGCACCCGTGTATGTCGGACTGTGACCAAGAGGATATGTGCCGTATGTGCATTGATTGGCTATAAATTGTGTTTTGTTACAATTGTACTATGCCATTTAAAACCCGTACAACCATTAGGTAAAAAAAAAATTGTTATGTTGTCCTCCACAACTTTCAGAGAGGAGGGGCGGGCGGGCGTTTTTTTTATTTTTTATTTTTTTATTTTTTTTATTTTACCAGCGGAAGCTCAAAGTTCAGCCAACAAGAAGTTGAAATCACTCTAATTGTCACACATATATGTTATAAACACTTACTTTAATATTCAATGCCATTTAAACTGTTAAAAAAAAAATCTGAAAAAAATCTGGAAACAAAATCTGAAAAAAGAAGAAATCTGAATTTTTTTTAAAACAAAATCTGAGCGGCCTAAATCTTACGAGCGGGCGGTCGAGGACAACATAACAACAACAAAAAATTGGGCCTTATGGAAGACATTACATTAATCTTCCCACAGGGAGTGTGAATCTCAAATAGGGTATCCTGCTTGGGGGACTCCATTTGAAATCTGCACTCCCTGTGTTGAAGGTTAAGGTCATGTTTGCATCAGGAGGGTGTATGGATTTCAACTGGAATAGCCCATTTTCTTTGCTTGGGTGACTCCGTTTGAAATCTGCACTCCCTGTGTTGAAGGTTAAGGTCATGTTTGCACCAGGGGTGTATGGATTTCAACTGGAATAGCCCATTTTCTTAGCTTGGGTGACTCCGTTTGAAATCTGCACTCCCTGTGTTGAAGATTAAGGTCATGTTTGCATCAGGGGTGTATGGATTTCAACTGAAATAGCCCATTGTTTTGCTTCCATTAACAGGTGGCCTGCTACATGACATTCCATATGAGTTGGAACCCAAGATGTCTGAACTACTGTATGAGTGTGTGTTTGAATCCAAGCCAGGCAGTCGTCTCTATGCAGTCAAAGCTCTCAAGAAACTTTTGGGGATCGTGCGCAAGAGTTTCAAAAAGTAAGATGTCAACTGAGAAGATGTAGAAAACTGTTATGGTTGTTTTCATTTGGAGCAATGGCAGTGATGTGATCAGAAAGCAGTGAATCCAGGAAAGGAATCAATATTTGTTCTGTCAAAACCGTGTACTTTAATGTAATCTAAAAGTGTTAAACTCACTTAATGAGAATTTGTGAAGTACAGCTCTTTTTTTAAGAGTGAAATTCAACCTTTTCAAGAGTGATTTCCACAGTTTTCAGAAAAGAAATCACTCTGAAAGAAATGAAAATCACTCTAAAAAGAGCGAACTTCACTCCTAAAACAAACTGTCCCTCCTCGAAATCTCAAAGAGTGAGTTTTAGCTCTTTTGCATTTAGAAAGTACGTGTTTTTTTGGCCCTTTAACATGCACTAGTATCAGTAAACTTCCCAATGGTTGGTTATACATAGGAAGTGTTGCTTTAGACTTGTTCGGGAAGGAGAGGGGCAAGAGCAGTTACAAGGTTTTGAAAGATACATTATTGCCATTGAACATGCTTAAGGCAGACTGCCCAAAGGTCATAAATAGGAAGTATTACTTTATACATGCTGAAGGGCTGAATGGAGATACAAGGTTTTGACATCGCGACAATATGAAGATCAATTGAAAGACTTTTTGGAGTACAGGATGTATCAGAATGAACTATACCATGTGTCTTAAATACATAAAAAATACAAAATGATTATTGTTTTAAATTTAAACACATGCAATATAAAGGTGAACATGGCTCCTACATTATATGTTAATTTCATTGAGATATCTCTTTTTGTTCTCGTGTGGCAAGACTTAATCAAAAATCTATGAAAAACATATTTTCAATTTGTTAGCTCAAAGAATTCACAGACCTTGAAAAGCCATCGGCAAATCTGATTAACGCATGATTTCTTCTTATGCATATTTTATGTCAACTACTTATATTTTTTAAATTGATAATTTTGACCAAAATTGAAATCTACCATCTTTACCAGAAAGTCTGTATTTTCTATCAGAAATGTTCGATTTTCAAAATCTAAAATTCTTATGAATGCTGGGCGTTTGCGCAAGATATTATGTGAAAACAGTTTGAACAATATCGATCGAATTCATACCGTAATAAATCATATTGCCTCGGTATAGTTTATTCTGATACACCCAGTATATCAGGCTATAGCTTAAAAGGGGGCTGTGCACCTTCGCATAGCCTCCGTAAAACTGCCGTAACTTCTTCATTATTCATTTAATCTTAATAAAAGTATACATTTTTTTGCAGGAAAGGGTTCAATGAATCCAACTATGATCATGAAATTGACAATTTTGGAGAAAATTATGAAAAACATGTTTTTTGACCCATTTTAGGTTTGGAAAAGATAACTCAAAATATATTTTGTTAAATTTTGTCATACTAGTTTTATTATATTCCTCATGCAATTCCCTAGGAATCTTTTTTTTTTTTTTAATTTTTACTTTATTATTTTTTGAATTACAGACCAAAAAGTGCCAAAAAACCTGTTTTTTAACCTCCAAAATCGTGAAAATCACGTTTTTTGGCACTTTTTGTTCGATAATTCAAAAAATAATAAAGTAAATATTAAAAAAAAAAAACGATTCCTAGGGAATTGCATGAGGAATATAATTAAACTAGTATGATAAAATTTAACAAAATATATTTTGAGTTATCTTTTCCAAACCTAAAATGGGTCAAAAAACGTGTTTTTTATAATTTTCTCCCAAAATGGTCAATTTCATGATCATGGTTGGATTCATTGAACCCTTTTCTGCAAGAAAATGTATACTTTTATATAGATTTAATGAATAATAAAGAAGTTACGGCAGTTTTACGGAGGCTGTACCTGAAGGTGCACAGCCCCCTTAATGTGTACCAGATATACTGGACTCATAACATTGTGAATTTGTATAAACTGTTGCATGGGATGTGTGCAATGAAACAAAAACATAACTGATCACATTGCCTTGTTGTTGTTGTTTTGTTTTTTAATTCCACTGAAATATTGTTATTCTGTAATGTGTAATTTGTATGTATAATTAGTATTATAAATATATTTGTGTATTAATTGTTTAAAGTGCACTAACTCCTTACATTTTGTCAGCTTCACAAAGTGATGTATATTCTCAGTATCTTACTCATCATTTGGCTTCCTCTGGACAGTGACGTAACTTAACAGGCGCAGCATTTAGGTATGCATATGTATCTTCCGTCTTTCAACGCTCCCTTTCAAGTTTCTGACTCGGCAAAAAAATACTCTTTGCCCATCACTTTGACAAGTGACCCCAGATACACCACTGTGACAAGGCCCAAAAAAATTTGTTGTGTTGCCCTCAAGTGCCAAAAATTTTAATTCGGGTCGGTCGGTCGGAAATCCTTTTTTTTTTTTTTCAAAATTGTTCTCAATTTTCTTTTTCTTTTTTTTCTTTTTTTTTTTTGGCTGAAAAATATATGGTTTATGACATGACAAAATTGGTATATGCCCATATGTCAATTTAACTAATGTTTCTAGTGTGACAATAATGTTTCTAGTGTGACAATAGTCTAAAAAACATTTATTTAGGCTTATTTATTCATTTCAAGCAAGAAATAGTAACATTTAGACACTTTTAATCAAATTTAAATCTAAAAAAAAAAAAAAATGCGACCCTAGGGTCGGCCGCTGAGGGCAACACAACTATTTTTTTGTGGCCAAATGCAACAGTGTGTGATGCGACTGATGATTTGATCTCATGAATCACAGGATATGTTTACTTTGCTGTCTGATGTCTACAGCAAGAAACCATTACAACACCCAAGTTTTATTAAAAAATGATGCCAATTTTTTTGATTTACAGGCTCAGTATATTAGGCACTTGAAAGTCAATGTTATGTTTCCTGTAACATTTTTTCCAAACCATAATGAGGTAGCTTTTGTATAAATCATTATTTTGCAGAATTTCAACAATTTAAATAACAGCAATTTCATCAACATATAGTGTCAAAACGCCTCTCTGCATAACTTATACACAGATTTGTATTTTATAAAATATATTCAACAATTTTTCAGGTATAATGTATGGTTGATTTATTTAAAAGGAACAAGATATTTTACAATATACAAAATAATGAATTTGTTTTGGATTTAGAATTTCAAACGCGTGCAAAAAATCATAACGCAGGCGGGTAACAGGAAACATAACCTTGACTTTCAAGTGCCTTACCTTGCCAATCTTGTTTAGTTTTTAGGTTAATTTAGGGCAGGGGTTCTCAAGGGAAGTTGGAAGTACATGTAACTGCACCAAAATTTGTCAGTCACAAGCATACAAGTTTTTCTGATTTTACCATATTTTTTCTGTAAATGAGACAAAATATGTGTTAAGTGTTAACAACCTCAAACCCATTGATATGCCTTAATAACTTAGAGGAGAGGTAATTGCTATAATTATGAAATCTGAGAGTGATTTCTTCAATTAATGTTTGTGACTTCAGTATCATGCTCTTAATGTGTATGTTATTATTTAAAGCTTTGTTCAGATTGTGATTGGGGGATGTGTCATTAGTTCAACACTTCCACTATTGTTTGTTGTGTTGAAGCAGTGGCGTAACTAGACTTTTTCATTTGGGGGGGGGGGGGGGGAGGGCAAGAAGGGGCAGTGACTTGAAATATGGGAGGGGGCTCCATTCCACACCCACACCGATTGATTTCATTTGGGGGGGCAAGGGTTCCAAGTGGGGCCCCCCCCCCCCCCCTTCCCCCTGCTGGTTACGCATTTTTGTACCATTTTTGTTTTGCAATGATGTGTCGATGCGCCTGGAGCAACAGTTTTGTTGAATGTTGGCGCATTATAGCGAATGGCAGAATATATGAACCATGTATCCCTGTATGGCCATTCTCATTATTTAAGGGATACACAGTAGTGTTGAACAATTATTTGTTTATATAATTTACTTCAGAATTCAAGATGAACATTAATAATGGTCATTGTTGCTGTTGCCACTCACCGTCGAAATCACGAAAGCAGCCTTTATGCCCAGCATATTAAATTGTGACTATTTATATAGCTTTATAGCTGGGGAGCACACAAAGTTTTGAAACACATGTGACCTTCTACCCTAAATCAAGGTCAAAGGTCAATCAACCACCCAAGTTGGCAAGGATGTCCACTTACGTTTTAATTCTACCAACTTCAAAGAACATTTTGGTATATTACTCAGAATTGATGTTTTGTTGTACAAAGAGGGCCGATTTTTTGAATTTAAATTCATGTAATACAATTGTAAAAATGTACAAATCCCAGTTGGTATCAAAATTGAGGCACAATCTCCAAGAAATCACTAAATAAACCTTAAAGTGCCTCCTCCACAAGACTTGTGTACTCTATAGTTGGGAGGTGATAACAAATTGTTTATACTTTAGTATCACCTCAAGTGTGGATGTGACATTACCGTGTATTCTACCGGGTGGTTCAAAAAAAAGTTGACCCAAGTTCAAAGTAATTTTTCAACCACATTTAAAGTTTCATATAATTTCTGTTTGCTTAGTCTTAATCAGCAGTAAGTTCTGAAATTATCCTGAAAAGATGGCACGTTTAGCTTGTTTGGTTCTTCAGATATGGTTCATTACAGAAAACATGTACAAAACTGACTTGTCCACGGGAGCATTGTTTATTTTTTGTCTTAAACAAAACAGCATGCTCTAGTTTCAGAAGTGAAAAGCCCGCCCTGACAAAGTATTCCAATATCTATGCTTATGTGCCATTCACATTCAACAAAGAAACGTAGATACGTATAGGTAGGTAATGTCAAGCACCAGACAGATGTCTCAGATGTCTCCTTGTTTCTTTTTCTCCTATTTTTACAATTTGTGACCAATCGTGTGTAAGTCCACTTGGTACATTCCATCTCTACTAAAGGACGCTCCCGTGGCCAAGGCAGCTTTGTGCATGCTTTCTGTAATGAACCATATCTGAAGAACCAACCAAGAGAATTGTACCATCTTATCAGGATAATTTCAAAACTTACTGCTGATTAAGACTAAGCAAACAGAAATTATCTGAAACTTAAAATGTGGTTGAAAAATAACTTTGAACTTGGGTCAACTTTTTTTTGAACCACCCGGTAGATAAACACCCTGATATCGTCCCGGGGATATCGTGCGCCTCACTTCAATGCTCTGATATTGCATTCACATGATCACAGAAGGTCGGCAGTGGTGCAGAGAAGTGCTACGCCTATCAATAGATTGTGCGCTGAGTTCCCCAGATAAACACCATGATATCGTCCCGGGGATATCGTGCGCCTCACTTTAATGCTCTGATATTGCATTCACATGATCACAGAAGGTCGGCAGTGGTGCAGAGAAGTGCTACGCCTATCAATAGATTGTGCGCTGAGTTCCCCAGATAAACACCATGATATCGTCCCGGGGATATCGTGCGCCTCACTTCAATGCTCTGATATTGCATTCACATGATCACAGAAGGTCGGCAGTGGTGCAGAGAAATGCTACGCCTATCAATAGATTGTGCGCTGAGTTCCCCAGATAAACACCATGATATCGTCCCGGGGATATCGTGCGCCTCACTTCAATGCTCTGATATTGCATTCACATGATCACAGAAGGTCGGCAGTGGTGCAGAGAAGTACTACGCCTATCATTATCGCTGAGTTCCCCTCCCAACACCCTGTTTACTACAAGTCCCACAATTTATGTCTTTTTACCATTTACCTCTAAGGAGACAACAAAACCCTGTTGTATGGGCCCGACAGACCCTTTTTTAGAAATCTGTGAACAAATGTTCCTGTGCAAATTAATGACGACCCCAAAATCTTTTGCTTGTCATAAAATAGCAAAATGTTTAGAGATTTTTTTAATTTTTGATTTTCATGGTCACATGAGAGGTCTGTTTGTCCATACAACGGATTTTTTTTGTCATCTAATCAAAGTATATGATAAATAATTTATATTTTTGTATTGTTTATATTTTTGGAAGAAAAGATTAGTATTGTAAACAAATGTTATATTGAATCTGAAATATATTGTAAATAAAAACAAAACACCATTACAGTGGTGTTTATTACAGTGTTATTACAGTGTCATTACAGTGTTATTTATTGGTTTGTAGCATGAGTAGGGGATTCTAGTAACACATCTAACATTTTAATTAATTTTAGAAACAACTAAAATTGGACTTATCTACCAATGTATATAGAACATACATGTACATGAGACACCTTCATGAAAGTCTGGATATAGTTAAAAAAGGGTAAAATATAAAAAAAGGAAAATTGTGGAAAGGTTGACATAAAAAAACACCCCTGTTCCGAACCATAATCAGAAAGTAAGAAACTAAAATATGGGGAGTGCATTGAAAAAGTCTAATACACCACATGCTTTGTTTTGATTAGTTGTTCAGTAATCCCGGGTTCGCCGATTTTCATTGCGAGTGTTAGCAAACTTGTTAACATGTTTATTCGTTATTACATAGATCAAAATTATGCTCAAATTGTGAATTTATATTTGTATAGTGTTGTGTAATAATTAGGTCAATACATGCGTATGTTAATTTTGTTTCTCGAAAAATAAGAAATAATTTGTGCAAATGCTCATAGTAGCACTCATTTCGTGTCATTATTCACATATCAACATCACATGTGTGCATTGATTTGTCTAATCATCTCTCGAAACAACAATGCATTTATTGACCTATAATCAAACAGATCTTTAGATTGAGAAAAGTAATCAAATGAACAGCATTTCAAAGCCAGCTAAATTATCTTTTAGTTTTCACAAAGGTTATTAGATGAGTGAGAGCAATGATGTGGAACATGGGCACCTTTTTAGGGACACCCTGTACTACAAAATCAAATGGGCATTTTTTAACTTTCAACTTCGAAACCAATCAAAACTGGTCAATTGTATGTCTGAGGTGTCAAAATAGTCATCATTTGGTGTACATGTGGTGTTGTTATTATTCACATTCAATTGATGATTCTAAAATTATGGGTACATTTAGAGTGGTGTGAGAGGTCATACACACAATTTGAGGAAGATTACTAAAACGCTGTAAAATTGGAGTAAAAACACAAAATATGGGCTGAAAATAAAATGCTTACAATTTTGGCATTTACAAAAAATTAAAAAATGCTGGAATCTTCTATCTAGTTATGGTTATTGAATATTGGGAAAACAGTTGAAGCGAATTGGAAAAATGAGGGTGGTCAAATGTAGAAAAAAATGCACAAAAAAACAATTCAGCTTTTTAACTAAAATGTTGTTTTGATGGTATTAATTTCATGGCCCTATTTTCTGTGTAAAAAAATATGACCTCCTCCCCCCAAGGGTATTTGGGACTGCCACCTACTGAAGAAAATGACAGCCCCTTATAACAGCTTACTTTTGTGAGGTTTTTATAGAACATAAGTAAAACAAAACTACAAACAAGAATCCCTGGGGAGGCACTTATTATATTTTGGAGTATAGGTGTGCCACCACGGATTTCGAAATATGACCGAAACACTTGCCACTTAATTATCGTTTTGCCACTTAATTATCGTTTTGCCACTTAATTATAGTTTTGCCACTTAATTATTGTTTTGCCACCCATATAAATTACCACTAAAGACCTTTTTACCACTAACATCCTTTTAAGGTCCCGTCCCATAGACGAATAATGAACCCAGAAATTTACCCGAAATTAAGAAAAATAAGGGGTCATCCATTTACCAGACGGGCAAAAGGCAACCCTATTTGGCAGGACATCCCTGTAACCTCAGATCCCCCCAACAGGTGAAGGATATATATATATATAGGATTTACCAAAGGCAGAAAAGAAAAGACTGCTACAAAATAACATTCAAATTTCTATACGCAAACTATGATGTCCACGATTGAATTTATGAATCTATATGACATCACAAATTTAATATACAAAAGCACCATTTATACATATATTTCTATAAAATATTTATTTTATTTCCTCTTCCCATCATTGTATTCAATAATTTGCGACATGTCTGCTAAATACAGGGTGTCCCAAAAGTTTCGAAACCATTTTAAAGATTTGTATCTCTTTTAAAATAAGTCACAGTACCAAATTGAAAATATATTTGGAAAGAGACAACTTGTAGAATCATTTTGGTACCAAACATGACCCATTTTGACGCCCCTCAATATAAAAAACACACGCTGAGAGTTTAACCACATAACTCACTATACCATAAAAGTGTTCATTCACTGCACTGGGCGCACCGTGTAAGTCACTAATCATATACCACATGTTCCTCACATTCCATTCATATGGATTTTTTTCCTTCAAAACAGGTTTACACTTATTAAATGTTTTGCATAACTATAATAATGTTCATAATAAGGATTATATCAATCTGAAATTGAAAAGAATCATTGTAGAGAACCTTTTTTTCTCTTCCCTATCTCTTTCCCTGTCTCATCCTTGACTTTATTCAGCTCATTATACAACGCTTTTATATGAAAGTGCAGTTTTACAGTTCTAAAACCTAGGTGTTATTGTAAGTGTGGTACCAAAATAATTCTACAAGTCTTCTCTATCCAAATATGTTTTTATTTTTATACTGCTAATTATTTAACCGGAGATATAAAGTTTTGACACTTTTGGGACACCCTGTATCTACCCATATTAGGACACAGGAAAAACAACTATTCAATGGAAAGCCAGTCTTGTTCTTGAAGTTGTGGAATTTGTAAATGATTTTGGTGATATTCAATAATTAAGTGTCTGAAAATGAAAAGAAACAACCCAAACTAACTTACAAAGAAAAAGGAATTAGTTGGGCGATAAAAAAATGTTTTTGTTGCCTTGAAAAAAATGTGTACATCTGCTTTTCATAGGCCAAGACAATAGGCCGTATTCATAAAAATAAGTAATTGCTTTTACTAAAGTAACAACCCACTTTTACTAACCTTTTACTTAAATGTTTATTCATAGAAATAAGCAATGACTTTGAAGTAAAAGCTGCAAATTTTAAGCATTAGTAATTGCTTTTTACTTATAAGTAAATGCCAGAGAAATAAGCACCTACTTCAATTTGTATTCATAAAAATTACCTTTGACTAGCATTTACTAGTGATTGTACAAGCACCTCATTTGTGGCTTGCTGTTTAGCCAGTACAGACATATCACATCTTCTGCCATGTTTTTACCTCGAAGACCACAACCTAAGGTGTATAACATCAGGCTTAATCGTGATGAAGTCAACCCTACCACTTACAGAACTTTATTTAGGTTTGACAAACAAAATGTGGAATGGCTTGCAGACACCTTCATACCACCAAATACCGAGACTCGTGGTGGACGTTTGACACCAGTGGCACAAATGGAGACGACTTTGGCATATTTGACAGATCCAGGGTACCAAACGTCCGTTGGCGAAATAAGAGATACTAATGAGTAACTTATATTAGCTAGGGATTAGCAATAAAAAATGTCTCTAATAGTGAACCATTTTGCCACCCTATTTTGTGGATGGTACTGTAGTACAATAGCAACTACTTGAGAACTTACTAGCTGTGGCAAGTAACACCTGTAATCATTTAGCAAATGGTTATGAATAACAATTTTAGCAATTGCTTAGACTAGACCTTTTACTTACCTAGCTGTTGCTTTTACTTATAGCATTTACTAGTTAGTAATTACTTATTTTTATGAATACGGCCTATTGACTTGACTGAGACTTAAGTCACCATTGTTGATGACTTGACTTGACTCAAGTCTCTGAGAGCAATAACTTGATTTGTGACTTGATTAAAGACTTGACTCAAGTCACATTCCCAAAAGACTTGACTTGGGTCACTTTTCTGGGGCAAGTTTAGTCTAAAACAAATTTTCGACAAGCAAAATGAATATAATATTTAAACTACTTTTAAAAATCCCCGAGGTAAGCTTATTTACTGTTGTGAGAAAAAATAATCTCAAAAATACTTTTAAAAATGATCTTAACATGTCTTCCAGGTAATTTCAGTACATGATTTCAGCTCATAATTTCATGTTGAATGTACAAATTTGATATAAATTGATAAGGATTTGACTTGACCTGACTGGTGACCAGTGACTTGGTTACAACACTGCCCTCATGCCATATATTTCTGATTGGTTAATTACATGATCAACTCATTTGTTTAACCAATCAAAATACAGCATCTGAATGTTTCACCCAAAACTTCCTTCATCAGGGATATAATTTCACTTACTATGTATCTGATTGGTCCAATAAATAGTGCATCCTTATTTATAACCAATCGGCATATAGTAACCTCTCAGGGAGTTAAAAACTGCCAACAAATTTAGCAAATTTAGCAACTCATGATTTTTAGATCTGGACAATTCACTTCATTCACCAAGGTAAATGCAGTAGGACTTATTTTGAATATATTATTTCATATATAATATGCATCACTTAATATGTTATAGCTCTAATATACAAATATTTATATTTGACTAAAATCGTAAAACTACACAAATGTTATTATATTTACATTTTTATACAAAGCTTAATTTCAATATAAACACAGTTAAGTATTCCCAACAAGATGGCAGCTAATCCATTACATGAACCTACATTATAATTTACTTTCTTTCAATTCAGTGGCGTAGCTAGGATTTTTTCAGGGGGGGGGCAAGATTTCTGAAATTTTTGTAAAAGGTTGCCCCAAAAAATGTTGCAGCCACCTCGTGAATTTCACGTAAGTGGGGCGGAGTGAGGGGCGTCAAGATTTGGCACGGTCAAACAAAATCGCACAGTGTAGACTACATCAGGGGTGGGGGGGGGGGGGGCTGAGTTACACCACTGTTTCAATTCATCCTTGTGTTTCACAATACTTTTATATCCATGGCCCTACCAGTATGCGGAGCCAATCTTGGAGCGTTTTATTACATACAGCATTTTATATCCATGGCCCTACCAGTATGCGGAGCCAATCTTGGAGTGTTTCATTACATACAGCATTTTATATCCATGGCCCTACCAGTATGCAGAGCCAATCTTGGAGTGTTTCATTACTACAGCATTTTATATCCATGGCCCTACCAGTATGCGGAGCCAATCTTGGAGCGTTTTATTACATACAGCATTTTATATCCATGGCCCTACCAGTATGCAGAGCCAATCTTGGAGTGTTTCATTACTACAGCATTTTATATCCATGGCCCTACCAGTATGCAGAGCCAATCTTGGAGTGTTTCATTACTACAGCATTTTATATCCATGGCCCTACCAGTATGCGGAGCCAATCTTGGAGCGTTTTATTACATACAGCATTTTCTTTAAAGTTTTTGAAACTGTCCGTCTTACTCCCGGTTTTGATTCAAAGATGCATTCATAGAGAAGTTCCGTAAGACGCAGGTCTAATTCATAAGGAGGATCACGAAGCAGACCACCTGGGGAAGATATAGAACAAATCAAAATATTAAAAACAATTTATATATAAAGGTTTGTGAATAAAAAGCTCTCTACCCTTCTCACCACTTATAAAACTCGCCCATTGCTTGTGTGTTGGATTTCGATCACGACAGGAGCATGCGCAGATGCAATTTTTGTGTAAGTGGTCTGTGATTTTGTCAATATTAGATTTTTACTGTGATTTGTCGATCTGCATTAAATGCAAAAAGAAACAACGCCCCCGGGTGGACTCGAACCACCAACCTTTCGGTTAACAGCCGAACGCGCTAACCAATTGCGCCATGGAGGAGGTTATTTACTAGGCTGTTTTGGTTTGTCATGTTCACCCGTACACTTCCCCGTACACTCCCTTTGCAAAGCCGGGCATCGTTTTTTCTCAAATGTTGCCTGCATATTGCTGTTGCTGTCTACTTAAATCCATGTGCTGTCTGTTGAACTTGGAACCAACGTTTAATTTGAACTGTCTATTTTCAATAAAAAAATATTCCAATACGGGAAAAAATTCACAAAAGCTCACAGACAACAAATAAGCACATCATTTTACTCGACCTAGAATTTCAAATACAAATTTGGCGTTCCGAAAATATCGATGATGTGAGTGACGTCATTTAATGAGCGGCGCCCTTCCTCATTAGCATAATTTATGTCCGTGAAATGTATAATGCTGTTTGATAAGTGCTCACCATACCACTACCACCGCTAACTTGGATCTTCCACCTAATCCTGAGTGTTTGTGGTCAAAAGATCTGAAGACTGCACTGATGCAACCCCCTCCACCCTATGCCACTTCTGACACAAACCCGACTAGTCCATACTTTTGCCCCCCCCCCCCCCCCATATCTCCACTCCTCCACCACCCGATCCTATCCTGGTTGCCCCGCCTAGTCCATACTCTTGTGGTTAATGAGTATGGACTAGGCCCTCCATCCCATCCACCTCTACTCCTCTCACCACATATCAAACCCTATCTGGATGGTTCACCCAGTCCATACTCTCGTGGGCAAAGAGTATGGACTAGGCCCTCCACCCCATTCCACCTCTACTCCTCCCACCCCATATCACACCTATCTGGATGGTTCACCCAGTCCATATTGTTGTGGTAAAAGGGTCCAGTCACTGTGCATTCAACCTCTCCTTTTCCCATTCTGCTCTGCCCCATAACACTCCTAAGTTGGACAGTCCACCCAATCTATCTATACTCTAGTGGAAGAAGAATCTGTTGAATGACCTCCGACCTCCCCCTCTCTCTTGTAGTAACCGGATCTGATGACTGTGTCTGTCCACCTCCCACCACTCCATACTCTGGAT
>CM069456.1:11669491-11704023 GCA_035610835.1 Ophiura sarsii | reverse complement strand
TGATGGATTGAGTCAACATATACAATTACAAATAGGGTGCATCTAGGGACGCATCATTTGATATGCAGGGGGGGGGCATGGAAGTTTGGTTGGGCAGAATTTTATTTTTTGGAGGCTGAAGATGGCAACATTATTTTTCCCCCCGAGTTTTGATGTTTTCCTTTATTTTGAGTTGGGTGGGGCAGATTTTTTTAAACTCATCAGTGGGTCAAGTTTTTTTCTTCACCTGAATAGTGAGTCAAGTTTTTTCTCTCCAAAAAACTTCCATGCCCCCCCCCCCCCCCCACTGGATATCAAATGGTGCGTCCCTTAAAACAGGGTGTTCGGCCTGCATTAACCATGCAAAACATGTTCAGTAATTAAAATGATATTTTGTTGAACAAATCCAAGATGTGTACTCTCACATTTAAATGGTTTCGTCAACAAGTTAGGTCGACTTCTTCAGTAATGGTTTGATCCCCTTCTTTTTCCTGCAAGAAAAAGAAGTTTTTCCTGCAAGAAAAAGAAGTGGATCAAACCACTACAATCCTTATTAACTTATTCAAAGATGTTCAGTAATCTTTGTAGAAATAAGACTGTGATCATGGTGATCACACACATCCTTTTGTTTCCACTGAATTTTGGGGTTTCTGAGGAGGTTTTAGATGCATATAAACAATAACATTACCTAGGTCAGTACAGGAACCTTTTAAGTGACGCAAACCTGGTTCTAAAGGCCAACAACTCATTTTTAGATTTGTTGTTTAAATTTTAAATTTTAGAATTGAATTATTTTCAGACATTCATTTTCTCTAAAACTGTTAAATTTGACAGTATTTTAAAGGGAAAAAATGCCAACAATAAAATACCAACCAACCATCGCCACTTACGAGGTCCGTCCATCCATAGATTGGGTCGGGTTTAAATTTTGTCGCCTTATTTCATTTTTCTTTCTATAAGTAAATGCAACCCATGACACCATACTCACTTTTATTAATTTCCGCTCTGTCTACAACCATCACATCATCCAGACTAGTAACTTTAATACTGCCCTCTGTTGACACGGCTAAAGTTTCATAACTGATATTCCCAAAGAACACCAACCAATCGGGGCTGGCCGTGGTGAAGTCCTCTACCATCTGAAGTAGTTGTAGAGCCAGGTCTACCCTTTCCAGCCAGGATTTTGGCAAGTACTGTTTGAGGGGTGTGTACGATGAGATGGATTCTTGTACGATGGTATGGCCGCATTCACCATGATATGATGGGAAGTAATGGCTGAGTTGTGGAATATGGTTGTGAATAAACTGTGTGATAAAGAAAAGAGAAATGTTGAGATTTTGGTCAAACTTTGTATGCTCTGTCAGGTTTAACTTTCATTTTTAACTAAGGTAGAAGATGTTGTTAAGGAGCAAAGGGAAAACTAAAAGCAAAAAGATAACAAATGTAAAAAGATGAATCCAATCAGGGGTATGTCACTGAGCTTGCCGATCGGGTCCACTTTTAAATTGAACTTAGTCAGCATAGAATTGGGGGCGCTATACCGATCAGGCGTGATGATTGTAGCAGACGACGCAACGCTGGCCACGCGTCTCTCAGACGACCCAATTTGGCAACGGGAGTGCACCATTTTGAATTATTTTTAACAGTCATCGCCCGGTTAACGATAAAAATCCTTTTAATTATGATGTATTTGTCAAAATGATAGTTTAAAATTCGCGATTACGTGTTATTCACTACGAATTCAAAATTTAGGTTTCGCGTGGCCACCGTCGTCTGTTTAAATCTACAGCGCCCCCAAACCTATGCTGACTAACATGCCGTTTAACCTGCCGTTAAACCTGGTTAAACATTGTTAAACGCGTTAAACGCCGGTCACGGACGCATTCCGGACGATTACTATAATTTATTCAAATATGCAAAAGGGTCCGTTTTCGTTACGTACGTTAGTATAGGACTTTCCTATCCCAAAATTAATAGTATCCCTGATCCAATGCCAACGGACGCAGGAACAAAACACACCAAGGATCAGAATTTAAAAATTAAATTAAAAATGATGTAATAAGACCAATGTTTTAAGTTGATATACACCCTTCATCAAGGACAAAATATAAAAAAACGAAAGTAGTAAGAACTATATAGATAGTGAACTAGATGAGTACACACCACTATAATTATGATTAACCAGACGATTTGGTTAGGAAACAAGGCAGAAATCTAAAAGTAAGAGGGATCCATGTCCAAATCCGGGGGGGGGGGGGGGGGGGGGGGGGGTCACTCGGATACTATTTTGGTAGGGAGGGGCCAGGCAAAATAGATATTGATAAAATATTTACACATTTTCGGTGGAAATGGACCCATACTGTAAAAGTGAAGTGTAAAAATGTTCGCGCTTTACACATTTTGAACAATTGCGCTTGTTTTTATTTTCGCGATTTTGAGCTTCCGTGTATAGAACTACATACAAAATGAATATATTTGTGCGTTTTTATTTATCGCGCTTGCTGATTTTAGCGTGAAAACTGCGAAAATAAATGTAGCGCAAAAATTTCCACTTTTACAGTATGTCTACCTGACCCAGAATTTGACAGATTTTGCTCAAAATTAAGTTCTGTGAAAATCAGCAAATTTAAGGATTTTAGACCCATAAATTTACCAAAATAGGGCCTAAATGTATATTTTCATTCACAAGGATGCTTTATCTTAACAAGGCATGATCTTAATATCCAAGTGCACCCCTCCCCTGGGCATTCCTCCAGCCAGTAACAAAGTTGATTCATACCTTGAGTAATAGACTTTGTGGGTTGATGATTAGAGCTGTTGCTAGCATAGCTACATTGGTTGGCTGGTATTCAGTATTCAGGATGTCTAGGAAACTTTGACTGGCACATTTGGATAGACTGAAAGAGAACATAAAAAAAGTGTAAAATTGTTAGAAGTTTTCATCGTAAAAAACACAGGTAAAATTGATTAACGCTTCATATTGTTCACAATTCTTACGTTTCCGGGACGGTAACAAAGTGAATACAATTATGTGTGTTTATACATCAATGATATGGTATTTAAAAAATAAATTGGATTGGATTAATATAACCATAGCAGGATTTGAATATGGTAATAATATATGCCCTCAAAGAGGTACTGGGAGGGAGGACGGACGGATGAGGGAGAGGGGTTGTAGGAGGGAGGGCTGTTCTCAGAGATCATTGTGCTTTTGAATTGGGTATAATTTCAACAACTCAATAACCAGTAATTGTTGTGGGCCTTGTTATGTTTGTCCCCCTCTCTCTTTCTTTATCTGCTCTGGAACATAGATATAATCAACTTGTTTACCAAATATTGAAATTCTAAAAATGAAGCGAGGCTGTAGTCAAAAGATGACGACAATGCATGCAATTAAGGCACCTGCTGGCCTTTACACCTCACATACGATTTTACCATTAAACTTCACAAAAAATCCAGGCATAAATTGACCATGACCAAGAACTAGGTCGGTGGATTGGTATTTATGCTAAAATAAATTATTCTACCAACTCTTGACAGCTAAATCCTCTAAATCCCACTTACTAATTACAAATTGTCCACACAAAAAGCATTCTATGCAGACATTTGTTGATTAACTAAGATCTTTGGCAATTTAACAGCAACTCCTGGATACTTGTTGATGATGGGAACACAGATTCTATTCCTGAATTATTCAGGGGGGGGGGGGGGGGCACTCATGTATATACGTTGTTATCATCTGTGTAAATCCCCTCTCAAAACTACCCTTAACATGGATCCTTTAAGAAGGAAATGGTTGCCCTTAAAGGGCATTGAGAGATATGTATGGGCAATTATCCTGGAAATCAGGGTTTTTTTGCATCAAAGTAATACTTAGGCATACTAACTACCATCTGAAACAGTTTACCAACATTCGCAGTTTATCATATAAAATTTCATGATTTTCTGAGTTTCGATATGATCATATCGAAACTAAGTGCTGAATTCGGAAGTTATGTTATTGTTTTACATGCTTACTTTCGCGGCAAATCTCAACTCGGAAGTGCCGTTAGTGCTCATTTCACGAAGGCGATGTCGGAATTGTATGATATTTTGGATTTGGGCTATGTTGATGATTATCTTTATGTTATTTGCTCATTTAGTATATCGATACATCTCTCAATGCCCCTTCAACAAGGAATTATATAGCTCAACAAATCATAATAATAGCAAAGGATATAGGTCCTCAAGATTGAGTTTCATAGACTGAAATGAACATGACGTTTTTGTGTGATTAAGGACCCCCGGTGGAAATATGCTTCCTGTAAGTATATGGAGGCTTTTTGGGCTATCCTTGGTACTCTCTGGTATTTATTTAGATTATCGATAATAATGGAGCTTGATCAGAAACAGGAAATAATGCACAAGTACTCACTTCCAGTCTAATATTAATCGTCTTTTTAAAGACAGTTCTTGTTAAATTGAGGGATTGCTTTGGACATTGGTATCACTGCATATCCCAGGGTGCTCAGTGGTCGATAGGGGTATAATGCGCGTCCAAAGACTTTTAAAAAGCACCCTAAATAAGTAATTACATTAATGTGAAAAAGCACCCCTAAACATGTATAGGCAGTAGTTTCCAATACCCTATAAAGCAATGTACTACTGTAAAAGCCAATATTTTTGCGTAAAGATATTTTCGCGCATTTTGATATCATAGACATTGTGAGAATTGTTTTTTTCGCGGGCGACGTTCTGGATACACTGCATGAATGTTGAAAACAATATTTTTGTGTGTTATAATTTTTGCAGAAAAATATTTTGAGGGAAAATATTTTCATCTTTTACAGTATTAGTATTTCCAATTCCCTAAACAAGTAATCAAAATGTATGTTACGTCATACCATCTATGGTAACGTGCACCGGCTTGAAAAACTACCCTAATTACGTAATATTTTGGACACGTCTGATACCCCTTGTAAATGACCACTGAGCACCCCGCCCAACTGTTACCCCGCCCTGGCTGGCTGCATATGAATGGAGTGTATAAATTTATGGGGTGATAAAGCTTTCATAACTTGACCAAATCTGTATTTGGGCCTTATTGGACACTTTATAGCTTCATGATGGGACCAAACTGAAAAAGTGTTATTATTTGGATTATTAAGTGATCCAAACAGGTCACGTTTATCGCTGACAGACAGCCTGTTGTAGCTAAATATTACTATTATACAAATTGTTGTGTTACCCAAAAATCTCAAAACTCAAAAATTAGGGTAACATTTTAATATATTTTTAAGATTTAATTTTTTCCCTAATTGTCAAAATATTTTCTTTTGAAAATTGTTGTTTTGCCTTCAGCGACCTACCCAAAAATCTCAACAATGAGGGTCACATTTTTATCTATTTTTAAGATTTAAATTTTACCCAATTGTCAAGATATTACTATTTTCTTCTTGAAATGAATATGTTTGCTTGAATAAATAGTTTTTAATTAAACTATTATCACACTAGAAACAATGGTAGCATAACCTAAAATGGACATTTACCAATTTTGTCTTGACATGAACCACAGCAGCCATGGTCTGTCTGTCAAAATATTTTTCAGCAATTTGGAAATAAAATAACTGGCCCAACTTGCGGGCAACCCAACAATTTATTTGTTTGCCTAATTTAGGAGAGGTGCTGATTTGACCTGACAAAGTTGACCATTCTCTAGGATTTTATAGTTGCCTTTCTTTCAATTGGAAAAATAGCCACTTTGTTCAAAGATGAAATAACTTTGACTCCTTTCTTGAATTACACAAATGTGTTAAGCATGAAAATGTATAATCAAATTGTTAATCAAATGAATCAAGCCTTTTAAAAGGTTGAATTGCTGTTGCACCATATTGTTTGTTTATTTATTTTTTTCTCCATGTTTCCTCTTTTGTTTCTTTCTCTTTATTCATTATGATTGTCAATTAAGGTTATTTGTTTTAAGATAAATATCTGACTCAGAGAAACTGAAAAACAATATTTATTTTGTCCATTAATTTTATTTTTAACAATCAGTAACAGATTGGAAATCTAACTGTTTTTAAACGCCCTTCAAGCAAGAAAAGGTTAAAACAATAATAAATATTTGATTTCATGGCTATAAATCAAAACAATGACATATTATTTTTGAATTATGGAATGCTATTTATTGAGCTGTATAAATCATCCCCAAACTATTAGATGGAGGACTTTGGGAAAAAGCCAACACAAATAATGCCTTGGTTGTTTAAACTTGTTCTCACCATCAAGTTCACATATTTTAGAATTATCGTTTAATCCTAATCTTATATAATTAGTCTTATCTGACGTTCGAATTTTAAACAAAGGCCAAGTTAACTGGAGTCAACCGACTAAAACGTGGTATTTACCCAATTTGTTAAAAATGTGTTAAAAATCTCACACAGACTTCACAGGAGTCTAATCTATTGAAATAAGGTAGAAATACTCCTCAAAAGTGTTATAAATATAACACCGGAACAAAAAAGTTATGATTGAAATACAGAAAAAATATTAAAATTAAAGTGGACCAAAAAAGAATGTGGAATGCTATACATGTTTATTTTTTATTTGGCCTACCAAATCAGAGTGACTGTTAGCTCTGCTCTCTTCAGCCTCCCCACCCCTTTATAAATCCCCCTTCACCAACCATACACAGTGACTGATACATTATAGACCCTGGATCAGTATCTCAGCCAATCACATACATCCCTACTGAAATTGGTGACCACAGATGCCAGTGACCAGACTAGAGGAAAACTGCTCAAATTATAGCTTGTTACACCATGTCTGATTCTTCCATGTTAGGCTATAATTTTTTTTTTTAAATCACAAAATGTCACCGATTTTTCAGATTTTCATTGATCACATCATTTTAAATACAAAAGGTCACTTTGACAAGGATTTCAATATTTTATATCTAAAAAAAAAAAAACACCCTTAAAAAACCTGCATTCCGCATTAGGTTTTGAAAAACTGAAGAGCTTTGAGACAAAAGATTTTTTTAATATAGGCTTACACCAAAGCGATAGGCACACACCGGTATACAGCGAGACTGCAAGTGAGAGTGTTGGTACATGTATGTAGATAGTCGACCCACAAGTGTTTCTTTAATTCAAGATAAACATGGAATGGAAACAATAGGGGACAATCTGGGCTCTACAGTAGAGCTAAGGGGCTGTAAGACAAGACCAGTATTTATGCTTAAGCATTTCTCTCTAGTGATATTAATTTATTACCTCTCGTTGTCACATTACGAACAGATTAAAACAGTTGTGGCTCACAAATTATTTCAAATGATAAAGATTTGATTCAATATTTCTATATTGAATCAAATTCTATTGTTTATCACATGATATTGTTCTTGTATGAACCCTAATGTTACTTTCTGGCACACCTCTGCAGGAACGATCCCTTGACTATTGTGCTGAGTCTTTTTGACATTTTACTACCCCTAGGTTTGCAGACTGTAAAAGCTGAAATTTTTGCGGTGGTTTTATTTTCGCGCAAATATTTTTCCGCGAAAATTATAACATACAAAAAATATCAACATTCATGCAGTGCATCCAGTAGGTCCGCCCGTGAAGAAGAAAAAAAATCGCGAAATGTCTATGATATCAAAATGCGCGAACATATTGGCTTTTACAGTAACTTGTCATGTTTCCGAAAGAAATGTTGAATACAGACACGTGCCACATTGTCATAAACAAATGCTTAGTTTTACACAACAGTTGTTTTACACATTCGATGTAACACCCATCATATCAAAAAGGAGATTGTTAACAAGCATATCAGTTTTAAGACATAATCAAGTATATGTTTGACCATAAGAGATACATGTTTGTCAGGTCTCAAAATACACAGGGGCGAAGGGCGATTAGCCCCCTATTTTCATGAAATAGCCCCTGAGAAAAATGTTGGCCTATGGTAAAATGTACTACGGGGCAGAATTGACTCGAAATAGCCCTCAGAGTCATAGCCAAACAAGTATTTTAACCCCTGATGTTTGTATACCTAACCCAAAACGTTGTCTAATTCCACATCAATAATGGGTATCTAAAGATTTGAGACATTAACCCTAACACTCCCGGTGGATTTTCCAACGAAAAAAATCACACACAACAACATGCCACGCCCCAGGGTTTGAACCCACACGACCTCTCGGTTGAAAATCAAACGCTCTACCAACTGAGCCACGGGGAAGCTATGTAGCCCGGGGCCATTATTTCACCAAAAAAACCTCAGCGCCAGGTGGAACCGACAGGCTGGGAAATGGGATTTCATGGGATACGGGGCTGTAAGGGTTAATCAAGGTAAAATTAGAGAAAAAAAGTCCGGTGGATTTTCCAACGACATTTTTTTCAAGTCAAAAAAGCACACACAACAAGAGGTGCCACGCCCCGGGGTTTGAACCTACGACCTCTCGGTTGAAAGTCGAACGCTCTACCAACTGAGCCACGGGGGGAAGCTATGTAGCCCGGGGCCATTATTTCACCCAAAAACCTCAGCGCCAGGTGGAACCGACAGGCTGGGAAATGGGATTTCATGGGATACGGGCTGTTAGGGTTAAATTAGCAAATTTCTTCTCCGCATAGTTTGATACCTCATTCATAAACATCTAATGGATACTTTAATTGATTTTAATAACCACGCCTAACGACAACAACGTTGCACTAGAGTTGAATTTCTATGGGTTTTCCCAATTTTAGTGCAACTTTGTTGTCCTTTTTTGTTGTCATTTAAACCATCAAACCTTTAAAACTATCCGCATGAAAGATGAACACATCAGCTTTCCATTGATATATGTAACAAGATATGAACACATTTCAAAGTGTCCAAAATATAGAAAGTTGAAGAAAAAAATCCAAACTATTTTTGAGGAGTTCACATGGTATCATCAATGACCCATTTGTTTAGTCAACTTTGGTAGATCATTTGTAGGTGTTTTTCCCAAAATATTCTGAATTCATTCGTAAAGGCAAATTTTGTCTGAAATTGTCAAAATATGGGGGTTAACTTTTCAAGTTCAAGTAGCAATAGGTCTAATTTTCTAGAAAAGTTGGTATATACATGGATCAAATCACATTGTGGCACATCCTAACAACAATCAAATTGTCATAAAACGATCATATTGTAATCTATCCAAATGGACCATTTGCCCTTACCATCTGATCCATATCTACACAATAGCTCACCAGATGATGCCATCAATAAAATCATATTTTGCTAAGTGCATTACCATAAGGCATCAAATAAACCCTCAGGTGGACTCACCTCTAAGGTAATATTTGTTGATCACCAATTTTTCTTTCTTTTTTTAATATGTTTTACATATATTTTCAAATATTTAAAAGTATTTTCTAGAAATTGGCAAACATTCTTTTAAAAATCTGAAAATTTTCAAAATTGTTCTCAAAATGTTGCGAACAAAATACACTGACACTTGAAAAATATCGATCGAGCATGTATAGAACAGGTTTTTTTCCTTGGCCATATTTTTCCATATTTAGGAATTGGCTGTCTTGTACATCGGCTGCCTATTTTAGCTTACCATATTATTTGTTGATAATATAATCTCGACCACACTGCCACATATTGTGCAATTTGAAGCCTCCTATAAAATTATGACTTTCATATTTGAACTTCTTTATAGCCACATTTTGTTAATACTTCTTTTGGTACAAATTGAGAGATTTTGATAATATTCTTTTAATTCTATCAATTAATTTTGGGTATTACACATTCACGAGTATGTGCAAGTGAAATCTAATAAAATATTGCACTGAGTTGAAAATGTTGTAGTTTTTACATGACTGAAAACAGCATATAATAAGTTCAGTACTGAGTTTTGGGGCATAAATAAAGTGCCAGAATCACTACATCATTTTCATCCTGTAATATTGAAATCTAGTTATATACACTTGTGGCTGAAATTTTGATATGTTTTGTGGAAAAATCATGAAAATAGTTTCTGTAAATCTCATAAGGATGTATGAGATTTACAGAAAAGTTAGAGCCGATCACTTAATTTCGTTAGGTATTAATTTTGCGAGGACCTAAACGTTGCGAAATTAAATCCCCAGAAAATAAAACTTGGACAACTTATACTCTGTTTGTCCATCTCGAGACAGTGACGTAACCGCGTATTCTACTAATTGCATCACATAACGCCCGCGCATACTTGCGGCGCTGGCGTACAAACACGAGCGTTGAAAGGCGGAAGATACACACGCGTGCGTAAAAGCTGCGCCTGTTCAGTTACGTCACTGTCTCGAGATGGCCAAACAGAGTATAGTAGATCATGAGAACATTTTAGAATCACAAAATTAAATCCTTGGGAAAAGAATGGCTTTGCGTAATTTGCGAAATAAAGAACCCCTTAATTTTTGTTTTTTTAATTGCTGATCACAAAAGCATTTTTAATGCTTAACAGACACATTTAAAAATGTGTCTATTTCGCAGAAATACTAATAATAGCAACATCTAGATCACAAAAATGCCATTGTGTTGGCGCCACAATACAATGATGAATTGCTATTGTATGGTCTGGATACGTATGGAAGTTGGCGGCACATTCTAAGCCAGGTTTGAAAGGTTATATAGATGAGACAGTTAGTCACCCTATATTTTGACATTATATGAATGGTTGCGGCCTAGCCTCCCATAAAAGGTGAGAAAGCTAGTCACCCTAATAAATACAGGTCATTTGTTATACTCTAGGCCAGGGCCTCTCAACTGGTGGCACAGGTGCCAATTGGGGCTTGGAGCAATGGTGGTTGGTGCTTTGACTCCTCAAAAATATAAAGAAATACATAAGAAAATGGGTGCATAATTCAGCGGTTCATCATAATATACATTTTAAATCATAATTGTGAAGCTCCAAGACTCCATAATGTTGAGAACCCCTGCTCTAGGCTATGCATGACTAGGTAAAGTAAGGTAGCTACTTCGGATGGCTAGATCTGCAGAGGCAGGGAGTGACCTAGGCAGAGTAGGGGCGAGGTGCTCAGTGGTCATTACAAGGGGTATCATGCGCGTCCAAGGACTTTCAAAAAGTACCTTAAATACGTAATTGTGTTAATATGAAAAAGCATGGCACAGTATTTTACATACCCTAAGCAAGTAATATCAGTATTTCCAATACCCTAAACAAGTACTCAAAATATGTTGATACCCTAAGCAAGTAATTTGTATATAATTTAAACCTATTTACTGCGTATGACACATCTCTAACCCTTTTTTCCTTAATATAATCTAATATAAGCTAAAAGTGTTATGAAACAAATGCTGAGCTGATTTATCAGATCACTTGCGAAGGATACAATTTGAGAAATATATCTCACCCATGCATCATGGCTATTATAATCCTCATGGAGCAAATAAGGACCCTAAGCCAATGATTTAAAAAGTATACCCTTTTTCTTAATTTGGCTTGTTTTGATACCCTATTCACGTTACGTACGTAACGTGCCCCAGCTACCCTAATTACGTGATTTCTTGGACACGCATGATACCCTTCTTGTAATGACCACTGAGCACCCGGGGGGGGGGGGGGGGGGGGGGGGGGGGGGCTGGACATTTTTTGTTTTCGAGGGAGCCGTGTAGATTTTCCTATTTTTGGTAAGATTTGCCCAAAAAAAGGTTTTATCATTCAAATTTAGCATGTATAAAGTAATACTTCCTATATACCTTTGGTCATTCTGCGCTACACATTTTCAATGGCCAAAACACATCTATTAAAACCAATATAACCTCGTAAGTGCTCCTGCCCTTGAACATGTATAAAGCAACACTTCCTGTGCATAACCGTTGGGCAGTTTTACTTATACATGCTGAAGGGCCCGGAAAAACAAGGTTTTGACAGAACAGGGATGATGTCTTTCAATACCTTCGCTATCAAAGGTTGCTAAATAGCCCGTGATATGTCATACCAACATGCATGCGATGCCAGGACTAAATAGTGCGTTATATGGCATACCAAATTACCATTCACTATATCCCTCTCCATGATAAAACCCACAATATGTATTGAAGATTAATAGTTCATAATTCTTTTTCTGGCAACCAAGATTTATGTTTCAACTGTGCTCAACATTTGAGATAGATCTAAATATAGATCCTCTGTTTAACCAAATCTCTGACTAACCCCCCAATCCGGTGTTCATCCGAGGCAGCTTCCAGCAAACTGTAGGCCCAATGCCTGATCATGATGCAATCACACAGTGGTGTATTAGTAAAGTACAGTGTGATAATGCAATCAAGGCTCAAAATAAGCGGGCGCTGGGCAATTTTTACCCCTCGGTCCTTCTGCCGTAGCGCCCGGTTATGCTGAAAAATAAACAACCAAGTGCTGATATTTTGTCCAAACCAGCGCCCGTTGATGATCGGGAAGCTCGCCCAAGACATCAAATTTCGAGTTGACAATGCTGCTACGCTGGATTTAATCAAAAGTTAGCTCCGGGGGGGGGCACTCAACTTTTTTTGGGGTAGGGTTGTGCCGCACAGGGTCTCAAAAAGGGGGGCTACAGAACTGAACTGATTGGATTTTATGACGAAAAATAGGGTCTTAGGAACTGATTTTCTCAAAAAAGAAGGTCTTGAAAACTGGCCTTTAATTCAACTTTGATTAGCAGAATGCAAATATTCATTTTTTTTGGGTTTGAGAATGCAACATTTTTGAAGAATTGGGGCTTTGGAACGCAAAATTTCGTGATTTTTGATTTTTCAATAAAATTGGGGTCTTTTAGAACTGACGCAGGCTCAAAAGGGGGTCATAAGAGCTAGCAGCAGAGGGTGAAAAAGGGGGTCTTCAGCGCAGCACATACCTATACCCTTTTCCAATGTCAATGCCCCCCCCCCCCCCCCCCCCCCCCCCCGGACTAAAAGTAGCTCCTGGTTCTCAATAAATCCCATGATCCGGGCACTACTTTTGAAAAAAAGTAGCTCCTGGTAAAAAAACTGTTATCTTGAGCCTTGAATGCAATGTCTTGGATAATGTAAGCAATTTCTTAGGCTGGTCTGGAGGAGGTGTATTGATACATCTACATTTCAGATTGTTCTGATCATTAAGAGGAGGTGCTCTGATAAGGGGGCTGTCATTTTCTTCAGAAGGGGAATGGTCATAAATAGTGGTCATAACCATTGTATCCTAGAATAGGACGGGTATCATTTGTTGTTCATTTTGCTATGAAAAAACTTTTGACCAAAATATCTAAAAATGTCAAGCTACAATGTACGTATATTATACTACACTTGTAATTATTTGGTGTCGGAGGATGGGTGGAACTGCTTTGGGCTCATATTGATCAGGCATCAGAAGGGTTGTCACAAAAAGTAGTGGCAACACTTGGTGTCATTCAAGTTCAGAATTTCTTGATGATTTTGGCATATGCCAAATGTAAAGATTTGTGATTATCAGTGTGTTAGTATTCACCTGGGGATTTGTATTATTCACTCAAATTTATGACTTTTGACAAAAGCACAATTCCTTTAAATTCTTTTGTGTCATTTATAAATAGTTATAGCTTTCAGTTCAGATACTCCATTCAGACCCAGTGTGTGAATTATTACAGCAGGCTACACAATAAATTTACAGTCCAATTTAGACCCTGGATTTACTGATGATCTCATCGATATAAGGATTTCATTCAACAACTTGACTCAATTTGTAACATATATTTATTTGAATCAACTTGATTTGTTCAGCAAATTCTTGAGCAAAATATTGAATAATGATATTGGAATTGCTCGTTACAATGTTGACGTTGATAGATGTGCATCTTTGGTTTTTCGTTGTTAACAAAGAAATGCTTGCGTGGTTTATGGAAACATTTTCACAAAGGCTTGTTTCAAAAACTAATGCCAGATAATGACAAATGGAATTAAAAAGCAGCATTTTTATCACCTACTGCAAAAATAATAACACACATATTTCTTTTTCGTATGTCTATGTGATGAAGCTACAAACTATGGATTTAAAAACATGCAAAAGCAGTTAAAGGTAGATGACCCGATCACATTTTCGTAACACAGAATTATTTCAGACATACGGAGATTTTCATATCATATGAAAGCTCGTATTTTTCTCATCATCATATTGAAATTTGACGGCCTAAATTGGTATAATTACGGAGAAATCGATGAAATAACGTCGAATTACCGCGAATGGTGGTAAGAGCTATGCAACTCAAACTTTGGAACACAACTTTTTCAAGGATGACCTTTCATGTAGAATAGAAAACTTCAAGTTGAAAATCGGAACATCTACCTTTAAAAATCGTTAAAAAATTAATCTCATGAAAATTAACACTTGTACAGTAATCCTTGCACATTCGTAGCTTACAAACATTCCATTTTCCCAAATCAGTTTTGAAGCTACAGGGTGTCCCAGAATGATCTATACCGAGGTAATACAATTTGTTTTGGTATGAACTTGATTGATATGGTCCAAACCGTTTTCATATATATCTTGCGCAAACACCCAGCTTTTGTAGAAATTTTAAACTTTGAAAATTGGACATTTTTGATGGAAAATACAGAGTTTTTTGTAACGATAGTAGATTTCAAGTTTTTGTAGGAAACATTTCCACCATCATATCGCCAGTGTTTACATTTGAAACACTATTTGTTTTATATCTTTTATATATTTTTGAAACCGGCATAGATGAATCTGGGACACCCTGTATAGACTTTTGAGATTCGAGAGGATTAGGTAGGCCTAGGATTAGGAACTGTTTCTATTTAAAAGGAAACATTAAATGATAGAAAGAAGTGTGTGGTGTACATGTATTATAATGCAAATAGTTCAGCTCTTTTCATTTCTTAACACTCCGCTTTTTGTAAAAATGATGCAAATTCTTACACCATCAATTTATAAGAATCAATTACCAACCTTTACAAATGCGTGTCAGAAATAATGCAAATAGCTTGAGGGAAAAAATGCCTTAAAATATGGATCTTAAGAAAAAATAAGGTATATTTTGTACTGAACAGGTAAATTTTTGTTCAGCAGGGCTTCATGTCAATCAGGTTTTCCAAGTGAAACTTAATAAGCCTCCAATTGTGGTTTATTAACCCCACAACTTCTAATTAAACTAAAATGTACCTCAATTAGGCCAACAACAAAAAATTGTTTGATTGTCCTCGTCCACCCGACCCTCTTAATCATTCCGACTCAAAAACTTTCTTTCTTTTTTTTTGTTTTGAAAATGTTTTAATTTTTTTTTTTTTTTTTATTATTTTTTTTTTTTCTTCATTTTTTTGCAAATATTAGTCGAAAATCAAAATTTTCATTTTTCATTTTTTTTTTTAAAGTGTTGAGAAAATAAAAATACTCATCAAAATATTAAAAATGTTGTTCCCCATTTTGGTTACCACAACAACTACATCTCATTTTACTTTTGGTACCTGAAAAAAGGGCAAGTGAGAAAAAAACAAAAAATAAAAAACAAAAAACTTTTCCCGACCGACCTACCCAACTTTTAAAAGTGATCTATGGACAATCAAACATTTATTTTTTTTGGCCTTATGGCCATATTCATGTAAACAGTACTACAAAAATGCATGCACTAAGCACACATGCTTTCAGGGTACAGATAATCGAGAAAAATGGGTCTCTGGTAAATATATGATGGGTCCATTTTCCGCCGAAAATGTGTATGTTTGGGTCAATTTTCATTTTGCTGGCAGCACATCCCTACCAAAAATATATTTGAGTACCCCCCCCCCTCCCCCAGGTTGCAATGGGCCGAATGACATTCCACCTTCCCAACATTATTTTATTCTCAAGAAATCTTTATAACTTGTCATTCAGCTTAAATATTCGCGGTGGTTTTATTTTCGCGCTTTTCGTGCAATTCTTTTTCCACGAAAATTACAACACACGAAAATATTGTTTTCAACATTCATGCAATGCATCCTGAAAGTCGCCCGCGAAAAAACAATTCGCGAAATGTCTATGATACCAAAATGCGCAAAAATATCTTTACGCGAAAATATTGGCTTTTACAGTATCTTGAAATACATTTGATTATACGATTACCATGGTTTTCCAAATAGCCTCAATGCATCACGCCCACCTCATCAAACTCAATGTAGCATTTTGACCCAGAAATATGTTTTTACAATCATATTTGCAGCAGCCTCACTTGGCATTGACTTTCCAGCAGGGTTAACACCTTAACACCTTGCCATCAGCATTGCCATCAGCATTGTTTTTCCACTTTTTGCAGGTTTTTCATTTTTCAGTTCAGACTGTGGTCTGCTGTCAAAGAGCCATTCACAACTTCTTGTTGTAATAATAATATTCTAAATACAAAATAAGAATCCGGGGGGGGGAGGTGCTTTTTCGCAAAAATTGGTATAGCGATGGGGTGGTTTTCATCACAGACCAAAGCGCCCAATTGGCATAAATTGGGTGAATTTTGAGGCATTTTTGTAAAAAGCACCCAATTTGTGCAAAATTGGGTGCTTTTCTTACCAAATTGGTATATTGATGGGTGGGAAATTGGCCAAAAAATAGGTATAGAGAAAGTCACATTTCGAAGTCCGGCAGGCACATCCACGCACGATTTTGGCGAAAGTAACCCCCCCCCCCCGGATAAGAATACAACAGTACAACAACTTTCAAAGTGTGAATGGCTATGTACCAGTCAGCTGTAGTACGGAGCCCAGTTTCAAATGAGGGCGCTCTATTTAGTGACGCACTGCCGTCATTTTTTACACGGCGATTCATAAAGTGACGGAAGTCCGTCGCCCGCCGGATTACAAACAAAAAACACTTTTCAATAGAGGGCGGGCTTGGGAACGGGGCGGCGTTTCCAAGGGAACGGCCTCACGTCACAGTAATTTTCATTTTCATAAAAAGCCGATGTTGCCGATTTTAAACAACGAAATAACTCTCTTATCACAGAGATAACCGTTACAAAGGCATCACCTCTGAATTATAACTATTGGGCTTATCTTTTATGTAAAAATTATCACATTTACCCTAACAATTCTTAAAATTGGTGTAATCTCGTCTAGAAACTGGTAGTCTCATCGCAGCAAACCGGTCAAAAAAAATCATAATTTTAGCTTGTGTCGTTTGATGTTGGGTTCAAAGGTTAAATTAAATCATCAAACTGGATATCGCAAGGAGTTCTGGTACGTTATGCTGATCTGAACTCGATGGATAGTTACTTTTTATGCAGATAATTGGGGTAAAGGCGAAAATTGACGGGTGTGCGTTACCTTGGTTACGTATACCCGTCGTTTTAGAGCGCCCTCAATTGAAACGGTGCCCCGTTCTACAGCTGATGTGTACCGCAGAGGTACTTTACAATCATAAACTAAGGAGACCGGGGTTTGAGTCCCTGCCGGTAAATGTCCTTGCTTATTTTTTGTTGGGACATTCGCCGGCGTTTGTTAATATTTGTTGTTATTGTCTAATTGTAAAACACTGTGGGTTGGTAAACTGCTTTATATTATATATTATATTATAAATAATGTATGTTTTAAACAAAATATATTCAAGAAGCATCTATTGCAAAAATGTAGCTCTAAGTGGTGATGACAAAAAAATATTGACATTTTCAGAGTGGAGGGGGAGGTCAAAAACGCATGAAACAAAAGGTGTTTTAGTATGACTTATAGCACGAGGCAGCGCAGCTGCCGAGTGCTATCAGGTTAGGGTTAGATAGTCATACATGTAGTTAGTGATCATGTTATTTGTGCAGGGTATCTTTTTTGCAATAGTTGTAAAATTAATTACAAAAAGGGTATGTTTTGAACAGAAAATTGCTTTGTCCTCAAAATGTTCATGTTAAGTGATACTTTTGCGTAAGAATGTAATGTTCAAAGAAAATAATAGGCCATGCGTATCACTATCCTTTGAATGCCCTCACCCCAACAACAGGAAAAAATAAATGGCACATACCCCAGGAATATTTGTTGGGTACACTGAGCTTTTCAAGAGTATTTGGAAAATTTTGATTGGCTTTTTGACTTTTCTTAAAGGGGCATGAGAGATACGTATGGGAGTGCGCCCTCAATTATCCTGAAAATCAGGGGTTTTTTTGCATCAAAGTAATACTTAGGCATATTCTTACTACCAACTGAAACAGTTTACCAACATTCGCCGTTTATCATATAAAATTTCATGATTTTCTTAGTTTCGATATGATCATATCGAAACAACAGGTGCTGAATTCAGAAGTTTTGCTAACTTTTACACACGGACTTTCGCGGCAAATCTCAACCCAGAAGTGCCGTTATTTGCTTATTTTGGCATGAAGGATATGTCGGAATTGTATGACATTTTGGATTTGGGCTATGTTGATGATTATCTTTAAGTTATTTGCTCATTTAGTATATCGATACATCTCTCAATGCCCCTTTAACACTTTCCACAAGGCTATTATAGTCTTACCTATTATACAAAACAAATATTTTAGAAACCATTCCCAAATTTTAAAGTCTATCCCAAACCAATTACTAGGTATGTTTGTACTTACTTTAATGTATTTCTCATTGTGATTTCCAAATAGGGTGATGAAGTTTAATAATTATGAAATTTGTGAAACATTTTGTGAAATTTTTCAACTGTCGTCTGCATACGACTGCCGCGTGGAATGTGTAAAACATTGTAAGAGAGTATAATGTTAGCTTGTGATATTCAACACCAGTAAACACTGCATGATACAATACACCAACGGATTATATTTTAAAAAAACCTTAATAAAATTCAATTACAACTATCTCGAATTACAAGAGAAATAATTAAAGACTTCCTTACAAAAGTTACTGTTACTTAAACACATTTAGTAGTGCAAAATTTCATCTTTATAGTATGTAAACTTGTGATATTCAACTCCAGTACACACTCTGGCCTGGGGTGCAATAAGCTATCAAAATAAATTGTTGTGTTGCCCTCAGCAACCGACCCTAAAATCTCGAAAATTAGGGTGACATTATTTTATTCATGGTTATTGGTGCACAAATCTATGCAAGTCCATTGTACAGGGTGTCCCAATAAAAAATTGTGATGCTCCATTAGTGATCATAACTTCCTAAATACAAGTTAGAATAGAACAACTGAAACAACAAAATAAAGGCAAATTAGTCGGCTATAATTTGGAGAAACCCATGTTTGATTCGGTTCATTAACTATGAAGAAATGAGTAATTAAGTAAAAGTAGACGAAGAACACTTCCATCCAAGTTTGTGAATGCGTGAAGTATGCAGATTTTCTTTTGTGCAGCAGGGGTCACTTAACCCTATCCCTACTACGTCTCACAGTCACCTCACAGCCAGCACCACTTGGCTTGCGCGCGCACCAGTTCTATCTCCTGTAGCACTAATTAAACTACGGGTATATATGGTCTCCGATTTTTTAGCCTGTGAAGCCCTCCCCCCGTGGCTGAGTGGTAGTATATCTCGCCTGTCACGCGGCCGACCCGGGTTCAATTCCCGGGCCGGCGGACATAATTTTTCCCATTTTTTATTTAACCCCCTCCCCCTGTTCTTCGTTCCATCCCCACTGCCACGTTCTAGGGTTAGGGTTAATACGACACCACACAGTGCATTTCTATAACCCTATCCCTACTACGTCTCACAGTCACCTCACAGCCAGCACCACTTGGCTTGCGCGCGCACCAGTTCTATCTCCTGTAGCACTAAACTACGGGTATATATGGTCTCCGATTTTTTAGCCTGTGAAGCCCTCCCCCGTGGCTGAGTGGTTTCGCCTGTCACGCGGCCGACCCGGGTTCAATTCCCGGGGCCGGCGGACATAATTGTTCCCATTTTTTATTTAACCCCCTCCCCCTGTTCTTCGTTCCATCCCCACTGCCACGTTCTAGGGTTAGGGTTAAAGGCATATCATGTGATCTTTCCCAGGGGGTGCCCTCTATTCATGATTTCTTTTTAGAAAGTAGATTTTCTTGCAGATTTACATTTCTGATCATAAATCATAAATATATTCTGAGTTACAGAGCGATATGATTCCTAATTACTTCAAAATCATGGTTTAAAGAGTGAAAATAGACTGTCCTGCTAGCACTAGCAGGACAATTTTTTTTGACTCTCAACTTCTTCATTTTTTTAGATTTAAATTTTACCCCCAAATTGTCAAGATATTACAACTTTCTGCTTGAGATGAATACGTTTGCTTGAATAAATAGATTTAAAACTATTATCACACTTGTAATATTAGTAAATATTATATATCTGAATGAAATACTCAACTCCAAAGAGATTTCACGCCCAACTAAAATGGAGCTGTATTCAACTCTAATAATGTCCATCCTGTTATACAGCTCTGAAACATGGACGCTAAAGAAAGAAGACGAGAACAGGCTACTTGTGTTTGAGATGACCTGCCTAAGAAAAATACTAGGCATAACCAAGCTAGACAAAATCAGAAACACCACCATCAGACAAACACTGGGACTGAAGCATACCATCATCGAGAAGATTTCCATCAAAAGACTGCGGTATTATGGACACGTTCAGCGTATGAACCCTCAAAGATACCCAAAAGTTGCAATTGTTGGCACTGTAAATGGTGAAAGGCCCAGAGGTAGACCAGCTAAGAGGTGGATGGATGGTATCCGGTCAGACTGCAACAGACTTTGTCTGACATCCATATCAGAAGCAAGCAGAAAGGCTCAAGACAGAAACGAATGGCGCATAATCTTGCAAAGGATGGCCTCACTCAACCAAGTTGGAGTGGACGCCAAAAAGTAGGTAAGTAAGTAAGTAATATTAGTAAAATTGACATTTACCAATTTTGTCTTAACATCAATCATGACATGACAGTCAGCAGCAAAAAAAAAAGGAAAAAGAAAAGAAAATCGACAGACAGACTCTGCCTCAAGATTGTTGGCACTTGAGGGCAACACAACAATTATTTTACCTCAGATATGCGACCATTGGAATATGCTCTTGCTCTGACAACACTGCCTAGAGTTAGATGATCCAAAGATTACGAACATTTCTTCCAAAACACGAACACGATGCTAAATGCTAGTAAAAACCAGGTGTTCAAAACCAGTTTGCAAATAATAAGTTGTTGAATACTTTAAGTAACACATGAAACGTGCCTGGTGTGTCGTTATAGCATGTAATAGAAGCACTAGCAAAGACAAAGTAACCAAAACCTCTTGCATCAATTCAATTACCCCTTTCTTGTATTACAAGAGAAATAATTAAAGTCTTCCCGATTCATTTCACTTACAGTGGGGTCAATTTATTCCACATCAATGGAAATAGGCAGCGGGTGGCTAACAGTGTTACAATAGCATCACCATCCCTGAATTAATTGAATTTGTATCAAATGTGATCCTTAGGCCACAAAATAACTACTGTAAAAGTGGACATTTTCGCGCTTCACACATTTTGAACAATTTTGCTTGTTTTTATTTTTGCGATTTTGAGCTTCTGTACATAGACCTACATATAAAATGAATATAGGGCCTATTTGTGCGTTTTTATTTTCGCGCTTGCTGATTTAAGCGCGAAAATCGCGAAAATAAAATGTAGCGCGAAAATTTCCACTTTTACAGTACCCTACATGTATTCTACAGGACACTGACTCTTTTTTTTAAAATTTTGTTTAGAACATTTTGAAATTGTTTAAAATGTGTGATTTTTCTTTTGAAAATTGTCTGAAAATGAACATACAAAGGTTTCGGCATGCCAATTCCCCCCTCCCTCATTAGTCTCAGAAATTGTATTTTCAAACCCCCTCTCAAAAAACATTATTTACCTCCTTTTTTATTTAAAAAACGCACCTGAAATGTGTTGAAACATTTTCTTTAACTTTATTTGTGCAAAACTTTCAAGAATATTTAAAATTCAGTAAAATTTCCCAAACATTTTGAATTGATTTTGCCCGTATAACAGGTGTTTTTTTTTGTTGCCTATAAGCACCAACCTTCAGTAGACTCACCTGAACAATGTACTCTGTCTGTATTGCAACTTTCCTATTTCATTGCGCACATACTGCTGATTGGTGGCGCTGCTACTGGCAAGTTTTGTCCTGAGAACCCGAGTGGACACGTCACACTTTGAAACAGGATCGGTTGGACTGTCATTTGATGATGTCATCTGACAGATGTAATTGTCTAACATCTGAAGAAGATAAGGGAAAGAGTTAAAGGTTAGAGGTTAAAAGTATAAAGGTGAAAGGTTAATTACATTAGGCAGTATTGTGACCTTACTATCACAGGTCAAGTCATTGATAGGCGATACTTGAAAAGTAAAATAGGATTGCTAATCTCCCTTTAATCTGGGGATAGGGAAAATGCGCTATAGTCCAAAAGCGAAAAAAAGCACCTTTTGCCCCCAAAAGCCCTTTTTCATCCCACAGCACATTTTTTCAAAAGTTTTTGAATATGTAATTTTTTGTTGTTAATTTACCATAAATCAACAAATTGCTGTGGAAGTAACCTTATTTATTTTTAATTTGGTTTTGACTTTGGAATGAAAAATGATGGTTTTGAAAATTAAATGAGAAATGTGTAAACATGGAAAAGCGCAACATAACTGCGCATTTGGATTTATTTTTAATTTTAAAAAGCACACTTTGCCTCCAAAATCAGACAGCACATTTAGTGCTTTTAAAAAGCGCAAATTGCCTATCCCTACTTTAATCTTCCTTCAAATCAAGTCAATCCAATAGGTCAACTCAAGTCAATCTAATACAAGTCAGGTATATGTAAAATTAGGTTTTTATGTGTACATCTAATTGTTGATTTTTTTTTTTTTTGGGGGGGGGGGTGAATTGTGGATAATTATGTAGTCTGGTAGAGAAAAGTACCCTTTTTCTGTATCATCTCGATTTTTTAAAAGGCACTTGCATGAACCAGCAGTGGCAGGGTGTAGATGGCAAGGTTGGAGAACGGGGGAGAGGAGGTTTTTACAATGGATTCAATCTCATGGCACCACTACTAATGCAGGCGTCAATGTGCATCTTGAACCTACCCTCCTCAAGGTTAGTCAAAGATAAGACGCCTAATCTTTGCCTAGTAATATTTTTGGAGAGGTGAATCTTGAACTAATTTATACATTGTACAGGTGAATCTATGGTGAATCTTCACCTATATTTCAACTTTTCCCACATATTACTATTGAACGAACATGGTGCACTAACTTACTAACGGTGAATCTTCACAAATTGCAGGATAGACCTAATCTTGAACTATTTCTGAAGAAAGGTGAATACAGGTGAATGCTTGAGGAGGGTAGGTTCAAGCTGCACATTGATTCCTGCATAAAAAAAGATAGCCTACTTTTGTATGCTTACCCTGTGGTTTGAAAACTGCTTGATAGTCACCCTCAGATGTCTGTCTTGACTCTCCTCAATCCAAGTACCATCATATGTATAAACATTCTTCTGTGATGTCACAGCAGACGATTTATTCCATCTGATGTTGCCGCCGTAAAATTGATCGCAAAACGATGTACCAAAACAAACAGGACAATTCTCTTCTTGAAAGATAGAGGGCGCTATAGTTTGGTATATGTTGGCAAGATTACGCACAACATCTTTATATCTTGATGGACTGTTTTGCTTGGTTGTTTCTGGTCTAGTAGTGTTATTATTAACTGTTTCAGTTACAGAGACCAGGGATGGTGTTGCAGACAGCCTTTTGTGATTGTCTGATAGACCACCATCATTGTCAACACTTTCTTGTAGTTTGGATGCCGCTAAATTTCTAAGATGTATCTTGGCATTGTTTTTGTGTCCTAATTCTCCAACCATGAGCCTATCATGGTTGGTGTGTGTCTTGTCTTTCTGTACTACCAAATGATTATTTACACTATCCACAGATTGTTTCAATTTTTGCAGAGTGTTTCTAGATGATTGTATGTCCTGTACCCCCTGGTCTGGTAAGCTTTCATGTTTATGACTGGTTGGCAATGCAAAGTTATCTTGCATCTGGCCAGCATTGTCAAAGTCTTGAAGGCTGATTCCAGATAGCTGGAGACTCAAGAAGGCAGCTGTTGAGAGGATGAGAAAGAAGGCCAAACGTCTTCGAGATCGGACTGTCATTATGGGAGCATCCGTTTCATCTGACACACAATAAGGTTAAACATCTTTGAGATTGGAACATCATGGCGTCTCATTTAGCAGTTGTCGCTTGTGTCACACATCCTGCAAAAATAGAGTGTGGGAAAAGAAAATGTATGGTAGGAAAATCACAATAATGTAATGATTTACAACATGATGACCAGTGGCGGCGCTACAGGGGGCAACCCCCACCCACCCCCCCCCCCCCCAAAAAAAAATACAATTTTTTTCTCCACGCAACGCTCACATTTTCTTAGTAAATTAAGTTTAAAAAGACCAAATGTTGACAATTTTAGCATAAAACAGCTACATTTTGCACGCAAGCGTGCATTTTCATACTATATTAGTTAGTATATTAGACCAAATTTGACAATTTTAGCGTAAAATGACACCAATCATTATATATCATGCCCCCCTGAAAATAATTATTGCCTCCCTTTTGCACCCCCAAAATTAAGAGGCTGGCGCCGCCACTGATGATGACAAGCTCAAAATGACACATAATTGCAGTACTTCGGACACATTGCCAAAAGAGATGGAGACAACCTCAAAAAGGATATTGTCCAAGGTAGTATGGAACGAAACGTAACCAACAGAAGAAATGTTGGTTTGATTGCATTTCAAAAGATGCAGCAGTCTTATACCACTTACTTTTGCAGAAGGTACTTGGAAGAAAGTATCTATTATGAAACCCTAAACTACCATGATTCTGTGAAATGATCCAAAAACCAATTACAACATTAAAGGGCCTATTATTCAATCATTTGTTTCATCTAGAAATGAGCAATTTTGCTTCTAAAACTGTTACTTATAATTTGGTCTGACTTCAGTTTTGAATATGTCTCTGGCATGAAAAGCAAAAGAAAGATTGATAGTCTTACATACAGACATTAATTGTGACACGATCAAGAGGAATGAGTCGGATGTCGACCCTGGTCGAAAATGAGTTTTTAATACAGTTTTAAAGAAGACACTTAAAGCTTTCAGGAGATGAAAACCCCATGTCACTACGACTTTTTGTTTTAAAGTTATGTCAAATTATGTACATTTGTACTTGAACTTCCATCAAAACTTATAGATACCCCTCGCACTAAATTGGCTATATCTCAATTTGGGATTCCCCGACATCCGACTCATTTCTCTTGATTGCGTCACAATTAGGATTGGTTATGCATCAATCTCTAGCAGGTAGCGGCTCCCTTTTATCAGCACAACCATTATCTTGAATGGGATTTTTGCGATAGCGCTTCAACAATACACACTAAACACTTTAGTCTTTAGATATCTAGGCCTATTACATATTTTATGTGATGAAGCAAGTCCTATATGGCAATTTTAAAAAGGACAAATCACTTGTCAAATTTAATAGTCATAATCCTTTTATGACCTATTTCCAGTGAATAGGTTTGTCTGGCTTTAAAGTCTAATTTGAATTCAAACAAAAGTTTTATGACAATTTTTCAAAAGTCTAATTTGTTGCCAAAGTATTAGATAGCTAATATCTAATAATACACGATAAAAACTTGGTAAGCTTTGCTGCTTTCATCTATTTCAGTGGTTCCCAACCTTTTTCTGGTGGTGACCCCATTCCAGAAACCAGCATCAGAGCGCGCCCCCTCATGCACAGAACAAAGTCACGTGTGTTACTATGATACAACATTATATAGCATTTTTTGTGTTAAATTAGGCTAGTCCGCAACCCCACAAGAACTGCGTCAGGATCGCTACCCAGAGGTTGGAACCACTGATCTATTTCATGTAATAGTGTAGGATAGTTGATCAATGTGTACCGTAAACCCAGAAATGTTTGCGAGTTCAAAATGTCACAAATCAGCAATACTAAAGGCTATTTCATGGCATGAAAATGTTGTAAATGTAAACTTTTGGAGTTACATTGTGTAGTGTAACTTTGCAACGCACTACTTTACAAGGTAGATTTGAAATAATTGTGGCATGAAATGTTCACAAGTAGGGGAAGGTGGGGTAATGGCGGACACATTTTGTCAGAGAGGTATAACACACATATAATACGTCATATAACAATAAAAATCATGTAAACACAAAGCACTGTGATGGTTCTACCTTTTATCAAGTTTTTATCAACTCATCATTTTGAAATTCGAAGCTACGACGCAATAAAAAAAATGGCGTCGTCCGGCATTACCCCACACTCTGGGGGTAATCCCGGACCGTATTTTTCAATGGCAGCCCTCTTTTTATTGGAATACAGTATTTCAATGGGAGTTAAAAAATACCCTTTTTAAAAGTGTAGCAGAAATCAAAGAACAACGTCACATATTTATATGGTCAACAACTATTACCGATTTATGATGTTAAATTGACCACGCCCATATTGGTTACCATGGAAACGGTACATGTCCGGGATTACCCCAATCCATGTACAATGTATGGGCACATCCTCTCTTATTATTATGCTCATCATTGTGACTCCGAATTCATTTCTTTTTTATCAGAAGGTATCATACATTAAATAAAAAAATAATAAGACTTTGTTTTCCTTGATGTAGAAATACCAGATTCAAAGAGAAAGTAATGCACCAAAATATCAACTTGCCCAAAAAGTGATTTTTGTAATTATCGCGAGAATTTGCGAGACAACCATCCCATTTAGGTTTTGTGTGATTTCAATGGAGAGGCACCTAACATCATAGGGTGGCAAAATACCACCTTCTTTCACCTGCCTTTAGATACAGCCCTGTCCGCGATTACCCCGCGTCCGCCATTACCCCACCTTCCCCTAAGTGCTCCTCGCAAAATTGAAATTAGAGAAATTTAAATGCACATGAACATTTCTGGATTTACACAGTACATGTATTGCATGGTTGCTATTTTTAAAGAGGAATGACTGCTGAATACATCATTTCTATTTTCTATCCGGGGGAGGGGGGAGGGTCACTTCATGGATATGAGGCCTCCCAATAGGGTCCTGTTTTTCAACAGTCTTGTAAATGAATGACCCCTTTTCATAGCAATTTTTGGTATGTATCCTTAAATTTGCTGTTTTTCACAGATATTTTAGCAAAATCTGCCATATGTAGGAAAATGATGGGTCTCTGTTAAACATGGGTTCATTTTCCACTTAAAGTTTGAAGGTTTGTTTTGTTCACACCCTTTGAAAATTTAGGTAAGATATTCCCCTTATCCATTTCAAGCCTATGATGTATTCTATCATGTCAAAAGATAACTCTTGGTCCATGTATGCTTAATTCGAAGCTTGTTGCCCCCCCCCCCCCCCCCCCCCCCCCCCCCCCCCCTCCTCCAAAAAAGAAATTGTGTCAAATATAGGCCTTTTTATCCACTGATCAGGGTGTTGTGTGATCGGGACCATTCTCTCTTAACAAACCAATCTATCCCAAACTGGAATTTCAAAGTAATTATTAAAATAGAATAATTATTTTACATACAAATCAGATTTTAATTTTAACAGATTTTTTCACGTGGTGCAGATGGAGATGATTTTAATGGTTTTACTAGGTATCATTAGTATTTTAATAGCATCCAGCCTCTTTGAAAGAATCACAGATAGACAGACATTTTATTATCCATATCAGTCTTTTATAATCCTAGATTAAACCATGGAAGTTTCCATGATTAAACATATTAGGACAATAAACAGAACAAACGTAACATTGTAAAATTATTAAGTAAATAACTAAATTTGCTTCCAACCATAAATGGTTGATATTCCTTAGGCTTGTATACAAATAGTTACTGTAAAAGTCAAATTTTTGCAGTACTTGTATGCACATTTTGAACAAGTTTGTTTGCTATTGTTTTTGCGGATTTGAGCTTCCTTACATAGACCTACATGTACATACAAAATAGTGCTGTTATCTAGATCTTTTTTTTCCATGTCGACATGTTGCTATTTTAGAATCTCGATATCGACATATTATGATCCAAATACCAAGCCGATTGCGGGGCCGATTGTCCCCGCAAATTAATGTCCGCTATAGTATAGAATATTACCGCAGATCGAAAATATCGCCAAGTCAATATGCGAAGTGGTGAGGGGGGAACTAGCATAGGCCTTATTACTTTTAACGATTTGCTATCGTTGGATATTGGGTTTTTTCACAACTCTTGCCGATTGTCATTTATAAAAATCACTTTGCCGATTATTTTTTTCTCAAATCATTACAGACGATTTAATGTCAATTATATCGACATCCCAAAGTTAATATCGACATGTCGGGATAATAGTCGACATCGTCCATGTCGATGACGGCCCTAATACAAAATTAATATATTTGTGTGTTTTTATTTTTGCACATGCTGATTTTAGTGCGAAAAAGCGCACACAAAAAAATGTAGCACGAAAATTTCAACTTAACTCATTTACTCATTTTGCATGTAGTTACTGTGATACAGCACCAGTGTTTTAATTGACAAATATTAGAAAAAGTATGATCAAAATGGGGGGGGGGGGGGGGTGGGGGCACTGACATTGGAAAAGGGTATAGGTATGTGCCGCGCTGAAGACCCCCTTTTTCACTCTATGCTGCTAGCTCTTATGACCCCATTTGAGCCTGCATCAGTTCTTAAGGCCCCAATTTTATTGAAAATTCAAAAATGGCGAAATTTTGCATTCCAAAACCCCAATTCTTCAAAAATGTTGCGTTCTAAATCCAAAAAAAAAAATCTATAAATGTGCGTTCTTGCTTATCAAAATTGAACTATAGGAGGCCAGTTCTCAAGACCTACTTTTTTGAAAAAATCAGTTCCTAAGACCCTATATTTCGTCCTAAAATCCACTCAGTTCAGTTCTGTAGCCCCCCTTTTTGAGACCCTGGGCAGCACAACCTTACCCAAAAAAAAAGTTGATTTTTTTTTTGATTTTTTTTTTTTGATTTGAATTTTTTTGATTTTTTTTTTTAACAAGCAGATACTACTCAAAAACACGTTTTCATCTTTCTTTATTGTTATGTGCTTCTTTCAATCTTTTCTTTTCTTTTTTCAATCTTTTTTTTTTTTTTTTTGAAAAATAAAAATAAATAGCGACCCTAGATTTCCGAAAATTCGGGTCGCTCGGAAAGGGCAAGTCAACTCTTTTTATTTTGTGCGTCATCTGAAAGTGAGGAGCTGGACTGATTAGGGCGCCCATTACTTTCCCCTCTGGAACCAGAGGTTTGCTGGGCTGGTGGCTGCCACATCATTGTGACTTGTCATTAAAAATTTCAAGGGTAAAAATAATGAGGTGGGAACCCAGGTCCTTCCTCATCAGCAATGCCATCTTACTTGGCAAGAACCACCAGCCATTGTCATAATAATAATATTATCAGGATCCTCCGCCTGCTGGAGTGTATTCGATACCGTTGACCCATTAGTATGTAATACTATCAAAAAACAATATCCATATATTTTGATGCCAATTATGAGTTATTTCAACATCTGAGGAGGAAGCCACTCTAAGAAATCAAAGAACTTTTTTTTGTCCTGCCAGGAGAACCCTTAAAGGTTCTTTAAAGAACCAAAAACAGTTCCCCAAACATGATACAGAACCATTTTTGGTTGATACAGAACCATTTTTGGTGCTATGAAGAACCTTGTTTGGTTCTTCAATTTTCAAGAACCTTTTTTGAAGGTTCAAGAGAGAGGTTCTTTATAGAACCATCATAGAACCTTCAAAAAAGGTTCTTGAAAATTGAAGAACCCAAAAAGGTTCTTCATAATCATATAGAACCAAAAATGGTTCTGTATCAACCAAAAATGGTTCTGTATCATGTTTGGGGAACTATTTCTGGTTCTTTAAAGAACCTCTAAGGGTTCTCCTGGCAGGACAACTTAAGAACCATTTTTTCTAAGCGTGATAACCCTCTTCAAACATGTGTCAATCTTCTAACTAAGACCTCTCCCCTTTGGTAGGGGTACTATTGCCTTTCAGCAAAGTTGAATTTCAATCTGGGGTGGGGGCGATACTCGGATATATTTTTGGTAGGGATGTGCCGCCAGCGAAATGAAAATTGACCCAAACATTTACCAATGTTCGGGAGAAAATGGACCCATATGTTTACCAGAAACTCATAATTTCCCTATATTTTTGACAGATTTTGCTAAAATTTCGGCAAAAAATAGCAAAATTAAGGCTTTTAGACCCATAAATTTACCAAAAAATGGTTTTAAAAAGGGATCATCCATTTACCAGAGGGTGAAAAATGGACACAATTTGGCAGCACATCTACGTTATCTCATATCCACTAAGTGACCCCCCCCCCCCCAATTTCAATAGTGATTTAGAGAAAAGTCGGAACCTATGACAGGTGTTGGCAAACTTGTGCCAGTGTTAGGTATTATTTTGTCCACAAAACTACCAATTAGGCCTAAAAAAAAAAAGTTTGATTGGCGTAACCAAAACAAATAGGGTAGGTCGGTCGGGATTTTTTTTTAAATCACCTACTTTTGAACACTTAAAAGACAGCAGTACACACTAATGAAGAGACGACAAAAATTACTTTTTTTCTTTAAACATTTTTCTTTTATATAGAAACCAACAGACTTAAAATAGCCGAATAAAACTTTTTTTTCCTTCTTTTTTCCCCTCAAAATAATAAAAAATATTCAGGGTCGGCGATGTATTTATGGTCGGTCGGGTTACGCCAATCAATCCTTCTTTTTTTTAAGGCCTTAGAAGCATGTAGCGAGTTTCATTACTCTCTCTACCAAAATAACTTCAATGTACAATGTAGGCCAAAATGCCAAATGTTATTAATGATTTAATCAAAATTCAGACATTGAAATCAAAAGAAACTGAAAAGATTGTTTGATTTCATTGTTACAATGTTTGATTGATATTGTTGGCTTAGGCTGATTATTCTCACCATTCCAAAGGATTTCTTGTGATTGAACATTCTAAACTGTCAATTTGATTCCTGTATTTTTACCATACAGTCATCACAATAAGTAACTGACCAGGTAATAAATGTGCTGATAACTCTAAAAGTATAACTCCTACATAAACATATAAAATTATAAACATGTTGAGAAATTTCTCTTCTTGAATTTGAGATATTACACGCTAATGGCTAATTATTAAGGAAGTTATAATCCCAAATGTACTGTCAAGTCTGATTTTCATTTTCACATTTCCATTTTCAACACGGGGACTCCGACCTGCAAATTATTGATTACTGGTAGTGGTAGTGCCAATTCACCCGTCGATGGCCGGGTTGTTGGATAGTTGGCCGGTGGCATTGTTACGGTTGGTCAATACGGCACACACGCTTTACCTGTCATACTCTCCCCGTGTTGAAAAGAAAATGTTAAAATGAAAATCAGACTTGCCCTAACGTTTGGGATCGTAACTTCCTCATTAATCAACCATTCTTAGAGTGTAATATCTCAAATTCAAGAAGAGAAATTTCTCAACAACTTTATAATTAGATATGTTTATGTAGGAGTTATACTTTTAGAGTTATCAGCATGTTTATTACCTGGTCAGTAACTTATTGTGATGACTGTATATAAATATACAATGTAACAGAATTAGGCAGCCAAAATTATGAGAAATTGTTGTGAAACAATGAGAAAACTAACAGTCTGAAATTGGTACCAAATTACAATAGGTTGCAACATAACTTCCTTGTTATGTCATTAAATGAGCCATTTAATGGATTTATTTACCATAATCCTTTCTTTATCAATTTTCCGGATTACAGAAAAAGGTTATATAATATACAATAGGCTAACCACATAACTATTTAATTCATTTTCTAGATTGCTACATATGTATATCATGAAACAGACACAGTATTTCAATGGGCTTAAGAATTTAATTTAATTTAATGCAATAGGCTAACACGACATACATAACTTGGATTTATTTTATTTTTTATTTTTTATTTTCTTGATTTCTATCATCAAAGGATTGATATTTTTTCAATTGACTTATATATTTGTAATAAGTAATTAGGCTTTAACAACACATATGTGTGGTGGCATGGGAAAACCCTTCATATGGTCATTTTCTAGCAACTTGGTTTTTTTCTTTGGCAGAGAGCTTCATATTCTACTGATTATAGGACTGTTTCAATTTTTCAGAAATTATAATAATAATAATAATGGCATTTATGCGCCGTCAATCTAGGTAAAACTATTCCGAGGCGCGACATATAAAACAAAAATACAAATTAACATGAAAAATACATAAACAAGGATGATTTGCATATATACATGTACATGTATATAATACAAAGAAATCAATTATAAACTGAGTCAAATAATCTTGTTTTCAACAAGTTCTTAAAAGAGTCAAGTGAATCACAGCATCTTAAATTATAAGGTAGTGAGTTCCAGAGAGTTGGTGCAGCAACCGAAAATGCGCGATCTCCAAATGAAGAAGTAGTCCGTGGAACAACAAGTAAAAGTTTATCAGATGACCGGAGAGTACGTTTTGGATGATATGGAACAAGAAGATTAGCAATATAAGTTGGTGAAGTGCCATGCAAAGCTTTCCAAGTTAAAAGAAGAAGTTTGAAATGAATCCTTTCGCGAACAGGAAGCCAGTGGAGATCTTTCAAAATTGGAGTGATATGATCAAATTTCCTGGTCTTAGTGAGAATGCGAGCAGCTGCATTTTGAGCGAGTTGTAGTTTGTGAAGTAAGTGATCAGTGATGCCAAAAAGAAGAGAATTGCCATTGTCAATACGAGAAGTTATAAGAGCATGGACGATAGTAGCTGCGGTTTCAAATGTTAACATTTTCCTTATGCTATTGACATTCCGTATATGATAATACACTGATTGGCATATCCGTCGAAATTCCATCTAGAACTACAGTTATAGTATTTTAAAGTCGGCAAGTTTAAACGCAACACTCAAAATTGAAACTGACAATTTAAAGGTGTACACAACATCTTTTATATGTTCTAATAATAATAAAACTACATTGTTATATCACACAGAATAGCTTGTCAAATGAAAAGGACTTTTGATATGAATCTAGTTTTTTGCGATAATATTAACAATTATAAGTTCTTCACTTTCAAAATCTTTACAATGCATTGTCGGAATTCACAAGTGGTTACCATGGTAACAATGTCATTTTACGTTAACATAGCATTTTACACATAAAATTTGATAAACAGGGTTCAGAAAAGTACTAAAATAAACTTCACATCTGGAATTTTGCATAAAAAACTCCTGGAGACTAAAGTTTCAAGGTATAATCTCTATCTTGGGACCAAAGTTGGAAAATTGACTTGAAACTCATTTGTTAGGAATATTTTGGTATGACCCTGATATCTCAATATTAACACTAGCGACTTCCGACGGGTTTTCCCATACCACCACACATATTATTACCCCTTCGCCCAGTAATGTCATTAAATGAGCCATTTATGAATTTCATAATACATTGTATCTTTGTCTTGATTATCATGACATTTGATAGGATTGCATCAAATGGATTCAAAAGAGTATCGGCTTAGGCGTTCTGAAAATTAATACTGTGAAAATGGGACCTTATTTGGCAGCACTTCATCATGAACTGATATCTACTACTCTCTAAATGTAAAACGAGTGGAAAGAGTGGAAATTCACTCGAAAAGGAGTGAAGGGAGTGAAACGCAGGACAACCTGTTTTAGAGTGGAAATTGTCCACTCTAAAATGAGTGTGAAAGTTATTTTTTCACTCTCAATAGACTGGAACATTGTCATATAAAATCCCCTTTCACTCTTTAGAGTGTTTTTCCACTCAAAAACGTGTTGTCCTGCGTTTAACTCCTTGAAAGAGTGGAAATCCACTCTTTAACATTTAGAGAGTACAATGTAAGTCCCCTCCCCCGGGTTTCAAAATGTTTCAGTTGAATCAGTGAGTGAGTGGCCATGTTCAATGTCACTGGTTGAAACATGGAAGTGGTGAACAATCATTTACTCTTATCTTTTCCTGTCAGACGCTGTAATACATTGTACAATAATTAAAACCATGTATTTTAAGCATGGGTTTACAATAGACTTAGGCAAAACAAAAATTGTTATGTTGTTCTCGACCGCCCGCTCGTCAGATTAAGGGCCGCTTTGATTTTTTTTCCAGATTTTTTCAGATTTAAAAAACAAAAAACAAACAGGTACAAAATCAGTACGTTATATATAGCCAAAGTTATCGCTGTCGAAGTGAGGAAACCAGAGTGTGGCCCTATACCAAAGTACAGTATGCAGTGTGGGTTTTAGCGCAATCAGGACTGGCTTTTTAAGTGACCCTAAGAAATTGATATGGAATGACTTTTATAGGAACATTCTGTCATTTGGCATGGGAGCATTGTCAAAGAAACTGTGGTTTGGTACTTTTTTGTAATTGATCAAAACTGGGGGTGGGGGTGTAATGTCAATTGTATCACCGAGTACATGGATGTACCCCTTTAAGGATTTGTTTTAGTTTTCAAAACTTTGGGTAATTTCAGAATAGCAGAATATGTTGAAAAGTTCAGCTGTTCTACGATTTTAAAAAAGAAATTGCAGACACAGGCTAT
>CM069456.1:11585966-11669391 GCA_035610835.1 Ophiura sarsii | reverse complement strand
ATGAAAATTGACCCAAACATTTACTAATTTTCGGGGGAGAATGGACCTATATGTTTACCAGAAACCCATAATTTCCCTATATTTTTGACAGATTTTGCTAAAATTTCGGCGAAAAATAGCAAAATTTAGGCTTTTAGACCCATAAATTTACCAAAAATGGTTTTAAAAAGGGATCATCCATTTACCAAAGGGTGAAAAATGGGACACTATTTGCCAGCACATCCAGGTAACCTCATATCCACTAAGTGACCCCCCCCTCCCGATTTAAATAGTGATTGTATAGAGAAAAGTCAGAACCCCCGACAGGTGTTGGCAAACTTGTGCTGCATTAGGTATTATTTTGTCCACAAAACTACCAATTAGAAGCATGCAGCGAGTTTCATTACTCTCTCTACCAAAATAACTTCAATGTACAATGTAGGCCAAAATGTCAAATGTTATTAATGATTTAATCAAAATTCAGACATTGAAATCAAAAGAAACTGAAAAGATTGTTTGATTTCATTGTTACAATGTTTGATTGATATCGTTGGCTTAGGCTGATTATTCTCACCATTCCAAAGGATTTCTTGTGATTGAACATTCTAAACTGTCAATTTGATTCCTATATTTTTACCATATATAAATGTACAATGTAACAGAATTAGGCCCGGGGGGGGTGGGGGGGGGGGGGGGGGGGGGTACTCGGATTTGGTTTGGTCGGGGGTGTGCCGCTGGAGATTCAAACCCATACCCATTTTAGGGGTGATTTTGGAAAAATCGGTACCCATTTTTAGGGGTTTTGCTTCATTTTAGACCAATTTTTTGCAAATTATCGGGACAATAGACCTAATTTTTGCAAATTTTCACGAAAATAGACCCATTTGTAAAAAGTGACCCCATTATTAGGGATTTCCAGCACAAAATCATACCCCATGTTTAGGGATTTTGTGCCCAAAAAGCTACCCATTAGAGCGGCACACCCCCGTATACCTTCTTGGGTGAGTACCCCCCCCCCCCCCCCCCCCCCCCCCCCCCCCCCCCCCCGCCCGGGAATTAGGCAGCCAAAATTGTGAGAAATTATTGTGAAACTATGAGAAAACTAACAGTCTGAAATTGGTACCAAATTACAATAGGTTGCAACATAACTTCCTTGTAATGCCATTAAATGAGCCATTTAATGGATTTATTTACCATAATCCTTTCTTTATCAATTTTCCCGATTACAGAAAAAGATTATATAATATACAAAAGTCTAACCACATAACTTGCTTGTAATGCTATAAATGAGGTGCACTGAAAACATATTTTGTAAGTTCTACTAATTAAAAGTTAGTAAAAACGATGTCTAGTTCTACGACCCAGTGATTTGTATTAGGCATGTTTAGCAATGTTTTGGTTGGGCATGCCTAACTAATTTGCTTTACCAATTAAATGTTAGTACGGCAGAGGTTTTACGAATTTCAAAGCTGCCGTACTATCTTATACGATCGTAAAAACAATGTCTCTTTCTACTATAAATCTTGGTTAGTTCAGCAGGCTTAACCAAGGGGGTTATACGAATTTAGCTGAACTCGTTCGTCTGGACGAACTAAGTTAACTAACTAGCTGTTTAGAAAGTACGGTAGGCCCCAGAATATACCGATGAAAGACAATGGCAAACTGGTGTTTATTTCTCTCAAATTGAACATTAAATATTACAGTAGTATCGTAAGCTTTACGGTAGGCCCAGGAATATCGAATGCTAGGCCTATCATGTGGACCGTGGGGATGGCGACTCATTGCTTGTTCATGAATCATTGATAGGCTTTTCGCAAGCGTCCGCCATCTTGGCTGTCGTTTCTGCACTAAGTGCCATCCCCACGATCCACACGATTGCATTTGTTATTCCTGGGCCTACCGTAAAGCTTCGTTATGACCGTAATATTTAATGTTCAATTTGAGAGAAATAAATACCTGTTTGCCATCATTTTCAGCGGTATTCAATCACTCGAGAGTGGACGAACGCATTAACGTGACTGACCCTGTGTGCTACCCGAAGTCGTCTGCGCTGTAGAAAAAGTTAGCAGTTCATGATCGCAACAGCGGGAATTAAACATCGTAAAACCGCAACCATTTGTAAAACCAGTTCGTAAAACCTAATCATGCAAATTTTACAATTCTGGCATCTTCGTAAAACTTACAATATCCCGTTAGTAGGGCCTGCTAAACAATCTTAAATTCATTCCTTGCAAGTCTTTTAATCTATACAGGTTTCCTATCATCGTAAGACATCATCAGATCTATAGTAGCATACGCTCAACCAATTAATTTTACTAATTTAAATTAGTAGAGTACGATGAAAAATTAGTTATTGTTTTTCAGTGTGTTTATAGATTTATTTAACTATTTAATTCATTTTCTAGATTGCTACATATGTATATCATGAAACAGACAAAGTATTTCAATGGGCTTAAGAATTTAATTTAATGCAATAGGCTAACACGACATACATAACTTGGATTTATTTAATTATTTATTTTTATTTTCTTGATTTCTATCATCAAAGGATTGATATTTTTCAATTGACTTGTAATAAGTAATTAGGCTTATCAACACATATTATTACCCCTTGCCCCGTAATGTCATTAAATGAGCCATTTATGAATTCTAAGTTTATTGTATCTCTGTCTTGATTATCATGACATTTGATAGGATTGCATCAAATGGATTCAAAATAGTATCGGCTTAGGCGTTCTGAAAATTAATACTGTGAAAATGGGACCCTATTGGCAGCACTTAATCATGAACTCATATCTACTACCAGGCCCGTAAGCAGTATTTGTTTAGGGGCGTATTTTGTGGAAAAGGTACATTGGTACCAACAAAATCATCAAAGGTTGCCCCCCCCCCCCCCCCCCCCCCAAAAAAAAGAAAGAAATTGTAGTCATCTCAAAATTTTTGAGAGGGGGTAGGACCTATTTTATTCCAAAATGACCCGAAAAAATGCTTTACACAATGGGAAAGGGGGAGTTTTCGGAAAATAGGGGTGGGAGGGGGCGTTTTCACAAAAAAAGGTACATTAGTAAAAAAAGGTACATTGGTACAAAAAAAGTACATTGGTACAGAAAAAGGATTTTTTTCAGATTTGGGGGCATCCCCCCCCCCCCCCCTCCTGGTTACGGGCCTGTCTACTACAACACTGTAAGTCCCCCCCCCCCCCCCCCCTCCCCCGGGTTTCAAAATGTTTCAGTTGAATCAGTGAGTGAGTGACCATGTTCAATGTCACTGGTTGAAACATGGAAGTGGTGAACAATCAATCATCTACTCTTATCTTTTCCTGTCAGTCACTGTTATACATTGTATAATAATTAAAGCCATGTATTTTAAGCATGAGTTTACAATAGACTTACCCGGGAGGGGGTCAACTATTATATTGTAAGCATGCACGACCACAAAAATATGTAATAAGCAGGGATGTAAGAGAGTTCTTCACAGAGGGCCTGAAAATACCTGAAAAAGCCACATATTTTTTGAATTTCAATACTTTTGTACATGAAAAACCTGGATAATAATAATGTTCAAGAAGGCCTAAAACTATTAACATGACCGTAGAACAGGTAACTTTTTTTCGTCGTCTAAAGGGTATTTTTTAGATGGGGTGCGTTATGCACGTAACACGTAACAGGTCTATAAAGTAAGTACTCAGAATGACTTTTATAGGAACATTCTGTCATTTGGCATGGGAGTGTCCTCATGGTCAAAGAAACTGTGGTTTGGTACTTTTTTGTCATTGATCAAAACTGGGGGTGGGGGTGTAATGTTAATCGTATCACCGAGTACATGGATGTACCCTTTGAAGGATTTGTTTTAGTTTTCAAAACTTTGGGTAATTTCAGAATAGCAGAATATGTTGAAAATTAAAAGTTAATGGGTGGTATTCTCGTACTAAACACGGTTTTAGCTTAAAACTGTGTCTAACTAAACTTGTGTCTGACTAAAACGCGAGTTTATCTTTTAAAAAATATGTTTAACTAAACACGGACTTAAACTCTTCGCATCTCGTCCCAAGGGTGGTTGTGCGTTACTGTATACAGGTATTTATTTTTGTTGTGGCCCTAATGGGTTACAATAGATATCGCATACCTCAAACGCACATGTATTTTTAATACTACACGATCTGTTCGGCATCTTACACCGGGCACTGTTGAAATATCATTCAAGGCATACAGTTTGTGTATTTGTTTAGTTAATCGTGCCTTAAACTACACTACCCCCATAACCATGTTTAAAGTTATAACACTTTTCAGTGAGTTAGACACGTGTTTAAGTTAAACAAATGTACGAGAATTGCGTTCAGTTAAATGATGTGTCTAAAGTCAAAGTTAGACGCCCGTTTAGTTTAAAACCGTGTTTAACTACGTACGAGAATACGGCCCAAGGTGTTCTACGACTTTTAAAAAGGAAATGGCAGATATAGGCAATTTTTAGGGTAATTTATTGTTTTGAGGATTTTTAAAAAAAGAGTTAACTGTACCTTTATTAGTATTACCAACATTTTACAAAAAGTTCTTCTACAGGGTGAGTCAAAAACAAGTTTACCCGGATTGGTGATGTTTTAAAAATAAATTAAAAATGACACTCGAGAGTTCAGTAAAGCATATATTTAACAAGCATTCTCTCCTGCTTATTAGGAAAAAAAGAATGACACAAATTGATCATTGCTAAGAGGAGTTATGCCTATTTTAATAAAGGTACTCATTTTGCAAGCTGTCCACGGAATACTTGACAAAACCACTTGGTTGGGTTATTAAATTATGTATGACTCTGTAACTTGGAAGATAATTTAGTTTCATGTTTATAAATATAATTTGATAATAAAATTGCATTAGTGGACAAAATCAAAGATAGAGGGCGTTCCATGAATACGATCGCATGTAATACGCCTTTAATGACAGCCATCCACCATGTGTATAATGTTTTGAGATTTAAAAATAAACATGCTTTATATCCTCAATACTCTTACCGAGTATTGAGGATTAACATTTTCCGGAATATATGATTTCAAATTAATCATCAATTATGGGTCTTTACCAACTACATGTATGTCTAAATTTCCTGATTAGTGTTTTGTCTGTCACTCAACTATATGCTGCACAATAACAACATGCTACTGAAAGTGTCATAATGATGTGAACCTTGATAGCAAAACAAATGAAGTTACTGTAAACATGGACATTTTTGTGCTACATTAATTTTCGTGCTCCAAGCAGCTACCGCGAAAATAAGAACACACAAACATATTTATTTTGTGTATTTGTGTCTATGTAAGGAACTTTCAAATCGCGAATTTAAAAAACCCTGAAATGGCTGAAAGTCGGCAAAGCGTAAACATTTAATCACGCAAACATGTTCAATATTTTTTACTCTTGATTAACAATTTTAAGAGTGAAAATCAAAATGTTATTATATATGGGGTGAGTGAAAACACTAACTTTCAGACTTAGCCAACCAAATTTGAATGTTTTTGCATGCTGGGCATAACAAGGGTCCGAATAATCATTAAAACTCCTGAACCGGATTCGACTACCGTTGCCGGCAAGTCCGGTTTTCCCCGATAAATTTCGTGCCCATTTCCCCTGGATAGTCTTTTCAAATTAATTTCCATTCCAAACAAAAGTGTTAGGGTTAAAGGGGGCACACTCCAGGTCTAGTACATTTTCTCAGTATAAGAGGGTAAACAATTGGCTTGTGAGCTCTCTTGAGTATTTTTGTGTGTAGAAGTGGTCAGGGTTGGGGCGGGAGACTGACAATACATTCCTTGCCCCCACCCCCTCCTTCTACCTGATTCACCATAACTACTAGCTACTATACCAGCTCCGTCGGAATCAATTTTGAAGTAGTACGGCTTTAGCGGGGGTTTTGGGGTGCAACCCTCCAATGGGGTTCGAAGGGGCAAACCCCCTCATGGGGGTTGCTGGCGCTTTTTAGAAAAGAAATCACAATTGACATGGTAATTGTTAATAGCACTTACAATAAACTCTATGGAATAATGATCAACTATTAAACATTGTGTTTTTCATTATCTGAGACTCTCACCATGTCCCCAAAGTGGACTTCACCTCATTGCAAGAAATTTTACCTGAAACTGGGTTTTCCCTTTTAAAGGGAATTTTTATTCATTATAACTTACCGATTCATGTGATGCCGATGCTGTTCCGCATTTTTCTCTCAAATATTTGTTTAACATTTTTTTTATTATGTTCCGATGGGCTAGCGCTGTACTATTCCATGACACTTTTTTAAAACATACTACCGTATTATCCCTATTAGGCACCCATGCTCTTATTTTTCCCAATGACTACCAAAAAGTAACACCTAATAAGCGCCATCTTTTTAGCCACTGCAGCTCAATATAAAGCATGAAAGTAGCGTCCGAAAGTCCCGGCATCAACAACATGTTGGCGATCAATGTATCGGCGGGCTGTGCACATTTTCCACCAAAAATGTGCATCAAAATTCGGAAACAATTTGACTGTTTCCACGATAAACGACTTTAAAAAAAGTATCTTAATAAGAGCCCACCCAAAATGACTTTGCTAAAGAGCCCAGGGCGCTTTTAATAGGGATAATACGGTACATGTAAATTCTCAGTATTTTTATAATGTTGATGACTGCAGAGTCAGTATTTCTTACAGTAAAAGCCATCAGATGGTCGAGGGGGGGGGGGGGGGGGGGGGGGTAGGGTAGTGTGCCCCCCTGTCTCGCTCCCTCACTCACACCATTTTACCTTTCACCATGCTGTCACATACCATATCAACTCTATAATTTAATAATGTCAATGACCACAGAGTCACCATTTCTTTGTCAAAACAGAAACTATACGTAATTATTTTTCCAGCTCTTTTATCGGCTCATTGCCTTTGTGATCAACTGCGAAACGTGCACAAACAATATAAGGATTAAGCTTGGGAAAGAAATTGGTAAAAAGAATATGGAAAATGATGTCTATTGACAATTCTATGCATGAACCAGGTATGCAGTATAGCAACTTTGGCCAAGCTAATTCGTTAATACGTGTCAGAGAATACTATAGTGACATTTCAATTTTGGTGATTAAGTGGAGAATTGAAACATTTGACAGAGAGATACTGTAGCCTCAAGGCACACACAAAATGAATTAGGATTGTGCACTGTTTTATATTGGCTCAATTTGGATCTGAGCACGTTTCTGTATTACCAAGATTATTAGATTTCTCAACCTGGAGTCCTACCCCACTGTACCCGTATAAGTTTCAACTCTCTATTTATACCAAAATAGCCGTTACTTTGATACATTTTTAACACTTTCCACACGGCTATTAATTTTACTTTGTTTAAACTTTTGTGTTGATAAGTTTGCTATTATTTGCATTTAACCCTTCACATAAAGTGACTTCAGAAGCATCATTGTTGCATCTTTATTTTTGTGCTACTATTATCAATCCAGGCAAATGACCACATCTGGAAATCAGGATTGATTTCCAAATCTGGAAATGTAGTTATTTTTGTGAAATTACCAAAATGCTTGTGAATTTGTTGATACTTAATTTTTGCGAATCGAAACCAAACAAACATATTATTATAAATACACTGCCATTTTTTGATGTTTTTATTTTTGCGAATTTGAGCACTAGCTATTTTTGCGAAATTAAATTGTTCACGAAATTAACAGTTTTCTGCACCTGTACAACCTTATTTTAAGTTTGGACCAACTGTTTTTTGGTAAATCATGCGTAAAAGATAATTACCTAAATTATCACCGTGGCGTTTCAATTTTGATCGGGGCATTTACAAAATAAAGGAATTAATTAATTAATTAACTAATTAAATTAAGCATTGATTGTGGATAAATGGTCATCGGGTAATTATTTTTACTTTTTTATTATTTGGTAGGTATGTCTAATTAACTTTTAAATTTAAAAAGTACAAATAATTGCTGAAACCTAAGTTTTAATCAAGTATGTAGTTTTTGAATCTGATCACAAAGTGCATAGCATTGGTTTCCAGATCAGGCAATCGATTTCCACATTCCAGATATATCACATTTCCAGATTTGGTCATTTTTGCCTGGCCTGATTGTGATTGCTTAGAACTCTAATTTATCTAACGCATTTACGGATTTCCATAATTAGCATCTCTCTAATTAGTAGTGCTCTACCAACAGGTGTATTAAAAAACACTTTCCACTCACTTGAATACCATGCAAAACACAGTTCTTTACACAAAATGTTTCCAACTTTCAAAGCCTATCTCTAAAATTACTGAGACAATACTAGGCATGTCTGTACTTATGTATTTCTCATGGTTATTTTTTTATTCCAAATATCGCAATGAAATGTAATAATGTTGACATCTTTGAAGCATTTATGTACTTTTGCCACTGTTGAGTGTTGTCTGCAGTCGCCTTTCATGTGGAAATATAAATGTATGTATACAGTACACCCAGTTTTATAACTTGGGTATTGAAAATGAACAGAATGATATATTAAAAGACAACACGTTACCTGATTCAAGTAAGATGCTTTATATCAGCTACATTATATTATCGTCTAAGTTCAAATGTATACAATGTATCCCAAAATTGTTCCAGGCTTTGTTATGATCATACCCAAGTATCTGGATGGTATGACAGGCTATAGCCTGAATAGATAATGAATGCTAGCCTCTGAATATTATGGAAATACTGCATTAAATATTCAAAGCACAAATAGACAGGATGGATGACATTTTCGAAAAAAGGTGACAAAACACAATGGGAAGTAATCAATTTTAAGTTATTGGATGTCCAATAAATTGAATTATTGAGACTAATAATCAATCTGATCAATATTCGGTGGCAAATAGAATTATTTAATAGGTGGTCCTAGATATCAGGGTTACTAAATGTATGAGTATGTAGCCCAATCTGATCAATATTAGGTGTCCGATAGAATCATTAGGGCTAAAAAAAAAGAGGTTTGTTTGCCCAAACGCGATCGACCCATAATATAATAACTCAAAACCCCATGCCTTTTTTTTTTCCAGATTTTTTTAAATTTTAAATAGTGTTTTATGTTGAAAAATATATATATTAAATGATATTTTCATCTTAATTTGCCAAACTTATCAACAAAACTGCCCTGTAAAACACCAAGGAGATGCAAATCCAAGATACTACCCACTATCTAGTGAAAAACAGAACATGTCAGACCATATGATCTGGAGGTTTGTACTACAGGCTTCCAGCTGCACTATTAAAACAAAATATGAGAGCATCACACCAAATCAATGCGCAATTCGTGTAATCCTATAATAGTTCCGGAAAAGCACGGAGACTAGGCTTGTAAATGTGAGGTTTTCGGGCAATTTGTTTCTCCGGGGATGGTATGTTTGTATTTAAATGAACGAGTGGGACCTATCCGTTGCACCTACAATGATAAAATACGATATTTTTAATTTATCGACCTAAATAGTGCCCAGGGCGTAAGCACCTGCCTAAATGGTGAACAGGCATGCCAGAAAACGTGAAAAAATGAGGGCGCTGTGTGCAGGTCCGTAGCGGAAAATTTAGCTTAATAACCCCTCATGAAACAAGGCTTAAATTAAAGTTGAGATGTTACTGAAAATGGTCATAGGTGACAAGTATGCAATAAATGTAACCGGAGGGTAGAAAAGGTGTCTTGAAATATGGCACTTTTACACGTATTTCAATGAGAAAGATATTTGGTGTGGTGCGCCCTTTAACGCACAATGGCCATTTCCAATAAAACCGAGTTTTGAAGTGGAAGGTGGGTTCAAATCGCTTAAATACGCCTTGATTTACATTCAAAACACCATTTATATCAATGTCGGACGTTAATATCAAGAAGTTTACATGATTTTCTCGAGAAATAGCCAAGAAAATGGCTCTAAAGCTACAAATTTAGAGTCAAATGGCTACGGGTCTGTTTTGCGATTTTATAGATAGAGGGTCACGTTACCCTTGGCTAGAAGTCCCCCACGTGCAAGAATATTCCATCTTAGGTCTATATCAAGTAACTTGCATCTCAGTTAAAGAGTTAATTATCTCATTGTCAAGTTGAAAGCTTTATTTAGAGTTTATCACTCTCATGTAGGTCAACGTTTTGTCAAAATTCATATTTGGCCCCACATTGGCTCAGAAAAGAGCAACAAATCGTTAAAATTGTACATTCAATGCTTAACACAATACCCTAGGGGTAATATCGTGACAAAATGTAATTGTGAGTTTGCCTACTAGGTAATCATGATACTCTAAGTAAACAAATGGCTTTTAGAAGCTTTATTGTCCTACAAATACGGGGGTCTTTTACCCCCCCCCCCCTACATAATTTAACCATTAATGGCATACAGGTATCTCTGCAATGAATACGGCGTGATATAGTGATTATATGATTAAGTTATCATGTTTGTCGATAATTTAATGTGTCATGTATGCTATTAACATATATATTATACAATGTAAACAATGACAAATCAAAAAATACACGTTTTGGTCATGAAAGCAGACTTTAAATGTAACAATTTTGGGCAAAAAATGGCCAAAAAGTGAGAAAAATGGGGTATTTAGGGTATAGAGTAAAATCTATTTTGTGACATAATTCCAGTTAGGAGTAGAATTTGAATTTTTTGAGTGACACTTTTTCATAATGCTATATGATGATTCCAAAATTGCAAAAAAAATAATTAAGATTTTTGTTAAAGAGAGCACCACACCAAATCAATGCGCAATTCGTGTAATCCTATAATAGTTCCGGAAAAGCACGGAGACTAGGCTTGTAAATGTGAGGTTTTCGGGCAATTTGTTTCTCCGGGGATGGTATGTTTGTATTTAAATGAACGAGTGGGACCTATCCGTTGCACCTACAATGATAAAATACGATATTTTTAATTTATCGACCTAAATAGTGCCCAGGGCGTAAGCACCTGCCTGAATGGTGAACAGGCATGCCAGAAAACGTGAAAAAATGAGGGCGCTGTGTGCAGGTCCGTAGCGGAAAATTTAGCTTAATAACCCCTCATGAAACAAGGCTTAAATTAAAGTTGAGATGTTACTGAAAATGGTCATAGGTGACAAGTATGCAATAAATGTAACCGGAGGGTAGAAAAGGTGTCTTGAAATATGGCACTTTTACACGTATTTCAATGAGAAAGATATTTGGTGTGGTGCGCCCTTTAACGCACAATGGCCATTTCCAATAAAACCGAGTTTTGAAGTGGAAGGTGGGTTCAAATCGCTTAAATACGCCTTGATTTACATTCAAAACACCATTTATATCAATGTCGGACGTTAATATCAAAAAGTTTACATGATTTTCTCGAGAAATAGCCAAGAAAATGGCTCTAAAGCTACAAATTTAGAGTCAAATGGCTACGGGTCTGTTTTGCGATTTTATAGATAGAGGGTCACGTTACCCTTGGCTAGAAGTCCCCCACGTGCAAGAATATTCCATCTTAGGTCTATATCAAGTAACTTGCATCTCAGTTAAAGAGTTAATTATCTCATTGTCAAGTTGAAAGCTTTATTTAGAGTTTATCACTCTCATGTAGGTCAACGTTTTGTCAAAATTCATATTTGGCCCCACATTGGCTCAGAAAAGAGCAACAAATCGTTTAAATTGTACATTCAATGCTTAACACAATACCCTAGGGGTAATATCGTGACAAAAATGTAATTGTGAGTTTGCCTACTAGGTAATCATGATACTCTAAGTAAACAAATGGCTTTTAGAAGCTTTATTGTCCTACAAATACGGGGGTCTTTTACCCCCCCCCCCCCCCCTACATAATTTAACCATTAATGGCATACAGGTATCTCTGCAATGAATACGGCGTGATATAGTGATTATATGATTAAGTTATCATGTTTGTCGATAATTTAATGTGTCATGTATGCTATTAACATATATATTATACAATGTAAACAATGACAAATCAAAAAATACACGTTTTGGTCATGAAAGCAGACTTTAAATGTAACAATTTTGGGCAAAAAATGGCCAAAAAGTGAGAAAAATGGGGTATTTAGGGTATAGAGTAAAATCTATTTTGTGACATAATTCCAGTTAGGAGTAGAATTTGAATTTTTTGAGTGACACTTTTTCATAATGCTATATGATGATTCCAAAAATGCAAAAAAAATAATTAAGATTTTTGTTAAAGAGAGCACCACACCAAATCAATGCGCAATTCGTGTAATCCTATAATAGTTCCGGAAAAGCACGGAGACTAGGCTTGTAAATGTGAGGTTTTCGGGCAATTTGTTTCTCCGGGGATGGTATGTTTGTATTTAAATGAACGAGTGGGACCTATCAGTTGCACCTACAATGATAAAATACGATATTTTTAATTTATCGACCTAAATAGTGCCCAGGGCGTAAGCACCTGCCTAAATGGTGAACAGGCATGCCAGAAAACGTGAAAAAATGAGGGCGCTGTGTGCAGGTCCGTAGCGGAAAATTTAGCTTAATAACCCCTCATGAAACAAGGCTTAAATTAAAGTTGAGATGTTACTGAAAATGGTCATAGGTGACAAGTATGCAATAAATGTAACCGGAGGGTAGAAAAGGTGTCTTGAAATATGGCACTTTTACACGTATTTCAATGAGAAAGATATTTGGTGTGGTGCGCCCATATATGTATCAGCCCTAACCAGCCAGGCTATGTTTTTACGGTGTGGAAACCAGGGGAGGGGAACAAAGTATGAATTTGTTAACCAAATAATTGCCGCGAAACCCCTGGGCCTGGGATTCAACCTCCGGACCCTACGATCACCGTGCCGCGTCCCTAACCACTCGGCTAACCTGCCAACGCTCACCCGGGCAGCGATTTTGTACACACATATGCTTGGTTGATGACGTCATCGAATCGAATGCTGTGGCATGCACGTGGACATTGTTTTTTGCTGTAGAGAATCGTAGTGTAGGAAGGTTAGGGTTTTAAAGAACATTAAAGTGTATCAAAATCAATTTGTATAGTATTTTTCTTCACTAAATGTGTCTATAGCCAAAAGAAAAAAAAGAAAAAAAAGGTAATCGACCTACCGACCCACTTTTTCAACTCTTGTTTGGGCAAACAAACCTTCTTTTTTTAGGCCTTATTAGGTGGTCCTAGATATCAGGGCTAAATGTATGAGTATGTAGCCCAATTGGGCTGCATTTTAAAGACCAGTATGTGCCCTGGAACTTACAGTCATCAAAAAAGTAACTTTACAGGTAATAAATGGGCTTCGAACTCTTAAAATATATATCCTACCTAAAAATATTAAATTATAAAGTTGTTGACAAATTTGTCTTCTTGAATATGAGATATTGCACGCTAGGATCGGGTGCTTATTGAGGGAGTGGCACTCAAAATGTAAGGAGAAGTCCGATTTTCATTTTCACATTTTTATTTTCTACACGCGGACCAATCTATGGGTAGCCTTATCGATTACCGGTAGTGCAATTGGGGGATGCATGCGCAGGTTGGACAGTCAGCCGTATTGTTCAGATGGAACAATACGCCACACACACGCTACCTGTCATTCTCTCCCCCGTGTTGAAATGTAAAATGTGAATTTGAAATTGTGACTTTACTTTACATTTTGGATTGTCGCTTCTTAAATATTCAACCGATCCTAGCGTGCAATTTCTCATATTAAAGAAGATACATTTCTCAACAACTTTATGATTTAATATTTCTAGGTAGGATATATATATTTTGAGAGTTAAAAGCACATTTATTACCTGTATAGTTACTTTTTTGATGACTGTAGACTATAAGCCCTCTCTAAATACTACAAATACAACCATTTTTAGTCTGAAAACTTGAGGAAAATTGACAAATGAAAAATACAAAAGACATACATTTTGACAACATACTGAAATAGCTGAAATACTGATAATTCTGATACTTATACTGATAATTCTGATTCTTACACTAATTATCAGCTATTATTGACCATTTCCCTAATGTATGACTCTCTTGGTACAGGTAATAGAGAGTATGCAATGCTATGTCGCTATGTCCTCATTTGAACTGTGCCTCCAAGATGGATTCCATGGAACAATATGATTTGGTCAGTTCAGATCACATGGAGCGGGAAATTTAATTGTCAATCCGAATACGTGACTAGCCTATACCTCCATAATGGCTGCCCGATCCATGTTATACTGTTCCAGTTGGTTCATTGCATACCCTCATATATTACGGTAATACTAATAGGCATAGGCCTACAAGTAGGCCTGGCATTATGGCTTCACTTGGGGCTGCTCCAAATAACGCTCTACCGCATTGGGCTAGTTTTACCCATATCATTTGCAACTGTGGAGGTTTAGACCACAGGGAATGCGCTTTAGGCCTAATTATTATTGTTTGTTATTATACAAAGCACCGACACAATGTCTTAAATTTATTTCAACAGAGCTAGTTGTATGTCTTTTGATAGATTATCAACCAAAACTGTGCCTTTTTGGAGGTTAAATTATATATATGCCTACTGATGTGGTTATAAAACTCAATCATGTAGTGATCAAATCCGAGCCGATTATCGGCTCAGAATCAAATCTTAAAATTGAGTGGAAATGTTCACCTCATTTAGTTTAGAGTGTCTAGCTTTTGTAACCATTTGTCCTTGCTCATTCAAATCCTGTCAAATGTCACACATTTTTATTTGGAGTAGGCCTGTACGGATTGAATGGGCCTATTCATGCTAAACCTATATCTTGTAATAATGATAGAAAGTGAGGTTATTACAGGGTTTGTGTGCATAGGTGGTTTTGGTATGCAAGCATTAAACACCTACAGAATTATCCCTAGTATTAGGCCCATGTGTCAGGACATTTTTAAAATGGCATGAGACTTTTTTTCATTTTTCAATATTCATTATTTAATGCCAGCATGCTTCTTTCGTGATTTATTGCAATCTGCCGAAGGACCAATCATATTGGGATATGAACGACAGTGTAGAATCCACTTTTAATACATTTATAGAGGCATGATCGTTCAAAAAATCGTGGAAAAGGGAGGTTTCGTACCAGGTCCGCGGACATAATTTATGTCCGCGATTTCACCAAAGTAAGGGTGTTTTTGGAAGCTATGTCCGTGATTTCCCCAAATTAGGGGTCATTTTGGAAGCTATGTCCACGATTTCAACAAATTAGGGGTGTTTTTCGGAGGCTTGTCCGCGAAAAGAAATTAGAATGAGAGTTAGTTATGTCATATATCAAATTGTCCTGGGAATAGGAAAAAGGGCCATTTTGAACCATATGGTTTTGTGCAAATAAAGAGACTTTTTAGAAAGTGTCCTTGAAATGGTGAAAAGGGGGGGGGGTTAATATCAGACAAAATGTCCGCACTTTTGGGTGAAAAAGGGGGTCAAATTAGCCAAATTATCTGTGAAACGCCCACAAATAGGGGGTATTTCAAGATCCTGGAACGATCATGTGTTACATTACCCCTCTGAATACGAAGAGAGAACACCCGGGCTATACCGTTTTGTATGGTGTAGACTGTAGTGCGTTAGGGTTAAATCACCTTTCCTGGGTTTCAACAAAGGATACCATTCATTTTGTGTGTGTCATATAATTTGTCTTGTGTTTCCCCCTGTAACATTTAATAGCTGTATTGCTACAAACTACCCGGGGGGGGGGGGGGCACTGACATTTGAAAAGGGTATAGTTATGTGCCGCGCTGAAGACCCCCTTTTTCACCTTCTGCTGCTAGTTCTTATGACCCCCCTTTTGAGCCTGCATCAGTTCTTAAGACCCCAATTTTATTGAAAAATCAAAAATCAAAAATTTTGCGTTCCAAAGCCCCAATTTTGTGTTCCAAAGCCTTAATTCTTTGAAAATTTTGCGTTCTTAAACCAAAATAAATCGAAAATTGAACTATAGGCCAGTTCTCAAGACCTATTTTTTGGGAAAAATCAGTTCCTAAGACCCTATTTTTCGTCATAAAATCCACTCAGTTCAGTTCTGTAGCCCCCCTTTTTGAGACCCTGGGTGGCACACCCCTACCCAAAAAAAGTTGAGTGCCCCCCCCCCCCCCCCCCCCCCCCCCCCCCCCCCCCCGGGCAAACTACCTGAATGCTGAATGGGTTAGTGGTGGATCTAGCATTGATAATCCTACATCAATGAATATAATTTCCTTCAAAATAAATAACTCTGCATTCTGCATTCTATTTTGAAAAATCAGAAGAACTCCAGCACAAACTAATATAAATAAAGATTGTATAAATGGAAGGCCAAAATAAATACATCCTATTAAACTGCTTATTCAATACTTATCAGTAATTCAAGGGGGTAGGAACCTACAAAGACCACGTTGTTCTTGGATTGTTTACCAAAAGATTTTATCCTTTAATAAGTTTGCTTTGTATTTATAAATGTGTGAAAGGTTGTTCAACCAGGGAAGAGATTGCGCTCCTTGTCAAAGCTTATCATAATCCTTTTTTAAATGCAAGGAGCTTGAAGCTTATAATATTGGACTAAATTACAATACAATCAGTCAATCACAACAGTGGCAAAATCTCCCAAAATCTATAACCGTTTTTAGTCAGCAGTCACTTTACATCATAAAATCCTCTAAATTTTAGTTGGAATTTGATCATGTACAAATGTACTGTATACAGGGTGAGTCAAAAAAAGTGTACCCTAATTGAAAAAATAAAATAAAACATTTTTGACCACAAAATTGCTGTATCCACAAAAAAAACTTTAAATGATTGCGCCATTTCTTTGCTACCATCTGGAGAAAAATAATCACGCTATTTGATGATACCGTTAAGTAAATATGACTATTTCTGTACAGGAGCTGTTTTTTCACCTAAAACACGGTTTTTAATTTCAAGCTTAACGAGCTTAATAATGTTTACTAGGATTATGATGTAAAGCATTACACATCTTGTTTATTAAAAGAATTAAGTAGACAACACACTTGTTCAAAATTGTCTCCTAATAGATTAAAACAATAGACAGCTTTTAAGGCCTATTTATGACACAATTACCACACTTTAATCATTTCATAACAAAGGAATTGATCCTTTCGCTGTCGGTATTGTAATTTTTTATTGGTCGTATCTTATGAAATATAATGGTCAAGATCTGGAAAGCGTGTTCGGACGTTAAATTGGTCACTCTTATTCAAAACAGCGTAAAATAAGTTTCCCTCAACCAATCTAAACCAGATAAAATTCATATTAAAGCTAATTGATTTGTCTTTATACCGTAGTATATTGTTTTGAAAACAAACGAATACTTTTTCTAAAAAAAATCGCTGAAGTTGAGTACACTTTTTTTTTACTCACCCTGTACATATTATGGGTATTTAATATACATTGTTTCCTTTTTTCATTGACAAAAACAGGGCTGGAACTTCATCTTTTTTTCAACCAGTCAGTCGGGCAGGTAACTCACAAAAATACCTGCCCGACAGAAATTTCACTATCAGCCAGTGTACTCACTTACTGTAATTTTGAGAAATGTCAGTTGGTTGGGTACTTTCTTCACCCGTTCTACACAAAAGTTACCCGCTCAGTGGCAGCACTACAAGTTAACAACTTACAAGGGGCAAGGGGGGGCATTCCCCGGGTAAGCTTTAGAATACCCTACCATTTGTAGACCTCACTGTGTATTAAGTGTATGGGTCGTTCTTTAAAAGCCCCCATTGAAGACATGCAGTGGTAGGGTATACTTAAGGAACTCCCATTCCCCCCCCCCCCCCAAAAAAAAAATAATAATAATAATAATAATAATAATAATAAAATAAAATAAAATAAAATAAAATAAAATAAAATAAATAAATAAATAAATAAATAAAAGAAAAATCATTTTAAAATTTTCAAATACAAAAGCCCCCTTTTCAAAATCCATTCACCCATTATTTGAAAGAATACGGTATTTCATTCTGATCTCTTTTATGCATTTGTCAATTGCAACACCAGCCCTTTGGGGACCCAGGATTAGCGTGGATTTGGGCCGTCCCGCTATGTCCCAGCTAGCGGGGCCACTCTTTGCCAGGCAACATTTTGTTTACGTCCCTGCATGGTCCCTGCCATGTCCCGGGTCCCCCAGACTGGGGTTGCAATTGATAAGTGCATTACTACTGTATGTGCTACTACTCTTTTATCTGGGATTAAAAGTAATAATACAGACCTCCAACAGGATCCTAATCCATAGGAAAATACATGAAAAGGAAGAAAAGTTGTTTTATATAAAGAAAGGGAGAGAGTTGACATAAAGATTTAGGATTTCCTTTAGTGAGCCAATATTGTATCCCAATCCTTTCATTGTGCTGCCCCATGTCTACATGGGATTAATACAGACCTCAAGAAAGATTTCAAATTCAAACAAAAATAGGACACATTTATACTACTGTATGCAAAGGATATAAAAAAGTTGAAGATCTCCATTCTCTTCTATTACTTCACAATTCATACAACCTTTGGGCGAATGGGGCACTGAATGACAGAGTTGGTATCTTGCTTGTATAGATAGATCACCCATCCCATTCACTAGGCTTTTTTTCTAGTCCGTTTTTCCCTCCAAATCCCCTGTTTCAATTTGCTCCAGATGTTTTAGCTTGCTCCAGACTATCATATTTATACCATGAATAATCAATAGAACATTGTACATTTGTATTCTATAACCATATATCTTTACAACCATTCAACTTTTTGAGATGAAAAAAAAATCACAAAACCGTACTTTTTAAATATTTGTTTTTTATCTATCCGCGCGCAAAAGTTATCCAAGCGTAAATGCATGATTTTGGCATAGGCAAGCGTCACGCATGCAATGACACTGCGACATTGCGCGCCATATTGCGCCATGCTGCAGTAAACAGGTTTCGCCAATTTGGAACTGACTGAACTATAATAGTAATCGGCGCTTCGTAAAAAAGTACTAGGGGCTGGGCACCTGGTAGGCTGGTTTGTCAAATAATTGGGGCTTGATAATAATTGTTTCTTGAACTTATTGAAATAGTGACAACTTCAATTGCGTCGTATCAAATTAGTTATACGATGATATTGATACAAAAAGATTAATGCTTCATATAAAAGTATTACTAGCTCATACCACTACCAGAGAAGGCTACAGACTACAACAAGTACTTGGAACAATTCTATTTTAAATACAAATTTACTTACCAATGTACCAGTATCTCATGGCTAATGTAAGGCAAGAAACATACTCCTAATTTTGATTAATTTTATTCCTATTTGTCAAAGTAGCCAGGCTAGAGAAAAGCAAGCAATTGTCAAGTTCCAACCATTTTTAATGGTAAAATACAGATATTCCAAAGTATTCCATTTGATCAGCCTGTGTGTGATAGCATATACCAACTGTACACAATGTCATGTCAGGCAAACAGTGATACTGATATAATTCAGTCACTGCATGCGTTGAGTCAAATTGTAAACAGCACAACCTGTCATTCACCTTTGTTTACAGTCATATGTAAATTAAGTAGGTGGGGCCAAAGTTCAGTGAACCAATCAGCAGTTCAGGATCAGTAAAGTTTCATTGGATTGTTTCATTGTGCAACAGGGGTGTCCGTAGCACACTCAATCATCCATACATGTAGTACAATAATAGTATGGTACTTGAGGTTGGATCATTGATGACCAATGGTTGGATGCACTCAAAATACAAACCAAAGTGCACAAGGAAAGGCTCTCTACAAGTATTGAGCTTACACTACAGGCCTATCATAAAGTCTATGCACACAATGCACACAAGATAAATCATCTTTCCAGATCAACCCACTTTTAAAAACTAGTTATCAGCAGACCATTACTAATGGTGTTACACTTGAGGTGTTTAGGATAGAGAACTAAGGTAAAGTACCTCAACCTAGACACTTGTATTGATTTGGGGGAGGGGAGGGTGGACAACAAATAAAATAAAATAGCATTATTGAAAAATGGGTCTCTATCTATCTATCCAAATCCAAGGAGTTATAGTAAACTATAGTTTAGTTTACTATATTTATAATAACTCCTTGATCTATCTAACCGTGTCAAAATAATCAGAACAGTGTGATCAATACTTTGAGCAGACAACTGTATATATTTTATAAGTTTTGAGAGAACATTTAAATTTGCCAAAAAAATGGAAGTTTTGGCCCAAATCAAAAAATTGATCATGGCGGAGGAAGGGTGTCTCACTGGCAGGGGTCGAATTCTGACGTGTCAGCGCGTCCTGGACCACTCACTTTCTTGTAGTGACGCGTCAGGTTTCAAATTGGAAATACTTGCGGGTCCCGATCAAAATTGAAGGGACCCCTTAAATTTGACGATGTATGGAAATGGAAACCTTAAGAAATTCTGTAAATTACATATCCATCCTTTGCTCACAATATAAATTCATTTCAAATACCCAAACTTCAGGACCCCTCAATTTCTTGGGGGACCCCTTAAATTTGTTTTTTGAAGTCCTACGGGGTCCCTGAAAAATGTCATGGGACCTCTCATATTTTTGATCCAGTGCTATACTGCTCACTGGTGGCACTTTACTACCTCACCTGGCGAGTGGGACTTCTCAACGGCTTAACCCCCTGGGGTCTACCTGTCTATCTTACAGTGGTACTGATTGGTTTATTACAAGATGTACTCATATGAATAGCCAATTAAAATGCAGCTTGTAAAATGTTTCACTCCAATCTTTATCAGGGATACAATTATTCTAACAATATCTCTCATTGGTGCAATAAATGATGTATCCATCTTTTTAACCAATCGGCCGGTAGTTCTCAGGGGGTTAAGGAGGAGGGGCAGTCAACTAGCATGTTATGTCAATGCATGCATTGCCAAAGGTTTTCCAGACACTCCCTAAACGTGTATAATTCCTCTGAAACTTAAATTCCATTTAAAACAGGTTTTTTATTGATAATGATATACAAAAATAATATTAATAGGATTTATAAGGTTTTTTCTACATTAGTTCAAAGCACTTTTTATCATCAGTATTATTTTACTCCCAACTGAACAGTTAAATTAATCATGATGTCAATCTTGTCAAATTTACGCTGTTAGGGGGTCAAATTGTTGATAAAACGCACAAAATCCTCATTTGATCCCAAATTGTTGGCTTCTTCAGAGGCAAGGCAATATGCGTTTTGGGGTGTTTGGAAAATCGTTGCTCACACATGTTTACAGCATGATGTTTAGTGACTGTCCCCTACCTGAAGTCGAAGTCAGGTCTGCTTTTGGGTCTGAGGCCTACCAAGCACTAAACATGCTAAAGGCAAATGTTCATACATGAGCATTCATAGATGTCTTATGTAAAACCAACTACTAGAATATTGAAACTATTCTTAAATTGTTATTAGCAATTCGTCTCTTTGTACATGACCACATTGAATCTGCTATAGAAGACCTACACTGAACAATTTCTTACATAATTGTAAGATTTAAAATATATCTAATGATAGCTTATCAAATAATCATGGCTTATATTAGTGTAATCCTAATCTCAAATGGCTTTTAAATCCCTACTCTCAATAATCACTATCATGTTATCTACATTCCCTGCCTCCCTTATATCAATAGATATTAAATTATGGGCGTCTTTGGTAAGAGGGTGGATAAGCTTATTAATAGTATTCCTTGAAAGTATTGGTATATCTGGGATTAAGATTACTCAACAGTAACCACATAAAAACTGAGTAGTTTGCACAGTTGTGAAGAAGAAGAAGAAAAGAAACATGTGAACAAAATATTAAATAAAGCTTCACTCTAGTCCTACTAGTATCGATTTAAGAAGAAAAGTTGCTTTCCAAGGTCTTGCCCTCCCCTATCATGCCTATACCCCTCCACATTAATGTCCCTTTACCATGTTTACATAATATCTATGAGACTATTAACCACCTGAAATGACCAGCTTGCTTCTCCCCTCATTTAAAAATCCTACACTATGGCGACAGAAAAAACCAAACCTGTTTGGGTCGGTCGGATTTTCTTTTCTTCTTTTTTTCTTCTTCTTTCTTTAAACCTAAAATGTCACCAAAATCTGCAAATATCATGATTTTTTTTTGCTAACAAATCTGTCTGCATTCATCACCCGATGAGGTTGCCCGGGAAAATAGACTGAGAAAAGAAAATCAACAGATTCCAAAAAACGGCTGATTTTACATGATTATTTTGGGAAACAAATTCTAAAAAAAATCAATAATAATTTTCTTGATAATTGCAAAAAGTGAGTCGGTCGGGCCCATAAAACAGGGTGTAAGGGGGAAAAAATTGTGTTACCCTCAACCGACCCTAAAATCTCAATAATTAGGATCACACTTTTTTCTCCTTTTTTAAGATTTAAATTTTACCCATATTGTCAAAATATTACTATTATCTGCTTGAAATAAATAAGTTTGCTTGAATAAATTGTTTTAAAACTATTATCACATTAGAAACATTAGTACCAAGTCAGCAGCAAAAAAGAAAGAAAAAGAAGGAAAATCGATCAACCGACCCAACTTCAATATTTCTGACACTTGGGGCAACACAATAATTTTTATTTGTTGCCTAATTCCAATAAGCAGGCAGGTTAACAAGTGCCCCCCCCCCCCCCCCCCCCCCATTCAAAAGGGTCTGGGACGACCCTGCGTGCGCCAAAAGTGAGGGGAGAGCCTCGCTTTCAATGGTTCCATCTGTACCGTGCAAGTAGCGTATTCAAGGAGAGGTTTGTCCCTACTTTTTTTGTTTGGGGGGGGGGGGGGGGGTGAAGGGCTTTGGTGGGGAGGTGTAGTGGGAATGCAGGCCCAATGGGGTGTAGAGGTCCTGATTGCTGACAAGCACCCCAAAAAATAGTAAATGGTAGCCCCAATTTCACGTAAGTGTGGGGGGGGGGGGGGGGGGGGGAGTATAGGATCACTGGACAATTTCTTACATAATTGTAAGATTTAAAATATATTTAATGATAGCTTATCAAATAATCATGGCTTATATTAGTTAGAACTGGAATCGGTCACTCACGGCCTTAGTACACTGATTTTCGAACGGCGCCTCGCGGCTTACGCCGCTCATGTGATACTATTATATTTCCGTGAGTGGCCGATTCCAGTTCTAATATTAGTGTAATCCTAATCTCAAATGGTTTTTAAATCCCTCAGATAATACTCTCAATAATAATCACTATCATGTTATCTACAATCCCTGAATTACCTCCCTTTTTTTATATCAATAGATATCAAATTAGGCCCAATTGCTTGTCCATAGATGCCAAAAAAAAGGTTGGGTCGGTCGGTCGGATTTACTTTTTTTCTTCTTTTTCAAATCCTGTATTAAGTATCAATCATGATTATAACATGCTTCGACTTGCGCAGAAACCGCCATTTTAAAAATGTTAAACCGACAGAAAGAGCTGTGCGCACGTACGTGTAAAGCAATGGCGTTTTTAAACATGTTTTTCTTCCATTTTTATGATATTTATTTTTTTGGCATAATTCTGTTATACCCTTCACAACCACATCGGTAGTATGCGTCGTTCTTAAAAATTACGTACTATGAATACCCTTGAAGGGTATATCAGAATTACTCCATTTTTTTCACCAACGAATAACAACGAATACAATGGGAATCGATCCTGGGCCCTGTGCATGGAACACTGTGCTATTAAATGCTCAGCCCACCGACCATTTGATAGCCCACCGAATCATGGCACGAGATAGACCGGGCCAGCGTGCGGTACCAGAAGCTAGCACCATAGTGATTTGTAGTGTGTAGGATGGTATAGGGTTATAAGGTAACAAATGAAAACATGTATGTTGGGGTTTCCACACCCCTATGTATGTATCATGGCATGATACAGACCGGGGCGAGCGTGCGGTACCAGCAGCTAGCACCATAGTGATTTGTAGTGTGTAGGATGGTTAGGGTTAGGCAAAAAAGAAAAGAAATTGCTATGTTGTCCTCGACACCGCCCGCTCGTCAGATTTAGGGCCGCTCCGATTTTATTTTTTTTTTACGATTTTTTTAGATTTTTTTAAAACAGTTTAAATGGCATTGAATATTAAATTAAGTGTTTATAACATATATGTGCGACTCTTGGAGTGATTTCAACTTCTTGTTGGCTGAACTTTGAGCTTCCACTGGTAAAAATTAAATTTAAAAAAATCCGCCCGCCCCTCCTCTCTGAAAGTTGTGGAGGACAACATAACAACAACAAAATTTGCCTTATTATTAATAGAAACATTTTGAGTTCAGATTTGGAATCTATTGTGTAGTCAACAACCGACTGCACTTACAGACCTACTTACGAACCTACTTTAAACCAGATTAGCAATATTGATATCAAACTACTCAGACAGAGACAGATAAGGATCAGTCTAATGCTCACATAATATGGGTCACAATCAGTACATTAAACCACTAATGCTACCATGTCATGTCCCAGGTATCAGGGGGAGGGCAAACAATTAACATAGTATAATGGTATTAAAGGACATTCATACACTCTTAGTAGTGTCGAACCAATCAGAAAGCAAGAAACTGAAATACTTAGAGTGCATTGAAAGTGTCTAATGCACTCTGATCAGACAGGATCTGGGGCATTATCATACTAAAAGCCAGTGAAGCATGAAACTAAAATGTGTTCCTTTTTATAATTACTAAATTTTGCTTTTCTACCATATTTTGCTTCTTTTCTTTGAACCTTTTATTTAAGCCCTCGAGAATTACCTGCCAAATTGTCAGAAAATTGGATCCATCGCTGCACTAATCAGAGATATTGTTAGAACAATTCGTCGGTCTCATCACATACAGATCTATTCGACGTCACTTTTTGTTTGAGAAAAAATGTTTTCACATACAGATCCATAAGTTTAATACCATATAATTTTATGTTCATTAAAAGATTAGCGTAAATAATTCACTAAGATAAATTTTTTAAAGTGTTTTCTTGATATAAAAACCGTTTCAGACAAATTCATCAAGAAATGAATGAGATATAAGCCAAATCCAAGTTGTGCGTCGAATAGATCTGTATGTGATGTGTTTTTTTACGGTGCATGGAATAGATCTGTATGTGATGAGACCGACGAATTGTATCCCTGATGAAGATTGGAGTGAAATGTTTGATAAGCAGTGCTTTAATTGGTTATTCAAATGACCATATCTTGTAATTAACCAATTACAAACACTGTTAGAGCTCCTCAGAACTTTGCATGATTCCCATGCTTGCTGCTTGGTTACCTTTTCAAATCATAGTGAAATTTTAAGTCCCATAGTAAAAATTTGACAGAATTGGTGCCAATAATCTATTGAGAAGGCCAAATTGTTGGAGAAAAAAAAATTCGTTTTGGAGACCAACATTTTAATTGTGATTTTGGGGTTGTTTTTTCAAATGTGCTCTGTTATTACTGTAAGTTCAGTCTGTTACTCGGCCTCTATTCTGAAATCAAAGCGGCATGTCCCGTCCCCATGGGTAAAAAGATTGAGCACTCTCGTACCATATCAGATTAACTTTTGTATTTATAGTTTACAAATCGAGACAATTTCATTGGCTTCTCAATCACTTCTAATGGGTTTCCCGCCTAAATATCATGATAAACCAAAGATTTTCGGATAAACAAACTCTCTCATACTCAATTCCATAGAGAGTGGAATATGACATATGGCAAATAAATTACATTTGGTTAAATTTAAAGGTAGATGACCCGATCACATTTTCATACCACAGAATTATTTCAAACATACGGAGATTTTCATATCATATGAAAGCTTGTATTTTTCTCATCATCATACTGAAATTTGACGGCCTAAATCGGTATAATTACGGAGAAATCGATGAAATAACGTCGAATTACCGCGAATGGTGGTAACCACCGATATAGTTTGTGTACTACTCAATGGGTACAGTTCACAGCATCTTGTGCGTCTAAAATAAGAACCATAAGAGCTATGCAACTCAAACTTTGGAACACGACTTTTTTAAGGATGACCTTTCATGTAGAATAGAAAACTTCAAGTTGAAAATCGGAATGTGATCGGGTCATCTACCTTTAAGCAATTTTGTATTTTCTTTTTCAAATTGTCCTTAAATCTCTTCCTAACAGCATGTATATAATACATGCATAGCTGTGCAGCAATAAAGGGAAATAAATTGTTGATATCAAAAGTTTACTTAGATTTTGTTATTACACTTTATATTTGCTTTGTAATCTGGTAAGATCTTCAAGTTTTGATTACAACTGCACTTGTTAGCTATTGTTGAATAACCTAGGGACGCACCATTAGATTTTCAGGGGGTAGGAAGTTTGGTTCGGGGGGGATTGGTTTTTGTTTTTTGGCCACCGTTAGGGGAATTTTCTTTTCTTTTCAGCCCTTTTTTATTTTTAAATGTATTCCTTCATATTGAGTTGGGTGGGGGTAGATTTTTTTATTGATTTTTTTACTCATCAGGGAGGAAATTTTTTTGTTGGTCTGCATAGGGGGACTTTTTTTTCTCCAAAAACTTCCTACCGCCCCCTGAAAATCGAATGGTGCATCCCTAACATGGTTGGCTTTTCCTATGTATGCTAAATCAGGGAGTCTATAATTATGGGAGAAGTATTTCAGGGCAAAGTCACCCGGTTCCTTGTATTCAAATTAACATGTGAAGAGTCTTACAGGGGGCACTCCTGCGTTGCTATTATGCTCAGAGGATGTTCAACATGTTTTGCCTACAACGTGAAACAGCAGTAGAGGGGAAGGAGGGTTTGGATAAGGGGATTTTGACTTTGTGATATGCAGGTAACAAGTGTTGCGGCGGAAAATGTTGGTGATACATTATAAATTACTAGAAAATTACTAAACAATTAAAATAGAAATAATAACTAAATAATTCATTAATTTTGTGTTTTCAAGCTGTTGTCTACTTATATATTATCTGTAAAATCTCAGCCATTATATGATCGATATTGCTGTAATTGGACTATGTGAGAGCTATTTAGACATAGCTCTAACAGGATATCTACTTCTACTATCAGAGCTATGTTATTTCCTGTAAGGGTACATAACAGGCCCGTAAGACACTTTTTTCAAAGGGGGGGGGGGGCGTTTTCAACAACAAGCAAAATGTGAGTCAAATATGCGCGCGTAGCGCATATCGTAGCGCATATCGAATTTGCACCTATTTTTTGCAGTTTGCACGATCGAGGTACATTTTGGCTCTAAACAAGTTTGTAGCAAAGAATATTGCATTTTGGGAAAACAAATGCGCGCATAGCGCGCGAAATTTTTTCATCTGTGTACAAATTTTCCGGGGAAGATTTTCAAAGGGGGGGGGCGATCGCCACCATCGCCCCCCCTTCTTACGGGCCTGCATAACAGTGTTGCATTTTTCTAATACACCCTGTATAGGGCTAGGTGCCACAGTGGTGGAATACTTCCAGTGAATTTTCAAGTAGACCGATAAATAGATCAAGTGGAACGGATATCATTTGTGGACATTATCTTTAATAGGGCACCATGTCATGATAAATGAAATTATAATTTCTGCACAAACATTAGTTTGCCTCAGTTCCGGGGGGGGGGGGGGGGGGGGTGGTAGCCTTGGTTCCAGGCTGATCACTCACCCCCTTTTACACTATACTACTAGTACTACAGTTGAAACTGCTGTACTTATTATTTCCTGCCACAGAACAATTTTGCTAACTGGATACAGGTACAATAAGCAGACTGTGTCCCAGCCTACATACCTACACATCCCTAGCCGATGCGAGCAGATCAGTAACCTGGGTAGATTGGTGACTGGGGTAGTATATTAGTAATATGGCTCAACAGTGGCTAGGGTCAATGGTGTGACCTTATAATTATATTTAAGGACATTATTGTAAAGTGTCATGACTGGCATACTAAAAGGTAATTAGCAAAAATAAGATGGAAGATGGAAATGACTAACAAGAGAGACTTGAAGCAGCAGATCAGTAACCTGGGTAGATTGGTGACTGGGGTAGTATATTAGTTATATGGCTCAACAGTGGCTAGGGTCAATGATGTGACCTTATATTTAAGGACATTATTGTAAAGAGTCATGACTGGCATACTAAAAGGTAATTAGCAAAAATAAGATGGAAGATGGAAATGACTAACAAGAGAGACTTGAAGCAAGTCTAGGGGGGGGGGGGGATACCTCGGAGATACCCAGGTTTTAAATGGATATGGTGTAAGCTGGCACTTTCATACCTGAGGCATAATAGAAAAAGAACAAAATGGGACTGAAATTGCCAGTTCCCTTACGAAAATCGCAACCTTTATCGCGATCAATTCTGCAACCTTGCACAACTTTGCGCAACCTTGCGCAAGATAACCTTGCGCAACCTTAAATGTGGAAAAATACAACCTTGCGCAAGGTTAAATGTCGAAAAATACAACCTTGCGCAATGTTGCGTTAGGTTAAATTTGGAACATTACAACCTTGCGCAAGGTTACATTTGGAACATTACAAGTTGCGCAAGGTTAAATTTGGAAAAATACAACCTTGCGCAACCTTGCAATGTCAGTTGGCGGTGTAACCTTAAGTTTGCATCTCAACCAAGCACAAGGTTGCGCAAGCAACTGGTTAAATTTGGAACAATATAACCTTGCGCAACCTTGCAGAAACATCTAAAGCTTGCGCAACCTGCCGCAAACAGCTAGTGCTGCAAGGTTGCGCAAGCAACTGGTTAAATTTGGAACATCATAACCTTGCGCAACCTTGCATAAACATCTAAAGCTTGCGCAACCTGCCGCAACTAGCTAGTGCTGCAAGGTTGCGCAAGCAACTGGTTAAATTTGGAACATTATAACCTTGCGCAACCTTGCACAAACATCTAAAGCTTGCGCAACTTGCCGCAAACAGCTAGTGCTGCAAGGTTGCGCAAGCAACTGGTTAAATTTGGAACATTATAACCTTGCGCAACCTTGCACAAACATCTAAAGCTTGCGCAACCTGCCGCAACCAGCTAGGGCTGCAAGGTTGCGCAAGCAACTGGTTAAATGTGGAACATTATAACCTTGCGCAACCTTGCACAAACATCTAAAGCTTGCGCAACCTGCCGCAACCAGCTAGTGCTGCAAGGTTGCGCAAGCAACTGGTTAAATTTGGAAAAATATAACCTGCGCAACCTGTTTGCAACCAGCTAGCAACCACCAAAACGTGCGTCAAAATGGGGTCAAAATTCGGAACCAATACCAAAATAAGCTTATATGTTTTAAACTTACTATTTTTCAGCATTTTTAACTGCAACATCAGTTTCCTTCAAAGAGTAGAATATGATTCACAACTTGTTTTTCTAGCATACCTCATTTTCATTATGAAATTGATTACAAAGTATGGGTACACTTAATCATCAAAGTCACTACAATTTTAGTAAAGGTTACAATGACAGCAATGTTTATTTCACATGTTTGACTTTTTGACCTGACCTTTGAACATAGGAAGAAACCTTGTGCAACCAGTTTGGTGTTTCTGAAGAGGTTGCGGGTGCTTGCCCAACCAGTTGGTTGCGGGAGCTTGCGCAACCAGTTTGGTACTTCTGAGAAGGTTGCGCAACCTTGCAGCAACCATGCGCAACCAGTTTGGTTCTTCTGAGAAGGTTGCAGGAGCTTGCGCAACCAGTTTGGTTCTTCTGAGAAGGTTGCGCAACCTTGCAGCAATCATCCACAACCTTGCGACAACCTTGCGACAACCTTGCGCAACCTTGCTACAACCTTGCGCAACCTGGTACCACCTTGCTGCAACCACATTTTGGTGATTGCATTTTCGTTAGGGTTGACAAATTCATTGGCTGAAGCTCCTGGGTTTGAAACTAAAAACTCTGAAAACAAGTATTATTTCTAGCATATTTTGACCCGAAAGCTCTCCAAGCCAACAGAAATTTGTTCAAACATTTTCTGGACACAAACCCGAAATTCTCTGTCTGGCACTTTGGTGGGAAAACAGACACAAGCTCATTTGGACATTTCCAGGTACAGCAGAAAGAGAGGTCTGGGCAAAGCTCCCATGAAGTTAGGGCAATTTGGAAATGAAATAACAAAGTCAATAGCACTTACTTTAAATTATATGCAAAATGTCCATCCCGCAAAGTTTTTTCCCCTCCCTGACTAGACTAGAGATGCTTTGAAGGCTGCGTCCTCAATTAGGATCTACATTTATACAATTGTTTTACATACAGAAACTTACAGCTGTAAGGATTAAGAAAAATCAGCCGTCTTTGTGCATTAAAACTTGTTTCAAAATATTCCATCCCGGCTCGGACAGCATTTTATGGTAAACAGCGTTACAGCTATTTTTCTTTTCGATTCAAATTACATTGATATTACATAGAGGGTGTTTTAAAAATCAATCAATAAATAACGATGATATTTCAACATATTTCATCATTGTTTTAATCAAGTTTTGCTTCTTTTTTGTGAGTAGAAACAACAATAATGGCCAATTATAATGAATATCTTTAATATTAAATAAATTGTGTAAAAATAAATAAATCTTAAACATCTCTTAAGTACACCTTTAATCTTTCCACTGAAAATCCTTGGAGGGACATTGTTGTGCGTCATGATGTCGCTGCTTTCACCATATCCCAATATGCACGTTAAAAATAATTCACAAACTAATTCAATATTATTTTTTGTTCACTAGTCAGGATGGTGGCAAATATGTACTGTAGGTGTAATAGAAAATAATTCAAATTATTTTCGGTTTAGCTCACAAATGGGTAAAGAGTAACTTTTAAGTCTGGTTGGTATTTTTGAAAGCCTGACTGCATGGCTGCAATTTTTTTCTTCTTTCAAATGTACATTGGCAAATCTGCAAAATAGAAGCAAACTATTTAGTCTATATTTAAAGGTGTTTTATAAATCCTTTGTCCCATCTTAAGGATCTTGGATAATCCAGGATTGACTTCTCTTTGTATTATTACACTAAAAGTCAGTGCAAAACCAATGGTGCTTTGTTACAAATCACCTTTAAATCACACTATGCCTAACCATATAGCTGGCGGTACTTTCTCTTTGTCAAAAATCAGAATACAAGAAAAGAAATCAAAATCATACCACCAGTTGTGTAAATTGTGTGAATACAATCATGTGTGTTCAGCCTTGACTTAGTTTTACACATATTTGTTAGCCTTTGTATTGTTGTGTTATATAGTTTGTTAGTATTGTGAAAACCATTCTGCTGTGAACAAATCCCACCACTGTCTGGTGTGTGGGATACAATTATCTGTCAGAGGGGAGGGGGTGCCACTCTTTAAATTTGGTATGGACGTACCAAGCTGTATCCTACCTCTCAAACATGTCAAAAGTAAGGGCTTGGGAACTGATTTGTCAAAAAGGGAACATATTACGGGTAAGACACGCAGTGGTAGGGTATACGAAAGGAACTCCCTTGTTTGTATATGCATGGACAACATTTTAAAAAGGTTTTAGGTCGTACAGGTTACACAAAAGCCTAACGTTGCAGAACTACACCTTCACAATACTATATACATATATCGTGTGAAAAAAAGTATTTTTCATACTATATTCCATTCAATTAATCATTCTATCTATTGAAGCGCAAATGTATACATCACTGGTATTTTGTTCCAGACAATTGTCATTTATTGCCACATACAATAAAACACACAGAAATTAATTGAATCATGTCTGTTTAACATGTGGGTAATAAACCTTTGATTATTCCTGTGAAATCCCAGTGAATAATGTTTTTACGACATATGTGTATTCATAATACAGGCAACGAATTGATGGGTTCGCTATTGGACAAGTTTGAAATTGTTCAGCGGGGTATCTCAGTGACATAACCCAATCTATATGTGAACATTCCCTGTGAATTGTGCAATATACTTATATTAACATAATCCAAGTAAAGGTGAGACCAGCAATTGACCTGCAACTTTTTTTCCTCTTCAAGTCCCTGATATTTGTGATCATTGAAGTACAACATTTATATATGGTAATCCTGAAAGTTTCGAGAAATAAGCCCCCCCCCCCCCCAAGCCCCCCCGATTTTGGAAAGCTGGCGTATTGCTCTCCTAATATCATCTTGAAACAATTGAACAGTGTTGACAGAACAGAAACAGTCAAAATCACAACAAATCTGCAAAATGTACTGAAAAGATCTCTTTTTGCACTGTGGTAATAGGTATTAGTCCTAAAGTCAGGATTATATTCCAACTGTAATCATTTGAGGGCAATAAGTACCTTTTCTGATTACTTATGATTATGATTGGGCCATAAGATTGCCAGATTGGAAGAAAAAATGAATGTCGTCGGCAAGGACTAAAAGTCTTTAGTGGCATGGAATCATAAGGTAAAGTCCAGCCTTCCAACCCTGGCTTCACGTCAGGCCTATAATACTTGTGACCAGTCACATCAAAATGGGGCTTTCATCATTCAACATGGAAATTGAGATTTTGTTTACATGCAAAAGTGTAGGCTTACATTTTTAAGCTTTAAAATGGCACCTTGCTTGCTTGACCAATGCATTCAGATTTGTTGTGAAATATTATGTGGAAATTCCTTTTTCTTTTGATTTTTCACGCTTTACTTCCTAAATATCTAACGAGAGCATCAATGATGCAGAAGCTCACTACAGCTGAGAATTTGCGAAAATTCATAACTCATAACACATGTCTATATATAAACCACTATAATCTGTCCAGCATATAACAAATGATGCAAAGCTCGAATACATATTATACCTTACATGAAACAAGAATTATATATATATTATTATGCATTCACCGTTCACCGTGTAAGCACATTTGCCCTTCTATATGCTTCGGTTGAGATTTCATAAGATCAAGAAATAGTCTCTTTCTGGTATTAAAACAAAATATTGCCAAACACCTTGGATATTAAATGGTGCGACCTAATGGTAGATGATTGTTCTCTTTTGTAATGTGTGAAGGTTCAATAAATAATATGTACAGAGATGAATAACTTGGGTACATAACAATGGCAAAATACAACACCTATTTTATGAAAATATGCATCATTTAATGAAAATAATAATATGTGTACAGGTCACCAAACTCCCATGGCCCTGGATCTTAGGCCAAGTAAAAATAAAACTAGTTTCTCGTGCTAACTTTTTGAAAAAAGGAAGATGAGGGCATTTTTTTTCTTCTTCCCAAAATGGCGAATGCCCCTTTTTCGAAAACTGGTTTCGCTTTTTCCAACATGGTGGAAATGTTTTTGCTTCAAAATGGCCGCCACTTTTCTAAGACTAGCTTTATAACCTTAAAATGGATACATACTGGAAACTGCTCGCGATATTTTGCATGTTTATTTTAATATAACTCAAGGATTTATTCTCTATTTTTTCTCTTTCAGGAATAAAAAGCTAAACAAGAAAAGATGTGTATTCTAGATTTACAAACTATCAGTGTGATCTCGGGAATATCTTGATAAATAAATCAGTTCCAGCCAAAAACGACAAACAAATGTCCCGAAGACCACACTGGTATTTTAAAACACCAGTTTTACCCACGGTTTATTTATATCATCTGATGATACAGTTTAATTTTTATCATGTTTTGATAATTAACAGTTTGCCTGTTATGTTGTTCTTTGATTTTAACAGGTTTTTTTTAAATATTGACACGTTCTCCATTTACAACATCAGTGTGATCTTGAGAACATTAAAAAAAGAAAAATTAAAAAAATTAAAAAAATTGAAGAAAAAAAACTATTTTTTGACGCGGCGGCCAAAATGGATGCGCACGCGCGGGGAAGAGAAACTACTTTTTTTTTATTATTTGGCCTTGTAAATGGTGTGCCACTTTGACTTTGGTAATGCCACAAAAACCAGTTGGCGAATTGGCGTTCTCTTCTGGATGGTTCAATAAGTAACAATAACATTTACCGAGGTGATTGGTTATGGGGAATATTGAGAATAAGATAGGCTTTCCTCTGATATCAAAATAGTACTACTACATAGTTAACCATACATAGCCTATAGGCATAGGCTGGGATTTTCGGGAATTAGTGCTCCTGGGACTCGATTTTGTTTTTCGGGCGGGACTCGGGATTTACGAAAATTGGTAGTCCAGATTTTCGAGGAAGTGAAAACGCAATAAAATATACTAAATATCCACCAAAGTGTACTGTACTGTAGATATGTAATTCTGTTCTCTGTGTTGTCTTCATTCATGCATTTATTATTGTCACATCTGCACCGGTTTTAATCAGCTTCCGGACATTAACATTACATATTAAATTCGCGACTCGTTCAAGATTTACCATCAGAATAATTTTGTGAACTACCAAAATGCATAAAACTTTCATAAGTGCAACCAAATGTGCACAATGAAGCGAATTTTAGAGCAACATCGTGCGTATACGTAAACACACCGCTGGCGATGTAAGCGGCGCCATACTCTTGGGTTCCTTTTTTAGTAGGAGAACCGTATGAGGAACAGGCGGGGTTGGACGATGATGTATCATTTATTTTAAAGACCCCTTTTCATTTTATATTTGGTTTATTTTGTACTCACGTCTAGGCTATATCAGCCTTTCGACTCACTCGTAGTCATTTTTTATCTGCGAACGTTTTCAGTATTTTACTTTTACTGTAAATTAACGATACTGAAAGCTTAACAGTGGAAAGAAGTTCCACAAACGCAGTAGCGTGTGCGCGAGTATACACGGACACCAACAAGATTCATGGGGTCATCGCGGACCAATCGGAGTCGTTGGATCAGATCAGCTGTCAGATTTGTTTACCATTTTAAATGATCAATATTCATGAATACGATGCATAATTAATTAAATGTTACCATATATGGCAAGATCATGACTCACGATTCGAACGATACCAAATTTATTTATAGGTAAGTCAGTGCATAGTGTCGCCTATCTATGGAAAATACGATGTATTTGGAAGATAAATCACCACTTTAGGACACAGTTTGCCTCAATAAAGGCATGATTTTTGTACTTCCTCCCTCATCAATAAATTTGATTTTGTTTAACTGAGGGTTAAAGTATATATTGAAGAATCAAAAAATGATGTAAAACAAAAATTGATATCCGCCAGATTTTTCACCCCCATTTCAACTTTGACGAGCTTTATCTCGAAATATCCTGTGCGACTTATGTCTGGTTTCGTCGGAGCGGGTCACATATTATAATAATTATATCATGAATAATAATGATCTCTAACCCTTCCTGTCGTGATTTCTGTAGTAAGCCAATCACAATGAGACAAACACGCATGTACATCATGATACATGCATGCCGTGTGTTAATCAAATTTTATGTCATAGCGTTTTACACGTATTGTCAATACAGTTTTGACAATAAAGAAAATAACGAAAAATTTCCAAGTTTGTCGAATGGCAATCTAACTTTATGAATTTTTCATAGAAAAATTCCAGAATGGAAACTTACTATTTTTCCATACGGGTTTCAACAACTTGTCTGTTGTCTTCCTCAGTGGATTGTGTTTGATCCAGAGCTAGTGTTTCTAGTCTGTTTTTTGGTGATGACGTCATCAGATGATGATGATGATGACGTACTCTGGATCAGAGGGTCGTAAAGGTGACTGAGTTGGTAAGCCCCCTCGTCGCCGTTCATAAGGTGCTTGTGTTGGTTGTTTCCGCCTCTCCTCCTAATCCAGATAGATTCGCGAATCCATCTGGTGTTTCTGGTCTCGTCTCTGGCTATGATTTTTGACTCCTCCCATTGGATGACATGGTTCTCTTTGGCTGCGTGTTCAGCTACCGAGGATTTCAACTCTGCACTTTGGGATTCCTTTCTCGCTGCCCGAGTGTAATTGCGAGTGCTCGTTTTAGCAGTTTCAGTTTTATGTTCTCTCTTTCTCGTGCCGAACTTTCTACCCGTTTCACCAATGTAAGTTTTTGCACAATTGGAACAGGGGATTTCGTACACGACACCCGCCTTATCATCGTTGTCAAGCTTGTCTTTGGGGTGGACAAGGATTTTCTTAAGGCTGGTGTGAGGTTTTACTGCCGTACTGATATTGTGCTTCCTCAGTATGCGCTGAACTGGTTCAGTGACTCCTTGTATATATGGGAGGGTGACGAAATTGACCGATTTCTTGTCTGTGACAGCCGTCTTTTTGTTGACTTTGGGTCTCACTTTTGGATTGGACATTTGTTTTTTGACTTTGTCAAAAGACCACTCCGGGTAGCCACACGTTTTAAGTGCCGATTTGATGGTCTCTTCTTCAACTAGTTTGTCCGCTGCTTCCGTCACAACTTTTTCATTCCGGTCTAACAATGTTCTTATGACGCCGAGTTTGTGATAGAGAGGGTGAGCTGATTCAAAGTTCAGGTACTGATTTGTGTGGGTAGGTTTCCGGTATATCAATAACTTTACGCTGCCGTCCGGTTTTTTGACAATGAGGGTGTCTAAGAATGGAATTTTACCGTCTTGTTCACATTCATAGGTAAATTTGAGGCTGCCAGTGTCGTCAACATTATTGAGGTGCTCTGTCAATTGTTCTTCTGTGCCGCGGGTGACGATCTCGAGAATATCATCAACGTACCGTTTGAAGAACCGAGGTTTGCATTCTAAAGGAGCAGTGGCAATGGCTTGTTGTTCGAGATGCTCCATGACAAAGTTAGCAATAATAGGAGACACCGGGCTCCCCATCGCTGTACCGAATTTCTGGTTGTAAATTTGGCCGCGGAAAGTCATGTATGTGGTGGTGAGTATGAACTCAAGTAAGACCATAATATCGTCAACAGAGAGTTTTGTGCGATCTTTGAGTGTGGGATCAGCATTGAGACGACTGCGTACGATGACCAAGGCTTTTGGAATGGGTATATTCGTAAACAGAGAGATCACGTCATGAGATAGGAGATTCTCGTCAATGTCAATTATTATCTCAGAGACTGCTTCCGCAAGGTGTTGTGAGTTTTTGACATGCTGTGCCGTGTTACCAATAAGTGGGGCAAGGATATCAGACAAAGATCGTGAAGTCGCGTAACCGATGGAACCTGTGTAATCCACAATGGGGCGGAGGGGTACATTAGGTTTGTGGATTTTGGGTGTCGCGTAAACCCGAGGCACATTCTCAGTGGTGGGGTAGAGGTATTTATATTGTACCTCAGTGATTTTTTCCTCTTTCTTAAGTCTAGAGAGGATACCCACTAGCTTCCGTTTGTGTTTGGGGGTCGGATCTTTGTCAAGTTTTTCGTAGGTTTTCTCATCATCGAGAAGGGCTTGTAGTTTGGTTTCATATTCATCTTTGTCCAGAACTACTGTGGCTTTGCCCTTATCTGCACCAATGACAAGGATGTCCTTGTTCTTGGCGAGATTCTTTAAAGCATCGCGCTGCTTCCGATTTATGTTGGATTTGGGTAATTGCGCTGATTTTAGAGCCCCAACAACTTTCGCTCTGATGGAATCGCGTTCGGCTGTAGGGACATTCCAACATGCCTTTTCCGTGGCGACAATAAATTCATCAACCGGGATGGTGGTGGCGGTAGGGCAGAAATTTAACCCTAATTTAAGGACATCGTTTTCATCCTTATTAAGCTTATATTTAGATAGGTTTACTACCCACCTCTTGAGCTGTTCACCGCTCAGGTCAACATCATCAGCGTTACCGTTGTAGCCAAATTTATTAGCCGATTTCTTAGCTTGTTTTTCTTTCAATCGCGCGAGTTTGGTCACGTGTCTTTGTTTTGTTTTGGCGAATTCAATCTCGCGAGATTTCTCGATATGAGCTTCAACGTTACTAAGGACGCTTACCGGAAGTAATCTTCGTTTGAATTCCTGATGAAACTATTTCATGGCAATCTAACTCATTTTATAACATATTCATGCGATCATATTGTTTCACCATCTCAATATACATTTTCCGACAAATACCACTTGCGTGACCAAGATAAAACCATGTTTCATAGTCGCACTTTCCCCTTGACCTTTACCGTGACCTTTCGCATCGAGTCGCTTTAGCTTACTTGTAGTAAGCTAAAAATGGATACTGGCGACCAACTAAATCCCTTTTTTAATGTGACTAGTCACATAAGCACAAACAAATACGAGGGTCATTCAATAAGTTCTACCTCCTACCTCATAACTTTGCTATTATACAAGCCAGACGTATGAAATATTCCACAATTGTAGCTTTGAATCTCAGCTACGAATTCATAGTAAATTGATTTGAGTACTTTCTGTACTTTTCTGAAGATGTTGTGAAAACCAATGGTCCATTTAGTGCGACGGAAACGGATATAAAATAGCAAAATGTCTCCTAAGGGCTATTCATATGGTCAATTCTAAGAGACAAAATGTACCTATAGGTCACTTAAATTACAGTTCTAAATTACAGATATCTCTTGAACAGACTAAACAAAACAAAAGTCACTTATTTTCTTTGAGAAAAATGCCCTCTAATTAGCCAGAACCAGGCCATGACAGCCTCTAGTTTTAACCCTACCCCAGAGAACCGTTGTAAAAGTCATATTTGCTTTTCATAAGAACTAAGAGCTCTTCAATATACAGGACTAAATGGAGGGATTACAAGTATATATATGTGATAATTTTCTACCACTGACTACCTGATTAACTATTGTATATGGCTACATAATTAAAACTCATAAAATGACTATCATGTTAAGATTTAACTTTCTAGGCATCACTGGCTTTACTTGTAACAACGAACATTTGACTGAATAGCAATATTCCAGTATGATAAAGGCGTAGCGAAACATTCGAGTTGATATTATACTATTTGCAAGCTTACAAAGGTTAATATTGCCAACCATCGAATTTATATGTGATAATACAGTATAATATACAGAAATCATCCATTGTTTTCTATTTTCAGTATTTAAATCGGACTGTTATATCTAATCATACAATACGGAGAGAAAACCTAAAAACATATATTTATCGTTAGTGTAATTTTCCGTGTCCATTGTCCAAAATCTCTCACTGGCTTTGATTACATCATTACAAAAGTAAAACAGATATCAGTTATCATTTACTGTATATGTGTAGCCATGATTCAAAGCTATAATCATGACAAATGCAATGAGGCTGTCTTTCATATTAGCGGTGTTATAAGTGAGGAGGTTGAACTTATTTAACCCTAACCCTAGAACGTGGCAGTGGGGATGGAACGAAGAACAGGGGGAGGGGGTTAAATAAAAAATGGGAAAAATTATGTCCGCCGGCGCCGGGAGTTGAACCCGGGTCGGCCGCGTGACAGGCGAGATATACTAACACTCAGCCACGGGGGGAGGGCTTCACAGGCTAAGAAATCGGAGACCATATATACCCGTAGTTTAGTGCTACAGGAGATAGAACTTGTGCGCACGCAAGCCACGTGGTGCTGGCTGTGAGGTGACTGTGAGACGTAGTAGCATTAGGGTTATAGAAATGCACTGTGTGGTGTCGTATTAACCCTAACCCTAGAACGTGGCAGTGGGGATGGAACGAAGAACAGGGGGAGGGGGTTAAATAAAAAATGGGAAAAATTATGTCCGCCGGCGCCGGATGTTGAACCCGGGTCGGCCGCGTGACAGGCGAGATATACTAACACTCAGCCACGGGGGGAGGGCTTCACAGGCTAAGAAATCGGAGACCATATATACCCGTAGTTTAGTGCTACAGGAGATAGAACTTGTGCGCGCGCAAGCCACGTGGTGCTGGCTGTGAGGTGACTGTGAGACGTAGTAGCGTTAGGGTTATTGACCCTCGTACATAGAGACAACAATACTGTCTGGATCCAACTCAGTGTGGCGTAGCCAGAGGAGGAGCGAGGGGGGGCAATCAGCCCCAATATTCGAGTTGTGTTGGTATTGTAGACGCCAGGTCACCCCCCCCCCCCCCCCCCCCCCCCCCCCCTCCCCTCAAGTTTCTAACTCGGCAGCAATTTTCAAAGGTCAACAGCCTGGTAAAGTCCTTGTTGGTACACTTTTATTTTTGCCCCCCCCCCCCTCCATTATGAAAAACCTAGCTATGCCACTGTTAACAATCAGCTCTCTCTGTCTCTCTTTGATATTTATCCTTACCTCAAGTCTTGTCCAGTGTCCAACCTCTTGAATCACTCTGTCCTTTGCCTTGATTCACGTCACAATCCAAATGTCATTGTTGCATATTGTCACAGAATATCGCAATATATCGGGGGAGGGGAGCGTCTCAGATAAACTTGATCTGTTGGTACAAAACAATTGTTTAGTTTTTGGTGCACTATAATTCGCAGATTTACATGTAGTTTTCGAAGTTGGGAAAACAAGCTAAGTTAATTAGAATCCTCCAGTTATCCAACCCTGTATCCAAGCTATAAGTACATGTTGGTCTTGATTTCTGTGAATTTACCTTGCCCCACTGTTGTGATGACTCGAGTCAATGGCTTGACTTGACTTGAACTTAAGTTAGTATTTTGATGACTTGACTTGGACTTCAGTCACTATTGTTGATGACTTGACCTGAGTCATTGAGAGCAACGAATTGACTTGACTTGTGACTGAGTTTTAATAGTTCAAATGATTTGACTTGATTCAAGTCACTTATCCAAAAGACTTGATTTGACTCGAGTCACTTTCCTTAAAGACTTGGTTTGACTTGAGTCTTGGTAAACTGGCTTGATGAAGTTGATTCTAAACACATTTAACTATCAAACGAATATTATTATACCAGTAAAGCTACTTACAACATGTACAAGAAGTGACCTGAGCAACAACAAAAAACTTGATTAATAATTATCAGCACATGAAGCGAATAGTTTTATGTTCAGTACGACTTGGTATGACTTGAACAAAATTAAGAGATTTGACATGACTTGAGCCAACCAGTGACTTGACTTGACATATTGAATTGACTTGACTTGACAAGAATTAAGAAAGACTTGACTTGACTACAACACTTGGCCTAGTGCGCTTACCTCTCAAGTTCTGGATCCAACTGCATCACACCAGAAAATTGTATCACACTGGTCCTTTGCCTTGACTCAAGTCTAGATCCAACTTCAGGACACCAGCCACTTTTATCACACCAGTCCTTTGCCTTGACTAAAGTCTAGAGCCAACTTGTGTGCCACCCTTGTCTCGCCATTTCTTCTGCCTTTGTAGATATAGCATACAGTCTCTCACCTCTAACTTTGTATCCATGCTTTGATCACGCCGCTGTACAAAAATGCAATTGATCATTAATTTGTACCAAAGTTATTCTGGTAAAAAGAGACTATCTTTACAAATTACACCCATAAAAATAACACATGTCAGGATTGTCAGCATAGTATGGTTTAGATTTCTTTTTAAATTTCCTGATCCGTGAAACAACTGCATATCACGTAGAATTGACTTGTAGATTGGGCTGTTCCATTTGAAAACCGTACCCCCTAGGCCAAAAATGTTTTTGTTTGATTGTCCTCGTCCGCCCGACACTCTTAATCATTCTGACTCAATTCTTTTTCTTTTTTTGATTTTTTTGATTTTTTTTTTTTTTTTTCTAATTTTTTTTTAAAAAATTCATTTTTGTTGTTGAAAATTTCATTTTTTTACAAATATTAGTCGAAAATCAAAATTTTCATTTTTCATTCAAGTGTTGAGAAAATAAAAATACGCATCAAAATATTAAAGATTTTGTTCCCCCGTTTTGGTTACCACAACAAGTACATCTCATTTTACTTTTGGTACCTGAAAAAAAGGTAAGTGAGAGAAAAAAAGAAAGAAAAAAAACTTTTCCCGACCGACCTACCCAACTTTTAAAAGTGATCTATGGACAATCAAACTTTTTTGTTTGCCCTTTGGAAGACATTATCTTGATCGTCCACAAAGGAGTGTGAATTTCAAATAGAGTAACTCAATTTGAAATCGACACTCCCTGTGTTGATGATTAGGCCAACAACAAAAAAGTTTGGTTTTTTTTAAATTTTCTTTTACCAGCGGAAGCTCAACGTTCAGCCAACAAGAAGTTGAAATCGCACATATATGTTATAAACACTTAATTTAATATTCAATGCCATTTAAACTGTTTTTAAAAAAATCTGAACAAAATCTGGAAAAAAAAACTGGGAAAAAAAAAATCTCTGAAAAAAGAAAAAAAAATCTGAGCGGCCCTAAATCTTACGAGCGGGCGGTCGAGGACAACATAACTTTTTTTTGGGCCTTACGGTCATTTCTTGAATAGGGGGTGTATGGCTTTTAATTGGAATAGCCCATTTCATGTATGTGTTGATTTTTACACCAATGAAGCAATTTGATTTTACCTGATTAAATCATGTATTCCTGTATAAAAATGAGGCATCATTACTATGCTAATGGGCATATGTTTAAGTTTCCTTAATTGTTGCCCCGGGGTGAAGCATCTTACAATGGAACTTTGATATGTTTACCTGGGGGTGAAGTCAAAAAATTTCGCACATCAAAATTTTTCGCACGGACACAAAAAAAAAGAGATTTTCCCCCCATCTGACGGCCCTGCTGAAAAGTTGGTGATAAAAAGTATGCTCACCTACAAATGCTAAAAATAGTCAACATTAGATTGTACTACTTTTTGGGACAATATGCACGCAATAAGCACACCAAAAAGAGCCTTTTTGGACATCTTATTCACCTGTACCAACAATTTCTTTTCACACAATGGTTTTACACTTTGTGGTATATGGATCATTGCACGTTATTGAGATGACTTACTGGGAATAAAGGACTCCATTTAATTATCCAAGTCAAGGGCTCTTGAATTTTATTTGAGAGATTTCAAATGAGATACAATTTGCAAATGTAAACATGGGAACCCACGGCCACAGGCCCCAGAAACTCCCATTGTACAATCCAATTAGGGGTCTCATAATGCCCCAATGTACACACACGCAATAAGCACAGGCCAAACATACAGGGTGAGTAAATAAAAACTGCAACCGTGAAAAGAAGCCATCTTTTTTTGTCAACATCCTGGGATGTTGACATTTGAATTCAGATTGAGGTCTTTTGGTAGAGTCTATGAATTGCTTTCTCATGTATCTTTAATCAGTATTTGTACCCAGATGGCTTTAAAATGTATATTAGATCTGGATATGAAAATATGAACACATATGTTGTTACAATTGTGGAGAAATGGTTTAAATAATATAAAACAAATGATAGAGTTTTGTAAAATCTGCGACATTCGTCGTGTTTAACTGAATTTAGTGGATTTGCAAATAGAACGGCAACTTTATACAATTTCGCGAGCAGACGGTTACGCTGGTTCCCTGCGCTGATGGTCTTCCCACACACTGTCCGACACTAACTAATTACCGGGGTCCAAGTGTGATTATTATGGGATAACAACGTGATGGAAAGAAAAGACGATGATTTCCACACGATAGAAGGATTCTGCTGCGTAACGTATGAAGTTGACCGATCGTGAAACATCTGAAAATTATATTGAATCAACATCAAAACATGTTAAATGCTCATGCCTAGCACGTCTGCGATTATTATGGGATAATTATGGCGCAATATTTTACCCCGTTATTTCGCTGCTGGTGCTCAGTTATGAATAGAGAGTTATGTATTAAAGGGGCACTAAGAGACTGGTGTTGGAGGCTGCGCCCTCAATTATGATAAAAACTGGGATTAGTATATTTTTATAATTGTATTACACGCATGAACTTACACCTATAAGAAGTCGCGATTACTATGGGATGGTTGGATATATCTTGGAAGCTGCTATATTTTCCGAAGCTGGCGATGTTTATAAAATGTAACATACTTATATTTTTATTCCTTGTTCAAAAAATGTTACTTATTATTTGAAGTTTTGATGTTCCTGTTTTAATTTTTTTTTTAAATATGTGCTTACTCTTATTTACCTGTAGGGCCTATCCTCTCTCCATTTTTTCTCCAACTTTACCAGTTTTTATTTTTGTCCCCCAAACTTGTTTATTTAATATTCATTTAAAGGTAGATGACCCGAACACATTTTCGTAACACAGAATTATTTCAAACATACGGAGATTTTCATATCATATGAAAGCTCGTATTTTTCTCATCATCATACTGAAATTTGACGGGCTAAATCGGTATAATTACGGAGAAATCGATGAAATAACGTCGAATTACCGCGAATGGTGGTAACCACCGATATAGTTTGTGTACTACTTAATGGGTACAGTTCACAGCATCTTGTGCGTCTAAAATAAGAACCATTAGAGTTATGCAACTCAAACTTTGGAACACGACTTATTTAAGGATGACCTTTCATGTAGAATAGAAAACTTCAAGTTGAAAATCGGAACATCTACCTTTAAAACATTCTTAGTTTTTGGTCGGGTTAATTTTCGACCCGACCTCATCAAATGTTGAGATACACAGGTGGGGCCTCATGGGATAGAATAAATGAGTCAGACGATGGAGGGCCTTCAGAGAGAAAAGTGGGCCCAGCATTAAAACAAAGAGTTTTTGTTAAAATACATCATACACTGTCTAAATCTTCTTTTTCATATTTCCTTTGTGTCGTCTGTTAATTTCATTTTAGGATGTTGACCAGTTTTTTGTAAATACCTTGTTTAAACTAAGTTGAAGTTTGAAAATGTTTAAACGTTATAAGAATACCCTACTTGTTACTAACTTTGTGTGTAAAAAAGAAGTCAATATCATTTTCCGCTTGCCTTTGGTGAACCTTTTTACCCGTGCACCAATTTCACACGTTTGTCCACGAGATACCCAAAACATGCCTAAGATCGCAAAATGTGTCTCCCGTTCAAATTTAGAATCTTGAGTAGATTCGTGATGTAATTGGAATTTAATGCATTATTTCTTGTTTACATGTGAGTTAACATAATCAATTTACCTCATCCATGCTATGAATTGCTTATAATGTTCTAAATTTGGATGAAAAACTGAACCTTTCCAATTTTTGTTGGCAGGATGTTCAAATATGAAAATGCAATGTGTGCCATTTCAATTGAAAATCACTGTGTTCGTGGACAAACACGTAAATTGGAGTGTACGGCAAAGAGGGTCACCAAAGACAAATGGAAAATGTGATCGACTTCATCTTTTTACACAAAGTTAGGAACAAACATGTTATTCTTGCCACTTTTAAAAAGGGGGAATTGCCTGCCCCCTTGGCCCTACCCAAGTCAGTACAGGACTGCACCATGGTTGTCAATGGCAGGTGCAGTGCCAGGGTGCTACATTAGGGGGGGGGGGCCAAAAAAATAGGGGTCCATGGGACGATGCCCCATTGACGGGAGTCCAGGGGAAAGAACCCCTGGGGTCAGGGGCAAAGCCCCTTGAAGCTGATTCATTTTGGGCCTAAAATTTGTCCAAAAAAACCCAAAAATGGTCACAATTTTAAAGCCACAAACGTGTCAAAAGCCCCATTACATCTGCACACTGCACCTTTGAAAGCTAATAATATTCCAAACCTCATAAAATATTCATATCAAACGTAAACCCAAGTATGAACAAACATATTAAAAGCTTATAACCACATTTGCGAACAGTATGCTGCTTGTTTTTGTTTGTTAAGGCCCTGTCACACCATAACGTATCGCCTCAACGTATGCGAAATATCGAAAAATACGTTGGTGTACGCTGATATAAGTTAGGGGTACGTTGGGGATACTTCGTTTACGTTAAGAGCACGCTGTGATACGCTGTGACAATTTGGACCACAAAAAAATATTGAGCATGCTTAAAATTTCTCGACGTACTCAACGTGTGCTTAATACGTTCTGCATAAGTTCCCGGTAAGTTTGTGGTACGTTAAATATACGTTGACATACGCTGACATACGTTAGTGGTACGTTACTCGTACGTTACTTGTAAGTTGGTATACCGTATATAACCAGCATTTGGCACGTTTTTATCTGGTTTTTATCTCTGATATACAGGGCGCCATCTCGCGATCAAAACGTCTTTTAAAAGTTTAATCTTAAAGGCACTTCCGAATCTCAAATGTTTGCCCCGGGCAAAAGTCATATGACTCGCTACATACCCGAGATCCGCGTACACGTGTGATAATTACCCATGCAATACTGAAGAGTGGCTACAAACATCAAATGTGAACGAAATCCGTGTCTAGAAATGTTTCTAACAGTCATTCCGCTTTATTTCAATGAAACCAGAGTTACAATCTGTAGCAACATCAAATCAATTTTTAAGCGAGAACCCTATGTTAAAAACATACAAAACTATAAATTTTAAAAGCATTATTAACTTCCAATTTATGGGATAGTAATCGTGTTCACAAACGATATTTGAATCTATTTATGTTGTAACAACAGTACAGTGCGCCGTTGGCTCAATCGGTAGAGCATTGGGTTAATGATCGAAAGGCCGGTGGTTCGAATCCCACCCAGAATGTTTTTTGTCTTCGTTAGTATCATATTAAATTTAGTAATTTTATGTTGGGTTTGTTTATCGTTCCCCATAATATTTGTGAATCCACGGACAAGATACTTTTAATTTGAATGATTGTCTAAATTCAATCATTTGAATGCAGTTCAACTTTTACTTGTTCATGGTCAGCGATGCGTAAATTGAATTATTGAGACCTATAGCCCCATTGTTACACAAATAATCTGGGAAAGGCCAATTGTGCCATTATGAAAAGAGTCGATCGTTTCGTCATTGAATCGATATTCTGATTTCCCATGTTTAGGCGTATATGATTGTACGGTCATGTGCATGTACCAACATATTATCTGTTTGTCATGTTTGTAGCTCCAGTCAGATGCTAGGGTGGGTTGGGGTACCGCGCCATTTTGCGATATTTTGCGAAAACGATCGTGGCTATCACGTGATACGTATCGTTGAAAAATAATTTACACTGTTTAAACGAAATGCACTGTGGGATTGTGTTACCAGCCTAAAATCAAAGAGGTCGCAAACCCGGTCGCAAACTTGCTTTTAATTGAACCTAGCTACAACAAGCTAAAGTGACATCTCTGAATGTATAAATAAAGTGTGCAAAGGAAAAATTGTTGGGCACACTGGTAAAATGGTTTTACAACAAGTTTTGCTATCATTAATCAAACTGAACTCAAGTTAAATCACTTATTTATCGAGCAATAATATATAATTGTTTACGCATTTTAATTGTTTAGATACAAAGTTAAATAAATCAAGGAGACATTTATGATAGATAAATAAATAAAAAGAAAACTATAAACGCATGGGCGGCCTTTATAATTGATAAAAATTGACATAACAATGATGTTACATTAATCCACCATCAAGTTTAAAAAATAGAAAAATAAAAGGATAACAAGGAATATTCGAAAATCGAACCCGTGATTTCCGATTGCCAACGACATGGCCAACCTATGCACGCCACAGAGATCCACGACTATAATTGTGATAGTTATATTATATAACCATATCCATTTATTTATAACGAACGGATTTTTATTGTGCCATTTTTGCCAAATGTGTGTGTTTCTCTCGCACAAAATGTGTTTGTAATGTGATTATACTCCTTATTTTTAAAAGAACGGTACATTTTTGTGACATTTTCGAGAAAAAAAATGGCGTAATTTATACGGTCAACGCCAGCAGTGGTGTCCGTGTGGGCAAGCATACAGATGATGCCGGCAGGCTAAGCAAATAAAACAAAAGTGCTCCTAATGGTGCTCGAACCCACAACCTTTCGCTTCCAATGTCGACGTTCTATCCACTATACACTAACCGTGCTAATTGAGAAAAATCTTTGCAAATAATGTATTTATATCATGGGTCATGGGTTAATGCACTGTGTTAAATTCTACATTCCTGGCCGCCACTCTGTTCAAAGGCACAAAAAAGTGGACTTTTTTATGCTTTTTTTTGCAATTCTGAGGTGTGTGGATCGTGTTTTTTTAAATTAAATTGGTTAGATATCCGTCCATTTTAGAACATCTGAAATTTAAAGTGCACCCACACACCCGGGAAAGTATGATGCTAAAGGGCATATATTTTGCACGTAAATCCAATACAAAGGTTCAGAAAATCGACCAAAATATGACGTCATGACCATTGCTTCGGGACAAAATGACGCGGTACCCCCCCCCCCCCACCCCCCCTAGTCAGATGCCAACGGTTGAGTGAGTCTATTGTATACGACGCAATTTAGTTTTCCCTTGAAAAGAGGATGTCGATCTTGTGCAATTCAATATGCCAAAATGTCAGCCTTATACAATGCCAACATCAAGGCATTTAAATGTGGTTCAACGCCATTTTTACTAAGGGGAGCAATAAAATATTAATCCATTATTTTGATATGCTTAAGTCATGTTTGCAGGGACGCTTCTTCTTGAAAATGCCATTTTCTGAAGAAGATGTTTTTGTCATTACTGAAAAAATAAGGTATATTTCCTGTGGCCCTGACCCCTGTCTCATTAAAAGCTTTACATTAATAACCTTTTATGATCATCGATGTATTGCTCTTTACATTGAATCCAAAACTAGCTTGCAGCGACACCGTTTTCACATTTAAAATACAATTTAGAAACTGGGTTCAATTTGGCTCAAATGTCGTCGAATACTTAATAGTTTACCACTAGTTCATTATGTAGAGAACACATAAACACGTCATTGAGTAGTTATGGCCGAGCGGTTACGACTATGGACTAGTAATCTAATGGATTCTCCCCTCCTCGGTTCGAATCCTGATGAATACCTTTTGTTAGAAAAACGGTTAAGTCTCTGTGGGTTGGAAAATGGCGTATATATTTTTACTGTAGGTGAATAAAAGTCGTGGCCCTGACCCTGTCCAAAAATGTATTTACAAATAAACATATTTTTGATTAAGTGTAATACGTTAGGAACATTTCTTGTGCACAAAATGTTTGCTACGACGTCTAAAAATCATCAAAATTATGATATTTACGATCGCATTGGAAATGCATCTTTATCGACTCCAAAAAAATAACAAAAATCATGTTTTTTGTGAAATCGGAAATAATGTCCTAAATAAATAGGACTTCCCCTTCAAAATGAGCCTAAGATGATCACAATTGATGGAGGCAATCCGTCATAATCGCGAGTTGTAAATGACCCAATTTATATTTGTTTTCTTGAAATCTCGCTTTACTGGCGGGCCGGGGCGAACAAAATAAACGGTATTTTCATGCCTTGACTTCTGACTACAAACAGATCAGATGGGAAATAAGAATCGATTTAACGACGACTGACTTCTTTCAATAACAATTGGCCTGATAGATTATTGCGTGAATAACCATGGTGTAACAATGGGCGGGGTATTGCAATAATTCAATAAACGCAACGCTAAGCATGTATTAAACCTATACATGTATATGTACATGCACCCCCATGAAGTGATAGTACATTAGTACATTCAAATTAAAACCTCATTGAATCTGTAAGAATATCATTCTATTAAATAAAATGAAAAGTATCTGGAATCAAAATAATATTATGATTGAACGATATTAAAATAATCTCTAAATTTACTAAATATAATAGTAACGGGAAAAACAAAACATTCTCTGTGGGATTCGAACCCATGGTCTTCAGATTATAAATCTGACGCTCTATCGATTACGCTATCGGAGGACTGAATGGCAATAGTTGAACAGACATAAATTCAAATGATAGTTAAACACTATCCTATAAATAGGAAGTTAAAATGCTTTACATTTCTATTTTTGTATGTATTTAACATAGGGTTCTCGCCCAATAAATGATTTAATGTTGTTTCAGATTATAATCGTGGTTTCATTCAAATGAATAGAATGACTTTTCGAAACATTTCTAGACATGAATTTTGTTCGTACATTTTGCTGTTTGTAGCCAATCTTCCGGTACGCGAGCTATCAACATTATATCATGGGGTTTATATGATGTATACGCGGATCTCGGGTATGTAGCGAGTCATATGACTTTTGCCCAGGGCAAACATTTGAGATTCGGAAGTGCCTTTAAGATTAAACTTTTAAAAGATGTTTTGATCGCGAGATGGCGCCCTGTATATCAGAGATAAAAACCAGATAAAAACGTGCCAAATGCTGGTTATATACGGTATGTTGACGAACGTAGGCTGGGGGAAACGTACAGCCAACGTAGTGATAACGAGTTGATAACGTATATGTGCCGTATGTCTAACGTATGCATGACGTATTTCCAACGAGTTTCGATGTATTCTCACGTATTCACCTTATGCCGGGCGATCGTGTAAGGCCCTATCACGTACCCATAGCGTATCCATAGCGTATTGAACGTAAACATAGCGTATGACTAACGTAGTGATAGCGTATCACTAACTTATAACATACTTATGACAGCGTATCACAGCGTATGCGATGGTATGCGAGCGTATGACTAACGTATGCTTAACGTATACTTAACGTATTCGTAGCGTATGTCTGCCGTGTTCGACGTATCGTCAGCGTATCCTCGACGTACAACGAACATGTGGCTTATTATGCCGCTGTAGCACGTATAAATACCGCCGCGCCGATCTCACATTACGCCGATGTCATCAAGCAGTTAACATGCCTCTCAAGAAGAAGCAAGCAACTAGGGGCCGATGCTGAGGAAAAAGCAAGAAGGCCAAGACAGACCATGAAGAAGTGAGGATGAGATACTCAAGGGACCCATTTATATACTCAAACCCTCCATAAGTTCCCAAAACGCCGAATGCGCGCTAGCTGTACGGTAGCCCTGTCACACCATGGCGTATCGCCTGAACGTATAACAACGTATGCGAAATATCGAAAAATACGTTGGCGTACGTTGGGGTACGCTGATACAAGTTAGGGGTAAGTTTGGGATACGTCGTATACGTTAAGAGCACGCTGTGATACGTTGTGAAAATTTGGAACACGTCGAGCCCGCGAAAAATTATTGAGCATGTTCAAAATTTCTCGACGTACTCAACGTGTGCTTAACTTACGTTCTGCATAAGTTCCCGATAGGTTCGTGGTACGTTAGACATACGTTTACAAACGCTGACATACGTTAGACATACGCTGACATACGTTAGAGGTACGTTAATCGTCCTAAGTTATAGATTGGACATATAGATTTACCCTTCTAGATATTTTAATAGTTATCATCTAGGCTGCGTTTACTTGAACTAGCAACACTTGTCCCGCCGTGTACGAAACTCAATTTCTGCAACGGCATAAGTCACGTGTTCGTTGTACGCCGAGGATACGCTGAGGATACGTAGAGCACGGCAGACATACGCTACGAATACGTTAGTCATACGCTTGCCGATCGCATACGCTGTGATACGCTGTCATAAGTTTGTTATAAGTTAGTGATACGCTATCAATACGTTAGTCATACGCTATGTATGCGTTTAATATGCTATGGATACGTCAATTCCATCACCGATGTTGACGCAATTCGTTGGGAAGTTGGACGTTCTTGGACGTTCTCGGACTCTGACAATTTTCGAGCTATTTTTTGAATACGTCGGCATACGTTCAGGCCACGTTCAGGCCATACGCTATGGTGTGACAGGGCCTTTAAATTTGGGTTATTTTAGTGAAGTTGGGTCATTTAATTATTTATCACATCAACTCATCTTCACAGTAGTGTATGCCCAATTTCCCTGATTGAATGGGTGTGGGATTCTCCATTCCCCCAATAGACTATGGGCCGTGAGGTCAAAATGTGCTTAGTTATTGATTTTTGTAGTCCCCCTCTGGGCAGAACATGAAATTATTACCAAAAGGTGGCAAATATATCCCTTAACACAAATTCACCTGATCCCAAGTTCGTAGGTTGCACGTTATGACCCTAGACCTCGATTTAGGGTCAAAGGTCACATGTGTTTCAATGGGAAGTCAAAAACTAAATTTAACATGGTAAAAAAACTAAAAAATGAGCTATTGACTATATAAAGTATATTTTATTGTTAGGATAAGTGTTTTAAACAAAAAAAGTCAATCACAACTTCGATCGTAGATCAATAGTTTTTGAACTGTGACCTTTTGAAAAAGACAAGTTGGCCAAAATAGACCATTTTGGTCATATTTTCGCAAAATTGGCACAAAAATGACATGTTATCATCATTAAAAAAATAATGTACCCGAATCTGGCTAATATCTAATATTATAATTTGGTTGATATTCGTGGACAAATGTGTGCGAAAATGTGCTATTTTTATCCTAATTAAAAACCCTTTCAATTCCCCGAATGGGTGCAATTTCCCCCGAATGGTAGTAAAGGGTGGGGGTGGGCGTGCCCCATTCCCCCTTTGGACACCCCACGCATCTTCATACTACAAAGTTTATAGGCTTCCCTGTTTTCCTTTCCTCTCCTCTTTTCTTTTCTTTCTTTTTTCTTTGCCCCTTTTTGGTCCCCCCTCCCCCTTGTGGAACCGCTGCTGTCAATATAATACTGCATTGAACCAGGGAACATCTCTGATTGAACAGATGATGAGTTGTTCTTTTGAGCACGAAATAGTGGTAAATTTAGCACATTTTGAATGAGACCTCTCCACATTCTCAAGCAGGTGGCTAAGCACTGGAACAAGTGATTGGTACAAATGAGGTATCAATGGAAAGAAGAACACATCAGCTTGTCATTGGAATGAAACACAATATGAATATATCACGAAATAACTGTAAAATTGGTGATTGAAATAGATTTCCACACTTTTTTGAGGATTAGACTAGTATATTACTATAGTCGATTCGCAGACATTGGCCGATTTTAGCGATATACCATTTCAGTAAAGAGGTAACAGAAGCAAAAGATGGGGAGACACTCGAATTTAATCGTAATATGCAAGGGTAATACCATGGCTTCGTGTGCATGTACTACTGTGATCATGGTGATGTATTCACCACTATGCACCTAGTGACAGGGAACTTGCGGTTGGATTATTGGCATAACGATAAAGAAAATGTATTGTTATTCAGATAAATTGATAAAGGTGGTCTCATAGCCAGAAATACTTAACGTAACGTTTATAATCCGTATCTTGGTTGATATAACTGTTTTTCCATTTAATTAGGACAGACGGTTTTGTATATAAAAAAAGGATTATTGAATTATTTTCCGGTTTATTCTCGCAAAAAAATACATAGAACTGTTTTCATTTTAATGTTTCTTTTATTCCATGTGCATAATAAAAACGTAAAATAATAAAAAGTATCCACTAAATTATGAATAGGTAAAATGACATACATAATATTTTTCTTTCGAATCCTGTAACGGTCGATGATGGTCGATTTGTTTTTATTGTGGTAACCGCTTCCAAAGGGATAACACATTTGAAGCTGCTGGATTAAGTTTTTGGTTGTCGTGATTGTAAAGCTATTTGATCAGCCCTATTCATAACGCCACACTATCATGAATAGCATTTGATTATGGAGCGCAAATAATCATGATAATGACATCTATAAAAGTACCGCTGTTTCATCATTGGTCAAAATGGGTTCCTCTAACGCCCAATGGACGAAGTCCAAAATCGATACTGATGCGCCAGAGTTTATGAATCTACTATAGTCTCGACATTATAGGTGATAAAGTCTTGACTGGACTTGAGTCATATTACACTTGAACTTAGGCTAACAGCCATCCATCCTGTGCAGGATGCATGGTTGAATAGAGACCATTTATTTAATTGAATAATAACTTGATGACAATCTGTGACTTTTTATTTAATTTTAATGATCTGTAACAATTGGCCCAGTTGTGAGCTAAGCTTACAGTATAATTATGTTATGAATAAAGATTTAATTTGATTTCTTTCACTTACATTCACTCATTTCCTTGTTCACCCATTAGTTATAATTCGTCCATCGCTCATCCCTTCATTTGTATCAAATTGTTTTTCAATTAATACTCTCCTATACCTGTATTTTTTCTCACCCAAACATTCATTAGACCATAACCAATCCCATTTGTTCAATTATTCTGTCTTTTAATTCACCCACTTACATTCATTCTTGTAAGGCTATATTAAAAAAATCTTTTGTCTCAAAGCTCTTCAGTTTTTCAAAACCTAATGCGGAATGCAGAGTTTTTTTAAAAAGAAAATTATAAATATAAAATATTGAAATCCTTGTAAAAGTGATCTTTTGTATTTCAAATGATGTGATCAATGAAAACCTGAAAAATCGGTGAAACTTTTTTTTTTTAAATTAAAAAAATGTAAAAAAAAAGATTTTTTCTTCTTCTAACGTGCATCAACTAAACGCCCGCGGGAGCTTTGAGACAAAAGATTTTTTTAATATAGTCTAAGGGGTTCATTTTGGTTTTATAGCCCAGAGTTTCCAGAACACCAACACGTTAACAACAACAAATCAGTTTAGTTTGTGCCCTAGATATTTTGTGGAACTATTGTTTTTATTTCATAACCCTTACACCACCAAATCCAAACAGAATTCAACAGAAGAAACGCGTCGCTCCAAGGTACATATAGGCTCTGAAAATTTGATTTTTGGAGCGCGACCACTGGACTCAGGCCGCGGCGGACCGGGTTCAATTCCCAGGGCGGCACACACCACTTTTTCTATCCTGATTTATCCTGTGTCCCCCCCCCCCGAATAGGTTCGGGTTAATAAATACTTCTTGCAAATAGCTGATACAATTTTCCACAGGTTTTCAGTCCCGGGGTGCTCAGTGGTTATTGAAAGTGGGGTATCATGCGCGTCCAAGAAATCACGTAATTAGGGTGGTTTTTGAAGCCGGGGCACGATACGTAAGTAACGTCAAAACAAGGAAAATCAGGAAAAAGGGTATACTTTTCATACAATGGTCTTACGTATTTAGGGTCCTTATTTTCTTGCATATATGAGAATCTTTAAAAATAGCCGCGATATATTCATTATTTTGTTTCATTCGTCTGTGATTATATTCTTTCGGGTTAGGCCTAGTTCAAGAGCGGGTTCAAGGGATCTGATCTTAAACACCATTTGTTTCATACTAAAATAGGGAAGGGGAATCAGTGCCTATAGAGCCCGGTTTAGAGTGCGTGCATTGTTTCTTATTAGGATTCAAAATATACAAATTTCGTGCTTAGGGTACGTTAGGGTATAAAAGTATTTGGATTACTTGTTTAGGGTATGAAAATACTGAAATTACTTCCTTAGGGTATGTAAAACACTGTCCTTACTTGTTTAGGGGGTACTTTTTCACATTTATGCAATTACTTATTTAGGGTACTTTTTGAAAGTCCTTGGACGCGCATGATACCCCTTGTAAATAATCACTGAGCACCCCGGGTTTTCAGTAAGAGCAGCCAGTGAGAAATGATCATATTTTTAATCTTGGCAAAACATGTTCAAATTAATTGCCTGAAATTGGAAGGAACCAGTCTCTGAATTCGGTATGTATGTGAAACTTTTGTATAAATGGTTCAATCAAGACTCAAGTGTGTGTCCGTGCCTCATTGAACCTCAAGTGTGTGTCTGTGCCGCATTGAACAACCGCATAAATAAACAATCAAACAACAAATAAATGGACAAACACTCCAACAAACAAACTGTAACAAACAAGGCCATTATTCTTTGATGGCAAATCTTACACAAATGATGCAGCAGATTGTGGAGCTACAGCACATCACAACTTTGTTTTCTTTAAATTTAATATGCATGATATTCACATGTATATTTACTTCCCACCATCAAAGATAGTCTTTCTAGACTTTCCACAACGGTTTCCTTGCACAACACCCTTTACATTCAGGGCGCACAGCACTAAATCACTCCTCGTTTTGTGTAATGGTAGTAAGTTCCGGCAAAAACAAAAAACGATTTTGTGATTAATGGGGTCCTTTGGGAATCAGTTTGGCGTGAGGGTAGCATTTCATAATTAAAATGAAAGATGATCTCTTGTACTTTTATCAGGATATTGCAAAATATTGATTTTCGATTGTATTGAAAATTTATCACGTGGATGAACACACGTGATCGGAGGCGGTTAATAGGCGAGCGTCCGGGCTGAAAATAGGGGTGACGCTGTTTAAATGATCGTATCGTAAAATCTAATTGGAAGGTGTAACACTTCTTGACGATTTTATGAAATTTGAATGTTTGTTTATTAGAATAAAGCATTCGAGACATTCCAAAAATGGTTACTAAGGGCCCAAAATAGCGACTCTTTTAGCCCTAATTTACATGTAATCCAATGGGCGGTATATTTAGTGCTGTGCCCCCTTCATCTTAATTGTGATCAGTCAGTAAACACTTTAATTAGCCTCTGGCAAAATATTCTCTCTGAATTGGTTACAATTTCAAGTTTACACTAATATACCCTTGCAAATGCCTGCATGTGGCCTACTTCTTTAATTTATAAAGATATGGGGTACTTCATCTGGAGCTTTGATTACAATTTCAAGTTTATACTATTAGTATTATACCCTTGAAAATGCCTGAGTGTGGTTCCAAGATTGACCATTATTTTATACAGGGTGTATCGAAACAAAACAAAACACTTTTTGTCAAAGCTGTGTCACATAGGCAGCTGTGTCACATATTGCTCTGAAAAATAGATATTATGTTAGAGCTAAGTCTAATTGGCTATCACATAGCCAAATTACAGCGATATCGACAATAAATTTGCTAAGTAAACGACCTGAAAACACAATTTTTCATCGTTTATCATGCATACCTGATTGTCTTGTCAGGTCAATATTAACAAACAAAAAAGCTTGGTCTCAAGACCGTAGAATGCAATACCAAAACAAGTAAATTTGCAGTAGCATGCATATCATATCGCTGGCATAGCGAATTTATTATATTATCTTAAATGAACTGCTGGATGGTAAGGGATTCATAATCCCTAAAAACACAACGTATTAAATACATTCTTCATCATTAATTACTGCATTGTTATGTTGTAGAGTTCATTGACCTTTAATGGTCATTCATTAAATAATTTGGCATAATTTAAAATGCTGAATTATACAGTTCAGTGACCTTTAATGGTCAGTCATTTAATGTTCTTGATGTTTAATGTTTTATGGTACTCGAATTTGAAGAGGGAAGGGGTGTGTGACTGGGCATTCTCAAAACAGAGTGTTTACCGAACTGACACATTCTGAATTAGGGGTCTTGGCAAAAGGCCCAAGTTGAAAACATTTTCCGCCCAATTGGGTGTTTTTAAAGTAAATTAGGACAAATTGGGCTAAATTTTACCAAAATTGGGTGCATTTGGGGGCAACTCGGCGCTAGAGTTTGGATTGTATAGCTTGTGGAACGACTTATCAGTGAAATGAGAAGTTTTATGAGCGGCGACAGGTCGGGGCTCCAACTTCCCAGATTTTGAGAAATAGTTAATATATTGGCACTCAACACGCAGGGCTATCGAGCTGAAAACAGAGGGAACTCTAAAACAAATAATGGAGTGGAAAAAATAGTATTGGGGAGGGTGTCTAAACACTGCTATAACACATTTTAAGAATGTCAATGGACACATTGTCAAAATCCACAAAGGAATGATAATCTTGTCACAACAATATGAGCAGATAGTCATGCACTTGGTGTGTATAGTGAAAAGGGGGATTTTTTTTGCTGGGGAGTATATGATTCAGTCAATGCAACTTTGTTTTGCATAGAGGGCAGCATCATAATTTATTCGAAGAGCCAGACGATGATGGACACGGTGTTGGCCATACATTTTGAATCCTTTAACATTGATATATTCCAAAACATGTTGGAGCTATATTTTCATATTAAACTGCTGGAAAATCAACCCCTGAGTGTGAAAATGTCACCCATTATGAACTATTTGTTGCATATGGTTGATCACGCAACCTCATATTTTCATAATTAATATTTTGTAAGACTAAAAATCACTACATGTGTGTCCGCTATAATTAGTGAGGAGCTGTTATTTCTGGGTATAATAATTAATCATTGAGACACTTTGAACCATGAGGGCGATATTACAATAAGTGTGACAAATGTTCAGTGGCGTAGCAAGGTTCTTCATATTGGGGGGGGGGGGGAGAAATGTTAATGAACCGACAAGATGAGTTTGAGTAAAGTCACGCGACATTTTTGTGAGTGTACACCTATTTTTGGCACGATTGAGGTACATTTGGCTCTAAACAAGCTTGTACCAAAGAATATTGCATTTATGGGACATATATGCACGCATAGCGCGCGAAAATTTTTCATCAGTGTACTTTTGACCATCATAATTCCATGATTCCTCTGGTCAAATGATTGACCATCATAATTCCATGATTCCTCTGGTCAAATGATTGACCATCATAATTCCATGATTCCTCTGGTCAAATGATTGACCATCATAATTCCATGATTCCTCTGGTCAAATGAACCGACAGTGCCAATCTCGACCGACACGACATCGATATTGGGGGGGGGGGGGGGATCGCCCCCCCTCGTGCCCCCCCCCCCCCCCCCCCCCCCTCTGGCTACGCCACTGCAAATGTTGAGAAATATCAATGTCTTCAGCAGTAATTCAAGGTGTCCCAACAATGATTGATAGGGTGTGGGGATGGGAAAATTGATGTTTAAGATGTCCTTGACAGCTCTTAACAAAATATACATAATTTAATGTCCGAAAAGTGTAGCGTGTTCCAAGGACTTTAACCGGGAGAGAGGGTCAGTCAACTTTAATACCGAAAGCATGACCAAAAAACTGCTTAATAAAAGGGGTGTTTTTAGATCGGGTGTGAGTTACATGTAATGCATTAAGTGGTCTAACTTGACCATTTACAAGGAAATTGGAACTTTTTCAAGAAAAATGCTATTTAACAACAAAAAATAGCAATTTGTACACGTTTAGGGGTAGAAAAACTTGCAGAATCCTCATTTTATCGTGAATTTTGGCACCAGGGGCAATATGCATATAAGGCGGTCAGAGCTTTCAAACTAGGTCATCGTCAGTGTGTATGTACAGTACACTACCAAAACCCTATTGTATATTTCACGGACATAAATTATGCTAATGAGCTCATTAAATGACGTCACTCACATCATCGGGTTTTGCCGATGATTGAAATCCGTTGATTGAAATTCTAGGTCGAGTAAAATGATGTTCTTATTTGTTGTCTGTGAGCTTTTCTGATTTTTTTCCCGTATTGGAGTATTTTTTTATTGAAAATAGACAGTTCAAATTAAACGTTGGTTCCAAGTTCAAGTAACAGCACATGTATTAAAGGCGACAGCAAAGGCAATATGCAAGCAACATTTGAGAAAAAACGATGCCCGACTTTGCAAGAAAGTGTACGGGGAAGTGTACGGGTGAACATGACAAACCAAAACAACCTAGTAAATAATTACCTCCGTGGCGCAATTGGTTAGCGCGTTCGGCTGTTAACCGAAAGGTTGGTGGTTCGAGTCAAGCCAGGGGCGTTGTTACTTTTTGCATTTAATGCAGATCGACAAATCACAGTAAAAATATAATATTGACAAAATCACAGACCACTTACACAAAAATCGCATCTGCGCATGCTCCTGTCGTGATCGAAATCTACCACACAAGCAATGGGCGAGTTTTCTTAGTGCAGTAGTGGAATGGCAAAAAAGAGGCAAGTGTGAGAGTAGGCAAAAATATATATAAGTATGTGAGAAAAATAAAATTAGCATAATAAAGGATGTGAAGTGGAGTGTGGAACTGGTGATAAATATAGAACTAGTTATTAATATTGAGCCCAAGGGGTGAGAAACATCTAAGTTTGATCCAGAATTTTCTTCAGTAAGGCGGGTGTGCAAATTGGTCAGACGGAAGAAACATCAATACCAATGATGGTAAGGTGATTAATGTTGTGGTTGAGAGAGTTGAAGTACCGTAGCTAGAAACAGATTTGTCCTTTTTAGGGTAGTGGTATGATGTAGAAGTCCCAAGTATGCAAATGAGCTTACTGAATACAATGTCATGCTCTACCACACATCTACCCAGTACTCAACAACGGAATAAATCTCATTATTCTCATTTGCATACTTGGGACTTATACACCATACCCTTACCCTTTTTAGTGCCGATGTCAGAGAGGTGGGCAAAAAGTCTGGTTTGGAGTGTATTTTTTTGTTTCACCAATGTACTGAATACCGCAATATTTACATATAATAAGATATATGAGATGGGTAGTGTTACAGTCGATATTTTGTAATCCCACTATGGAATATCAAGTGGTGTTATTGTTATCTTAAGAAGACAGGTGTGTCAATGCTATCTTCAATAGACAGATATCTTATTACTATCTTCAAAAGACAGTTTTGTCATTAATATCTTCAGAAGACAGCTGTGTTATCTTTAGAAGAGAGTTGCGATATGGCTATTAAGACAACTAGGCAGCTATGTTATTGTTATCTTCAGAAGACAGCTGTGATATTACTATCTCCAGAAGACAGTTGTGTTAATGCTATCTTTAGAAGAGAGTTGCGTTATGGCTATCTTCAGTAGACAGCTAGTCAGTTGTGTTATTGTTATCTTCAGAAGACAGCTGGGTCGATGCTATCTTTAGAAGACAGTTGTGTTATTACAATCTTCAGAAGAAACCTGTGTCAATGCTATCTTTAGAAGAGAGTTGCATTATGGCTATCTTCAGTAGACAGCTAGGCAGCTGTGTTATTGTTATCTTCAGAAGACAGCTGGGTCAATGCTATCTACTGAAGACAGTTGTGTTATTACAATCTTCTGAAGACAGTTCTGCGTGCGAGTGCAACAATAACGTATCTGCATTTTGCTGTATTTGCAGAAGCATTTTTATGTTTTTCATACTTATTGTGTTTTTGAGTAAAAATATTCTGTTATGGAAGTATAAAGATTGTTTTCTTTGACGATATAAATTGAACATCGTGTCATAAAAAAAAGTATTTGAAAAGATATTGACAACGTATTTGCAATAACACATCTAGTGAGTGCAACAGAAACGTATGTGGCATATATACGTTATTATTGCACTTAGAAAACTTGAGAAATCAGAGTGCAACAACAACGTATGTGGCAGATACGTTATTATTGCACTTAGAAAACTTGAGAAAATATGAGAAATCAGAGTGCAACAACATCGTATGTGGCAAATACGTTATTATTGCACTGAGAAAACTTGAGAAAATATGAGAAAACAGAGTGCAAGAACATCGTAAGTGGTAGATACGATGATATTGCACTCAGCATAATATGAAAGCAGAGTGCAATTCTAACGTATGTGGCAGATACGTTGTTGTTGCACTCAGAATAATATAAAATTAAATTAAAGTGCACTTACGACATTGTTTTTTATTAATTAAAGCATAATTAATTGGTTTTACAACTTCAAAATTAGCTTAAAATGAGCGCAATTACCTACTCTTTCAAAATATATAAAAAAGGCAATTTAGCCAAAATGTCACTTACGACATTGTTGCACTCGCACGACGAGTTGTGTCAATGCTATCTTTAGAAGAGAGTTGCGTTTTGGCTATCTTCAGTAGACAGTTGGGCAGCTGTGTCATTGTTATCTTCAGAAGACAGCTGGGTCAATGCTATCTACAGAAGACAGCTGTGTTATTACTATCTCCAGAAGACAGTTGTGTCAATGCTATCTTTAGAAGAGAGTTGCGTTTTGGCTATCTTCAGTAGACAGCTAGGCAGCTGTGTTATTGTTATCTTCAGAAGACAGCTGGGTCAATGCTATCTACAGGAGACAGCTGTGTTATTACTATCTCCAGAAGACAGTTGTGTCAATGCTATCTTTAGAAGAGAGTTGCATTATGGCTATCTTCAGTAGACAGCTAGGCAGCTGTGTTATTGTTATCTTCAGAAGACAGCTGGGTCAATGCTATCTACAGAAGACAGCTGTGTTATTACTATCTCCAGAAGACAGTTGTGTCAATGCTATCTTTAGAAGAGAGTTGCATTATGGCTATCTTCAGTAGACAGCTAGGGAGCTGTGTTATTGTTATCTTCAGAAGACAGCTGGGTCGATGCTATCTTCAGAAGACAGTAATTGTGTTACTACTATCTCCAGAAGACAGTTGTGTCAATGCTATCTTCAGAAGACAGTAATTGTGTTATTACTATCTCCAGAAGACAGTTGTGTCAATGCTATCTTCAGAAGACAGTAATTGTGTTATTACTATCTCCAGAAGACAGTTGTGTCAATGCTATCTTCAGAAGAGAGTTGCATTATGGCTATCTTCAGTTAAGTTCAGTAGACAGCTAGGCAGCTGTGTTATTGAATATCTTCAGAAGACAGCTGGGTCAATGCTATCTACAGAAGACAGTTGTGTTATTACAATCTCCAGAAGACAGTTGTGTCAATGCTATCTTTAGAAGAGAGTTGCATTATGGCTATCTTCAGTAGACAGCTAGGCAGCTGTGTTATTGTTATCTTCAGAAGACAGCTGGGTCAATGCTATCTACAGAAGACAGCTGTGTTATTACAATCTTCAGAAGACAGTTGTGTCAATGCTATCTTCCGAAGAGAGTTGCATTATAGCTATCTTCAGTAGACAGATGGGCAGCTGTGTTATTGTTATCTTCAGAAGACAGCTGGGTCAATGCTATCTTCAGAAGACAGCTGTGTTATTACAATCTTCAGAAGACAGTTGTGTCAATGCTATCTTTAGAAGAGAGTTGCATATGGCTATCTTCAGTAGACAGCTAGGCAGCTGTGTTATTGTTATCTTCAGAAGACAGCTGGGTCAATGCTATCTTCAGAAGACAGTTGTGTTATTTTACAATCTTCAGAAGACAGCTGTGTCAATGCTATCTTTAGAAGAGAGTTGCATTATGGCTATCTTCAGTAGACAGCTAGGCAGCTGTGTTATTGTTATCTTCAGAAGACAGCTGGGTCAATGCTATCTACAGAAGACAGTTGTGTTATTACAATCTTCAGAAGACAGTTGTGTCAATGCTATCTTTAGAAGAGAGTTGCATTATGGCTATCTTCAGTAGACAGCTAGGCAGCTGTGTTATTGTTATCTTCAGAAGACAGCTGTGTCAATGCTATCTTCAGAAGACAGTTGTGTTATTACAATCTTCAGAAGACAGTTGTGTCAATGCTATCTTTAGAAGAGAGTTGCATTATGGCTATCTTCAGTAGACCCGATAGGCAGCTGTGTTATTGTTATCTTCAGAAGACAGCTGGGTCAATGCTATCTACAGAAGACAGTTGTGTTATTACAATCTTCAGAAGACAGTTGTGTCAATGCTATCATTAGAAGAGAGTTGCATTATGGCTATCTTCAGTAGACAGCTAGGCAGCTGTGTTATTGTTATCTTCAGAAGACAGTTGGGTCAATGCTATCTTCAGAAGACAGCTGTGTTATAACAATCTTCAGAAGACAGTTGTGTCAATGCTATCTTTAGAAGAGAGTTGCATTATGGCTATCTTCAGTAGACAGCTAGGCAGCTGTGTTATTGTTATCTTCAGAAGACAGCTGGGTCAATGCTATCTACAGAAGACAGCTGTGTTATTACAATCTTCAGAAGACAGTTGTGTCAATGCTATCTTTAGAAGAGAGTTGCATTATGGCTATCTTCAGTAGACAGCTAGGCAGCTGTGTTATTGTTATCTTCAGAAGACAGCTGGGTCAATGCTATCTACAGAAGACAGTTGTGTTATTACAATCTTCAGAAGACAGTTGTGTCAATGCTAGCTTTAGAAGAGAGTTGCATTATGGCTATCTTCAGTAGACAGCTAGGCAGCTGTGTTATTGTTATCTTCAGAAGACAGCTGGGTCGATGCTATCTTCAGAAGACAGTTGTGTTATTACAATCTTCAGAAGACAGCTGGGTCAATGCTATCTTCAGAAGACAGTTGTGTCAATGCTATCTTTAGAAGAGAGTTGCATTATGGCTATCTTCAGTAGACAGCTAGGCAGCTGTGTTATTGTTATCTTCAGAAGACAGCTGGGTCAATGCTATCTTCAGAAGACAGTTGTGTTATTACAATCTTCAGAAGACAGCTGGGTCAATGCTATCTTCAGAAGAGAGTTGCATTATGGCTATCTTCAGTAGACAGATTGGCAGCTGTGTTATTGTTATCTTCAGAAGACAGCTGGGTCAATGCTATCTACAGAAGACAGTTGTGTTATTACAATCTTCTGAAGACAGTTCCGCGTGCGAGTGCAACAATAACGTATCTGCATTTTGCTGTATTTGCAGAAGCATTTTTATGTTTTTCATACTTATTGTGTTTTTGAGTAAAAATATTCTGTTATGGAAGTATAAAGATAGTTTTCTTTGACGATATAATTTGAACATCGTGTAATAAAAAAAAGTATTTGAAAAGATGTTGACAACGTATTTGAAATAACACATCTAGTGAGTGCAACAGAAACGTATGTGGCATATACGTTATTATTGCACTTAGAAAACTTGATAAAATATGAGAAATCAGAGTGCAACAACAACGTATGTGGCAGATACGTTATTATTGCACTTTGAAAACTTGAGAAAATATGAGAAATTAGAGTGCAACAACAACGTATGTGGCAGATACGTTATTATTGCACTTAGAAAACTTGAGAAAATATGAGAAATCAGAGTGCAACAACAACGTATGTGGCAGATACGTTATTATTGCACTGAGACAACTTGAAAAAATATGAGAAATCAGAGTGCAACAACAATGTATGTGGCAGATACGTTATTATTGCACTGAGAAAACTTACGAAAATATGAGAAAACAGAGTGCAAGAACATCGTAAGTGGTAGATACGTTATTATTGCACTTAAAAAACTTGAGAAAATATGAGAAATCAGAGTGCAACAACAACGTATGTGGCAGATACGTTATTATTGCACTGAGACAACTTGAAAAAATATGAGAAATCAGAGTGCAACAACAATGTATGTGGCAGATACGTTATTAATGACTGAGAAAACTTACGAAAATATGAGAAAACAGAGTGCAAGAACATCGTAAGTGGTAGATACGTTATTATTGCACTTAGAAAACTTGAGAAAATATGAGAAATCAGAGTGCAACAACAACGTATGTGGCAGATACGTTATTATTGCACTTAGAAAACTTGAGAAAATATGGGAAATCAGAGTGCAACAACAACGTATGTGGCAGATACGTTATTATTGCACTGAGACAACTTGAAAAAATATGAGAAATCAGAGTGCAACAACAATGTATGTGGCAGATACGTTATTATTGCACTGAGAAAACTTACGAAAATATGAGAAAACAGAGTGCAAGAACATCGTAAGTGATAGATACGATGATATTGCACTCAGCATAATATGAAAGCAGAGTGCAATTCTAACGTATGTGGCAGATACGTTGTTGTTGCACTCAGAATAATATAAAATTAAATTAAAATGCACTTACGACATTTATTTTATCAATTAAGCATAATTAATTGGTTTTACAACTTCAAAATTAGCTTAAAATGAGCGCAATTACCTACTCTTTCAAAATATATAAAAAAGTCAATTTAGCCAAAATGTCACTTACGACATTGTTGCACTCACACGACGAGTTGTGTCAATGCTATCTTTAGAAGAGAGTTGCGTTTTTGGCTATCTTCAGTAGACAGTTGGGCAGCTGGGTTATTGTTATCTTCAGAAGACAGCTGGGTCAATGCTATCTATACAGAAGACAGCTGTGTTATAACAATCTTCTGAAGACAGTTGTGTCAATGCTATCATTAGATAGACGAAAATTGCATATGGCTATCTTCAGTAGACAGCTAGGCAGCTGTGTTATTGTTATCTTCAGAAGACAGCTGGGTCAATGCTATCTACAGAAGACAGTTGTGTTATTACAATCTTCTGAAGACAGTTCAGTGTGCGAGTGCAACAATAACGTATCTGCATTTTGCTGTATTTGCAGAAGCATTTTTATGTTTTTCATACTTATTGTGTTTTTGAGTAAAAATATTCTGTTATGGAAGTATAAAGATTGTTTTCTTTGACGATATAAATTGAACATCGTGTCATAAAAAAAAGTATTTGAAAAGATGTTGACAACGTATTTGAAATAACACATCTAGTGAGTGCAACAGAAACGTATGTGGCATATATACGTTATTATTGCACTTAGAAAACTTGATAAAATATGAGAAATCAGAGTGCAACAACAACGTATGTGGCAGATACGTTATTATTGCACTTTGAAAACTTGAGAAAATATGAGAAATCAGAGTGCAACAACAATGTATGTGGCAGATACGTTATTATTGCACTTAGAAAACTTGAGAAAATATGAGAAATTAGAGTGCAACAACAATGTATGTGGCAGATACGTTATTATTGCACTTAGAAAACTTGAGAAAATATGAGAAATCAGAGTGCAACAACAACGTATGTGGCAGATACGTTATTATTGCACTTAGAAAACTTGAGAAAATATGAGAAATCAGAGTGCAACAACAACGTATGTGGCAGATACGTTATTATTGCACTTAGAAAACTTGAGAAAATATGAGAAATCAGAGTGCAACAATAACGTATGTGGCAGATACGTTATTATTGCACTTAGAAAACTTGAGAAAATATGAGAAATCAGAGTGCAACAACAACGTATGTGGCAGATACGTTATTATTACACTGAGAAAACTTGAGAAAATATGAGAAATCAGAGTGCAACAATAACGTATGTGGCAGATACGTTATTATTGCACTTAGAAAACTTGAGAAAATATGAGAAATCAGAGTGCAACAACAACGTATGTGGCAGATACGTTATTATTGCACTTAGAAAACTTGAGAAAATATGAGAAATCAGAGTGCAACAACAACGTATGTGGCAGATACGTTATTATTGCACTTAGAAAACTTGAGAAAATATGGGAAATCAGAGTGCAACAACAATGTATGTGGCAGATACGTTATTATTGCACTTAGAAAACTTGAGAAAATATGAGAAATCAGAGTGCAACAACAACGTATGTGGCAGATACGTTATTATTGCACTTAGAAAACTTGAGAAAATATGAGAAATCAGAGTGCAACAACAATGTATGTGGCAGATACGTTATTATTGCACTGAGAAAACTTGAGAAAATATGAGAAATCAGAGTGCAACAACAATGTATGTGGCAGATACGATATTATTGCACTTAGAAAACTTGAGAAAATATGAGAAATCAGAGTGAGACAACAACGTATGTGGCAGATACGTTATTATTGCACTTAGAAAACTTGAGAAAATATGAGAAATCAGAGTGAGACAACAACATATGTGGCAGATACGTTATTATTGCACTTAGAAAACTTGAGAAAATATGAGAAATCAGAGTGCAACAACAATGTATGTGGCATATAACATTATTATTACACATAGAAAACTTGAGAAAATATGAGAAATCAGAGTGCAACAACAATGTATGTGGCAGATACGTTATTATTGCACTTAGAAAACTTGAGAAAATATGAGAAATCAGAGTGCAACAATAACGTATGTGGCAGATACGTTATTATTGCACTTAGAAAACTTGAGAAAATATGAGAAATCAGAGTGCAACAACAACGTATGTGGCAGATACGTTATTATTACACTGAGAAAACTTGAGAAAATATGAGAAATCAGAGTGCAACAATAACGTATGTGGCAGATACGTTATTATTGCACTTAGAAAACTTGAGAAAATATGAGAAATCAGAGTGCAACAACAACGTATGTGGCAGATACGTTATTATTGCACTTAGAAAATATGAGAAATCAGAGTGCAACAACAACGTATGTGGCAGATACGTTATTATTGCACTTAGAAAACTTGAGAAAATATGGGAAATCAGAGTGCAACAACAATGTATGTGGCAGATACGTTATTATTGCACTTAGAAAACTTGAGAAAATATGAGAAATCAGAGTGCAACAACAACGTATGTGGCAGATACGTTATTATTGCACTGAGACAACTTGAAAAAATATGAGAAATCAGAGTGCAACAACAATGTATGTGGCAGATACGTTATTATTGCACTGAGAAAACTTACGAAAATATGAGAAAACAGAGTGCAAGAACATCGTAAGTGGTAGATACGTTATTATTGCACTTAGAAAACTTGAGAAAATATGAGAAATCAGAGTGCAACAACAACGTATGTGGCAGATACGTTATTATTGCACTTAGAAAACTTGAGAAAATATGGGAAATCAGAGTGCAACAACAACGTATGTGGCAGATACGTTATTATTGCACTGAGACAACTTGAAAAAATATGAGAAATCAGAGTGCAACAACAATGTATGTGGCAGATACGTTATTATTGCACTGAGAAAACTTACGAAAATATGAGAAAACAGAGTGCAAGAACATCGTAAGTGGTAGATACGATGATATTGCACTCAGCATAATATGAAAGCAGAGTGCAATTCTAACGTATGTGGCAGATACGTTGTTGTTGCACTCAGAATAATATAAAATTAAATTAAAATGCACTTACGACATTTATTTTATCAATTAAGCATAATTAATTGGTTTTACAACTTCAAAATTAGCTTAAAATGAGCGCAATTACCTACTCTTTCAAAATATATAAAAAAAGTCAATTTAGCCAAAATGTCACTTACGACATTGTTGCACTCACACGACGAGTTGTGTCAATGCTATCTTTAGAAGAGAGTTGCGTTTTTGGCTATCTTCAGTAGACAGTTGGGCAGCTGTGTTATTGTTATCTTCAGAAGACAGCTGGGTCAATGCTATCTATACAGAAGACAGCTGTGTTATAACAATCTTCTGAAGACAGTTGTGTCAATGCTATCATTAGATAGACGAAAATTGCATATGGCTATCTTCAGTAGACAGCTAGGCAGCTGTGTTATTGTTAACTTCAGAAGACAGCTGGGTCAATGCTATCTACAGAAGACAGTTGTGTTATTACAATTTTCTGAAGACAGTTCAGTGTGCGAGTGCAACAATAACGTATCTGCATTTTGCTGTATTTGCAGAAGCATTTTTATGTTTTTCATACTTATTGTGTTTTTGAGTAAAAATATTCTGTTATGGAAGTATAAAGATTGTTTTCTTTGACGATATAAATTGAACATCGTGTCATAAAAAAAAGTATTTGAAAAGATGTTGACAACGTATTTAAAATAACACATCTAGTGAGTGCAACAGAAACGTATGTGGCATATATACGTTATTATTGCACTTAGAAAACTTGATAAAATATGAGAAATCAGAGTGCAACAACAACGTATGTGGCAGATACGTTATTATTGCACTTTGAAAACTTGAGAAAATATGAGAAATTAGAGTGCAACAACAACGTATGTGGCAGATACGTTATTATTGCACTTAGAAAACTTGAGAAAATATGAGAAATCAGAGTGCAACAACAATGTATGTGGCAGATACGTTATTATTGCACTTAGAAAACTTGAGAAAATATGAGAAATTAGAGTGCAACAACAATGTATGTGGCAGATACGTTATTATTGCACTTAGAAAACTTGAGAAAATATGAGAAATCAGAGTGCAACAACAACGTATGTGGCAGATACGTTATTATTGCACTTAGAAAACTTGAGAAAATATGAGAAATCAGAGTGCAACAACAATGTATGTGGCAGATACGTTATTATTGCACTGAGAAAACTTGAGAAAATATGAGAAATCAGAGTGCAACAACAATGTATGTGGCAGATACGATATTATTGCACTTAGAAAACTTGAGAAAATATGAGAAATCAGAGTGAGACAACAACGTATGTGGCAGATACGTTATTATTGCACTTAGAAAACTTGAGAAAATATGAGAAATCAGAGTGAGACAACAACGTATGTGGCAGATACGTTATTATTGCACTTAGAAAACTTGAGAAAATATGAGAAATCAGAGTGCAACAACAATGTATGTGGCATATAACATTATTATTACACATAGAAAACTTGAGAAAATATGAGAAATCAGAGTGCAACAACAATGTATGTGGCAGATACGTTATTATTGCACTTAGAAAACTTGAGAAAATATGAGAAATCAGAGTGCAACAATAACGTATGTGGCAGATACGTTATTATTGCACTTAGAAAACTTGAGAAAATATGAGAAATCAGAGTGCAACAACAACGTATGTGGCAGATACGTTATTATTACACTGAGAAAACTTGAGAAAATATGAGAAATCAGAGTGCAACAATAACGTATGTGGCAGATACGTTATTATTGCACTTAGAAAACTTGAGAAAATATGAGAAATCAGAGTGCAACAACAACGTATGTGGCAGATACGTTATTATTGCACTTAGAAAACTTGAGAAAATATGAGAAATCAGAGTGCAACAACAACGTATGTGGCAGATACGTTATTATTGCACTTAGAAAACTTGAGAAAATATGGGAAATCAGAGTGCAACAACAATGTATGTGGCAGATACGTTATTATTGCACTTAGAAAACTTGAGAAAATATGAGAAATCAGAGTGCAACAACAACGTATGTGGCAGATACGTTATTATTGCACTTAGAAAACTTGAGGAAATATGAGAAATAAGAGTGCAACAACAACGTATGTGGCATATTACATTATTATTACACATAGAAAACTTGAGAAAATATGAGAAATCAGAGTGCAACAACAATGTATGTGGCAGATACGTTATTATTGCACTTAGAAAACTTGAGAAAATATGAGAAATCAGAGTGCAACAACAACGTATGTTGCAGATACGTTAGTATTGCACTTAGAAAACTTGAGGAAATATGAGAAATTAGAGTGCAACAACAATGTATGTGGCAGATACGTTATTATTACACTGAGAAAACTTGAGAAAATATGAGAAATAAGAGTGCAACAACAACGTATGTTGCAGATACGTTATTATTGCACTTAGAAAACTTGAGAAAATATGGGAAATCAGAGTGCAACAACAATGTATGTGGCAGATACGTTATTATTGCACTTAGAAAACTTGAGAAAATATGAGAAATCAGAGTGCAACAACAACGTATGTGGCAGATACGTTATTATTGCACTGAGACAACTTGAAAAAATATGAGAAATCAGAGTGCAACAACAATGTATGTGGCAGATACGTTATTATTGCACTGAGAAAACTTACGAAAATATGAGAAAACAGAGTGCAAGAACATCGTAAGTGGTAGATACGTTATTATTGCACTTAGAAAACTTGAGAAAATATGAGAAATCAGAGTGCAACAACAACGTATGTGGCAGATACGTTATTATTGCACTTAGAAAACTTGAGAAAATATGGGAAATCAGAGTGCAACAACAACGTATGTGGCAGATACGTTATTATTGCACTGAGACAACTTGAAAAAATATGAGAAATCAGAGTGCAACAACAATGTATGTGGCAGATACGTTATTATTGCACTGAGAAAACTTACGAAAATATGAGAAAACAGAGTGCAAGAACATCGTAAGTGGTAGATACGATGATATTGCACTCAGCATAATATGAAAGCAGAGTGCAATTCTAACGTATGTGGCAGATACGTTGTTGTTGCACTCAGAATAATATAAAATTAAATTAAAATGCACTTACGACATTTATTTTATCAATTAAGCATAATTAATTGGTTTTACAACTTCAAAATTAGCTTAAAATGAGCGCAATTACCTACTCTTTCAAAATATATAAAAAAAGTCAATTTAGCCAAAATGTCACTTACGACATTGTTGCACTCACACGACGAGTTGTGTCAATGCTATCTTTAGAAGAGAGTTGCGTTTTTGGCTATCTTCAGTAGACAGTTGGGCAGCTGTGTTATTGTTATCTTCAGAAGACAGCTGGGTCAATGCTATCTATACAGAAGACAGCTGTGTTATAACAATCTTCTGAAGACAGTTGTGTCAATGCTATCATTAGATAGACGAAAATTGCATATGGCTATCTTCAGTAGACAGCTAGGCAGCTGTGTTATTGTTATCTTCAGAAGACAGCTGGGTCAATGCTATCTACAGAAGACAGTTGTGTTATTACAATCTTCTGAAGACAGTTCAGTGTGCGAGTGCAACAATAACGTATCTGCATTTTGCTGTATTTGCAGAAGCATTTTTATGTTTTTCATACTTATTGTGTTTTTGAGTAAAAATATTCTGTTATGGAAGTATAAAGATTGTTTTCTTTGACGATATAAATTGAACATCGTGTCATAAAAAAAAGTATTTGAAAAGATGTTGACAACGTATTTGAAATAACACATCTAGTGAGTGCAACAGAAACGTATGTGGCATATATACGTTATTATTGCACTTAGAAAACTTGATAAAATATGAGAAATCAGAGTGCAACAACAACGTATGTGGCAGATACGTTATTATTGCACTTTGAAAACTTGAGAAAATATGAGAAATTAGAGTGCAACAACAACGTATGTGGCAGATACGTTATTATTGCACTTAGAAAACTTGAGAAAATATGAGAAATCAGAGTGCAACAACAATGTATGTGGCAGATACGTTATTATTGCACTTAGAAAACTTGAGAAAATATGAGAAATTAGAGTGCAACAACAATGTATGTGGCAGATACGTTATTATTGCACTTAGAAAACTTGAGAAAATATGAGAAATCAGAGTGCAACAACAACGTATGTGGCAGATACGTTATTATTGCACTTAGAAAACTTGAGAAAATATGAGAAATCAGAGTGCAACAACAATGTATGTGGCAGATACGTTATTATTGCACTGAGAAAACTTGAGAAAATATGAGAAATCAGAGTGCAACACCAATGTATGTGGCAGATACGATATTATTGCACTTAGAAAACTTGAGAAAATATGAGAAATCAGAGTGAGACAACAACGTATGTGGCAGATACGTTATTATTGCACTTAGAAAACTTGAGAAAATATGAGAAATCAGAGTGAGACAACAACGTATGTGGCAGATACGTTATTATTGCACTTAGAAAACTTGAGAAAATATGAGAAATCAGAGTGCAACAACAATGTATGTGGCATATAACATTATTATTACACATAGAAAACTTGAGAAAATATGAGAAATCAGAGTGCAACAACAATGTATGTGGCAGATACGTTATTATTGCACTTAGAAAACTTGAGAAAATATGAGAAATCAGAGTGCAACAATAACGTATGTGGCAGATATGTTATTATTGCACTTAGAAAACTTGAGAAAATATGAGAAATCAGAGTGCAACAACAACGTATGTGGCAGATACGTTATTATTACACTGAGAAAACTTGAGAAAATATGAGAAATCAGAGTGCAACAATAACGTATGTGGCAGATACGTTATTATTGCACTTAGAAAACTTGAGAAAATATGAGAAATCAGAGTGCAACAACAACGTATGTGGCAGATACGTTATTATTGCACTTAGAAAACTTGAGAAAATATGAGAAATCAGAGTGCAACAACAATGTATGTGGCAGATACGTTATTATTGCACTGAGAAAACTTGAGAAAATATGAGAAATCAGAGTGCAACACCAATGTATGTGGCAGATACGATATTATTGCACTTAGAAAACTTGAGAAAATATGAGAAATCAGAGTGAGACAACAACGTATGTGGCAGATACGTTATTATTGCACTTAGAAAACTTGAGAAAATATGAGAAATCAGAGTGAGACAACAACGTATGTGGCAGATACGTTATTATTGCACTTAGAAAACTTGAGAAAATATGAGAAATCAGAGTGCAACAACAATGTATGTGGCATATAACATTATTATTACACATAGAAAACTTGAGAAAATATGAGAAATCAGAGTGCAACAACAATGTATGTGGCAGATACGTTATTATTGCACTTAGAAAACTTGAGAAAATATGAGAAATCAGAGTGCAACAATAACGTATGTGGCAGATATGTTATTATTGCACTTAGAAAACTTGAGAAAATATGAGAAATCAGAGTGCAACAACAACGTATGTGGCAGATACGTTATTATTACACTGAGAAAACTTGAGAAAATATGAGAAATCAGAGTGCAACAATAACGTATGTGGCAGATACGTTATTATTGCACTTAGAAAACTTGAGAAAATATGAGAAATCAGAGTGCAACAACAACGTATGTGGCAGATACGTTATTATTGCACTTAGAAAACTTGAGAAAATATGAGAAATCAGAGTGCAACAACAACGTATGTGGCAGATACGTTATTATTGCACTTAGAAAACTTGAGAAAATATGGGAAATCAGAGTGCAACAACAATGTATGTGGCAGATACGGTATTATTGCACTTAGAAAACTTGAGAAAATATGAGAAATCAAAGTGCAACAACAACGTATGTGGCAGATACGTTATTATTACACTTAGAAAACTTGAGAAAATATGAGAAATCAGAGTGCAACAACAACGTATGTGGCAGATACGTTATTATTGCACTTAGAAAACTTGAGAAAATATGAGAAATCAGAGTGCAACAACAACGTATGTTGCAGATACGTTAGTATTGCACTTAGAAAACTTGAGGAAATATGAGAAATTAGAGTGCAACAACAATGTATGTGGCAGATACGTTATTATTACACTGAGAAAACCTGAGAAAATATGAGAAATAAGAGTGCAACAACAACGTATGTTGCAGATACGTTATTATTGCACTTAGAAAACTTGAGAAAATATGAGAAATTAGAGTGCAACAACAACGTATGTGGCAGATACGATATTATTGCACTTAGAAAACTTGAGAAAATATGGGAAATCAGAGTGCAACAACAACGTATGTGGCAGATACGTTATTATTACACTGAGAAAACTTGAGAAAATATGAGAAATAAGAGTGCAACAACAACGTATGTGGCAGATACGTTATTATTACACTAAGAAAACTTGAGAAAATATGAGAAATAAGAGTGCAACAACAACGTATGTTGCAGATACGTTATTATTACACTTAGAAAACTTGAGAAAATATGAGAAATCAGAGTGCAACAACAACGTATGTGGCAGATACGTTATTATTACACTGAGAAAACTTGAGAAAATATGAGAAATCAGAGTGCAACAACAACGTATGTGGCAGATACGTTATTATTACACTGAGAAAACTTGAGAAAATATGAGAAATAAGAGTGCAACAACAACGTATGTTGCAGATACGTTATTATTGCACTTAGAAAACTTGAGAAAATATGAGAAATTAGAGTGCAACAACAACGTATGTGGCAGATACGATATTATTGCACTTAGAAAACTTGAGAAAATATGGGAAATCAGAGTGCAACAACAACGTATGTGGCAGATACGTTATTATTGCACTTAGAAAACTTGAGAAAATATGAGAAATCAGAGTGCAACAACAACGTATGTGGCAGATACGTTATTATTGCACTTGGAAAACTTGAGAAAATATGAGAAATCAGAGTGCAACAACAACGTATGTGGCAGATACGTTATTATTGCACTGAGACAACTTGAAAAAATATGAGAAATCAGAGTGCAACAACAACGTATGTGGCAGATACGTTATTATTGCACTGAGACAACTTGAAAAAATATGAGAAATCAGAGTGCAACAACAATGTATGTGGCAGATACGTTATTATTACACTGAGAAAACTTAAGAAAATATGAGAAAACAGAGTGCAAGAACATCGTAAGTGGTAGATACGATGATATTGCACTCAGCATAATATGAAAGCAGAGTGCAATTTTAACGTATGTGGCAGATACGTTGTTGTTGCACTCAGAATAATACAAAATTAAATTAAAGTGCACTTACGACATTTTTTTTATCAATTAAAGCATAATTAATTGGTTTTACAACTTCAAAATTAGCTTAAAATGAGCTCAATTACTTACTCTTTCAAAATATATAAAAAAAAGTCAATTTAGCCAAAATGTCACTTACGACATTGTTGCACTCGCACGACGAGTTGTGTCAATGCTATCTTTAGAAGAGAGTTGCGTTTTGGCTATCTTCAGTAGACAGTTGGGCAGCTGTGTCATTGTTATCTTCAGAAGACAGCTTGGACAATGCTATCTACAGAAGACAGCTGTGTTATAACAATCTTCTGAAGACAGTTGTGTCAATGCTATCATTAGATAGACTAAAATTGCATATGGCTATCTTCAGTAGACAGCTAGGCAGCTGTGTTATTGTTATCTTCAGAAGACAGCTGGGTCAATGCTATCTTCAGAAGACAGTTGTGTTATTACAATCTTCTGAAGACAGTTGTGTCAATGCTATCTTTTAAATAGATGAGAGTTGCATTATGGCTATCTTCAGTAGACAGCTAGGCAGCTGTGTTATTGTTATCTTCAGAAGACAGCTGGGTCAATGCTATCCTCAGAAGACAGTTGTGTTATTACAATCTTCAGAGAAGACAGTTGTGTCAATGCTATCTTTAGAAGAGAGTTGCAGTATGGCTATCTTCAGTAGACAGCTAGGCAGCTGTGTTATTGTTATCTTCAGAAGACAGCTGTGTCAATGCCATCTTCAGAAGACAGTTGTGTTATTTTACAATCTTCAGAAGACAGCTGGGTCAATGCTATCCTCAGAAGACAGTTGTGTTATTACAATCTTCAGAGAAGATAGTTGTGTCAATGCCATCTTCAGAAGAGAGTTGCATATGGCTATCTTCAGTAGACAGCTAGGCAGCTGTGTTATTGTTATCTTCAGAAGACAGCTGTGTCAATGCCATCTTCAGAAGACAGTTGTGTTATTTTACAATCTTCAGAAGACAGCTGGGTCAATGCTATCTTCAGAAGACAGTTGTTTTATTACAATCTTCAGAAAAAAACTGTGTCAATGCTATCTTTAGAAGAGAGTTGCTTGCATATGGCTATCTTCAGTAGACAGTTGGGCAGCTGTGTTACTGTTATGTTCAGAAGACAGCTGTGTTATTACTATCTTTAGAAGACAGTTGCGTCAATGTTATTTTTAGAATGTTGCGTTATGGCTATCTTCAGTTGACAGCTGTGTTATTGTTAGCTTCTGGAGACAGCTGTGTCAATGCTATCTTCAGAAGACAGCTAGTTGTGTTAATATATCTTCAAAAGACAGTCGTGTCAATGCTCTCTTTAGATAGACGAGTGAGTTGCATTATGGCTATCTTTAGTAGACAACTGGCCAGCTGCGTTACTGTTAGGTTCTGAAGACAGCTGTGTCAATGCTATAAAGAGACAGTTGTGTCAATCTTTAGAATAGAGTTATATTATGGCTATCTTCAGTTGACAGCTAGGGAGCCGTGTTATTGTTATTTTCAGAAGACAGCTGCACAGTGGCGTAGGCCTATCTAGAGGGGGAGGGGCAGGAGGGGGCCCCCCAATGAAAAGACAAACTATATGTATAAAAAATAAGTCAGATATGCCCCCCTGATGATCCCCCCCCCCCCCCCCCCCCACCCCAAATTGAAGACCCTAGTTACGCTACTGCATCAATGCTATCTTCCGGAGACAGTTGTGTTATTACTATCTTAAGAAGACAGTGTTGTGTCAATGCTATCTTTAGAGTAGAGTTGCATTATGGCTATCTTCAGTTGACAGCTAGGGAGCTGTGTTATTGTTATTTCCAGAAGACAGCTGCACAATGGCGTAACCAGAGGGGGGAGGGGCATCCTCCCCCACCTACCAGAAGGCTTGCCCCCCCCCCCCCCCCCCCCCCCCATGAAATGACAAACTATATGTATACCTATGTATACTAAAAATATTAAGTAAGATATTCCCCCTGATGACCCCCACATGCCCCTACCCCAAATTGAAGACCCTAGTTACGCTACTGTGGCTCACATCAATGCTATCGTCAGGAGACAGTTGTGTTATTACTATCTTCAGAAGAAAGTTGTGTCAATGCTATCTTTAGAAGAGAGTTGCGTTATGGCTACAACGGGGAATAGCCTATTCTACAAATTTAATCAGTGAGGACGTCAAACTCATGAACCATGCTACCAAATGGATTTACACTAAGGAATACATGGAACAGGTGTCTTCGTTCACAAAATCTTATACTTTCGACGATATGGCAGCTAATCCAAAACACAGATAATTTCTATAAAAACTTACTTTCTAAGCGAACGCTTCATCAGCCAGCCATTCTAACCACACGTTGACCATGTTTATGCGTTGACACGCCGTTAGAAAAGCTGAGGGTACGACACTCGGCCTGTCACACAGCGCGACGATAATCACTGCAGCTGCTGAGCTGCGGTGTGCCTTTCGAAAATGTCTTCAAAATTTAATAAGCTTCTCCAAACTTTAGTAGACCTTATAATCTGGCTGAAACTGTTCCAGACGGTCCTTAATAATAATGTTTCGTACCATGGTTTCATATTGGCCAGAGTTTTAGTTTAGTGGCTGGCCAGACCTCTCTCTCTCCACATGTATACAGTTGAGCTTTTCTTGCCCGCATTGCCGCAATATTACCAGGGATTCGCAAACAGACGCAAACAGCCGCAAAAAATGCAATGTGTGACTTAAATCCCTGTTTCATTTGAAGCACCGAAATCAAAATGCATCCGCACTGAATCAGGGATACTATTAATTTTGGGATAGGAAAGTCGTATACTAACGTACGTAGCGAAAACGGTCCTTTTGAATATTTGAATAAATTATGATAATCGTCTGGAATGCGTCGGTGACCGGCGTGTTAGTCAGCATAGAATTGGTGGCGCTGTGCACGCGGTAGATTTACACAGACGACGATGGACATGCGGAAACCTAAATTTTCAATTCGTATTGAAATAACACGTAATCGCGAATGTTGATCTAATCATTTGGAAAAATTCATCATAGGTCAGAAGAAAATGTTTCCATGATCCAAAACCGTTCTGGGTGGCTAATCACCCCAATTGTAAATGCTATTTTTTCAATTATTTTCATCGTTAACCGGGCGATGACTGTTAAAAATATTTCAAAATGGTGCACTCCCGTTGCCATATTGGATCGTCCGAGACGCGTGGCCAGCGTCGTCTGGATTTACACACAGCTTGCTGTCAAAAAATGATACTGACACTGGAGTTGGTTATCCAACTCCAGCGGTTTTTGGATGAAATAATTTAGTTCCAACGTGTGATGAATTTTATGGGGTCATATAATCAAAATCCCGGGCAAAATCCATTGTTACATTGAAAGTAATGGAAATTCAAAATTAACGACCGTTCGTGTCTACCATCGTCTGCTACAATCACGCCTTATCAGTATAGCGCCACCAATTCTATGCTGACTAAACTTTAATTTAAAAGTGGACCCGATCGGCAAGCTGAGAGGCACACCCCTGACTGAATTTGAACGACCGGGTAGGGCGAAGCAGTGCTGTGAGCAAGCTCAAGAACAGTAAGATAAATTTCAAGGGTTTGTTGGCGCGGGTCATTGCCACTTCATCCATTGCCACTTCATCTATTGCCACTTCGGTCCAATAGCCACTTACTTGGTCCAATTTTCGTCCAACCCCACTTGGCCCAATAGCCATTTTCAGTCTTTCACTTCATCCAATAGCCACTTCGTCCATTACCCATTCCGTTCAATAGCAACTTCGCCCAATAGTCACTTCGTTCATTCACACTTCGTCCATAAAACAGAAATAGCTAATAACTTTTGCAATAAAGCAAATATCTTCTCTATTATACATCTAATAATAATTTAGATGTATAAATAATTTAGATGTATAATGAATTACCTGAGGTAATTCTGTGACATTTGGAGAAAAATACATTTCGCCGCCTAAAGGTTTGCCATTTCGGTTATTATAGAATTTTACACTTTTGCTATTCACACATTATTGTTTTCACTATTTTGTGTTTTAATATTTTCGCTTTTTACATTTGTTATTTTCGAGCTTTTACTATATATTTACAAGTTAACACTTAGCTTTTACACTTGATTTACCCTTTGCTAATTATTACACGTTTGCTTTTTACACTTTTTGCCTGTCACTCTTTTACACTTTTCCCTCTGAAACTTTCGTACACTTAGTCGTACTTTTACGCTTTTGCTATTTACAATTTTTGCTTTTTACGCTTTTGCTTATCATGAAGGAGTTGTAAAATTGATCAGACTAAAGAATCGAACAAGAATATGAGTCGAGTCGTTCTATAAAGAATGTCTGATCAGCGACAAGTTTAGGCATAATTCTGTTATACCCTACACACGCACACCAACATCGTTAGTATGCGTCGTTCTTAAAAATCATACATTATGAATACCTCTGTGAAGGGTATAACAGAATTACTCCCAAGTTTACAACAAAACACCTGTGTGTTTTGCATTACCATTTTAAAGCGCACCAAGAACCCTAAAACGGGCCCAAATCGCTCAGATGTCAAAATAATAAGTTACGGCAACCCAATTTAAAAAAGAGCCTTCTAATTTTGTAACTGATGCGTACCTTGTTGTTTCTATGAGTTTTCTTCAGGGCTGGATCTAAAGTGGTGCAAGTTTGCCTCTATGAATGAAATAACTAAATGCTTATCGTAATCACCATTATTAATGTGTCATTTGACCACCCGAGAGACGACGTCTCAGGACATGCCTTGCCTGTAGGTTAGTCATACTCTGTGTAGTGAAGTTAGAGCTTATAACGGGGACTGGATTACGTTTGAATGCAGAGATTCATCTTTGATGGGTACTTAACCAGTGGCGTAGCTCAGGGGGGGGGGGGGGAAATACCCCCCCCCCCCCCTGAAGGGAAAAAACCATTTGTTCCCCCGCCCCCCAAAACCCATTTGTGCCCCCGCCCCCACCCCTCTAAAAAAAAATTGATAATGGAAAAAAAAGAAAATAGGGGAAAAAAATGATAAAAGATCGAGATTGCGTGCGGGGTTACAGGTTATGTGTGGGCATATTCAGCCCAAATAGTCAAATATAAGGCAAATTTTTTTTACCCTACCCCCCTGTCAAAAAGGTGCCCTGTTAAAAAATAAAGGGGGCGCAGGCGCCCTGTCAAAAATAAGGACCCCCCTAAATCCGTCCCTGTGGACTGTTCTATATACCAGGCCCGTGCCACTGAGATTCCCATTGCCGACATTGACGCCTCTAGTGTTTAACGCCCTCGATTTACAAGGTACATTTACTGCTAATGAGTTGACGCAAAAGGTACATCGCGCAAACACCGCGCGTCTTAATGTCCCTTATAAGGACTTTTATGCTGTCAATCATGGCGTTGTCAAGATAGCGCCCCCATTTTGCAAGGTACATTTTGCGAAATCACGCCCATATGGCCAGGCTTCATTTTTGCGATTCGAATAGCCTCTCCCATATACTATTAAACTTCCTGTATATTCCTACAATCTTTCGAACACTTATCCTATAATGCCATGTTGTTTCCAAGCAAGGCATTGTTCCAAGACACGTACACGTGAAAAAATAATTGTTTATGGTAGCCTCCTGAAGAATCCCCTTCCTCATAACCCTCTCCAGCCCCCCTTCCCCACCGATCAATATGTTGCGAGGCCATATGTGCTGATGATGAGATACAACATTGATCAGGGGGAGAAAGGGGAATACTTTACATTGCACCTAAAAAGTGTCCAAACAATGTCTTAAATTAATATGAAGTTAAACTTTCGATCTCAACACAAGAAATAATTACCTGGAATGTTCAGGTGTTGCTACACCTTTCATCAGCAGACTAATGACTCGACTTGACCTTTTGGAGGTGTGACGTCAGAATCGGGTCATAGACTCTTGGTAATTTGTACCTGCCCCCGTCTTTGTTGAGTGATGGTTGGTCAACAAAGACGGGGGCAGGTACAAATTACCAAGAGTCTATGACCCGATTCTGACGTCACACCTCCAAAAGGTCAAGTCGAGTCATCAATCTGTTGATGAAAGGTGTAGCAACACCTGAAAATTCCAGGTAATTATTTCTTGTGTTGAGATCGAAAGTTTAACTTCATATTATTTATCACCAACACAGATGAACTTTCATTCTAATGTCTTAAATTGTAGTGATTTGTAAATAAATGTTTTAAATAAACAAAAACAAAAACACAACGGTATAAATGGATGACTGATAAATGATAAAACAATCCAAAATGGATTCAAATTCCAAAATATTATGTTCCTGTGATTTGAAAAGGCTCGCTATTTTACTTAACTATGTAATCAGACGCAATCTCAGAGTCAGAATCTTTTCCTCTCGAGAAAGATTCATCTGCAAACACGGGTTTATCTTGCGATGTCGGACCATCAACATCAATATCAACATCATTAGAAACCCGATTCTTTTCTGATGTATCACCCAGATCATCAACGTCCACATAATCAGAAACGAGCTGCTTTTTCGCACTGGGACCATCAGCATCCTCATCATTGACAGATTTGTCGGCTGCACTCGGATAATAATCTACATCCACATAATCAGAAATGTTTTTTTCTTGCAAATCCGGATCGTCGTCAACATTCACATAATCAGAGACGTTGTTTTCTTTCGACTTTGGGGCATCAGCCGCATCAACATCTACATAGTCAGGATTCGATCGCGAGTTGCTCAAACTATTCAAACTTGTACCATGTTCATCAGATACCGCCATATCCGGGGCTTCGAGCTTAACATACTCCTCGTCATCATTAGGAAATTCAGTTATTGTTTCAGGAGTTCCTTCGCCGACATAATCCTCCTCCTCCTCCTCCCCGTCCTCAGTGGTATCGGCATCCTGGTTATTGGAGTTTCTTTCAGGAAGATCAGATACCGCCATATCCGGGGCTTCGAGCTTAAAATACTCCTCGTCATCATTAGGAACTTCATTTATTGTTTCAGGAATTCCTTCGCCGACATAATCCTCCTCCTCCTCCTCCTCCTCCTTCTCCTCCCCATCCTCATTGGTATCGGCATCCTGGTTATTGGAGTTTCTTTCAGGAAGGGTTGGTGGTTCAGTATACTTCTCAGGATCTGCATAGTCATCACTTCCGAAATCTGCATCTTCGGGCTTCTTCAGAGACTTGTAATGGGAGATTGCGGGTTGCTTTAAGTCCAAATAATCTCTATCTGTCCCTCTAATTCCATATGCAAGGTTTTCTGCCCCTAAGACATAAGTGAAAGAAAGAACAGTTACCTAACCGGTTATATGATCAAGGATATTTTAAAAAAGGTTCAAAGAAAAATGGTTGCCCTTATAATCCCTTGTATTGTAATCACTTTCGAATTAGCCAGGTACTATTCGTTGGTAAGTATGAAGCATGGTATAAGTATCAAAAATCTTTACCAAGTTATTGAAATAAACTTTATATCGCTATGCTAACGTAACGAAAAATATCAAACAAGCTTAAGACAGTTGTAAAACAGATATTCAATTGATTAAATAACAAAAGAATCATTAAAGAGAAAAAACCCGGATGAAAAGACCAGCTTGAGAAGTATTACTTAAAATACACAACGATGGAGTAACAATGAATGAAGATGAAGATGAACTTCTTTTAAGTGGAATCTGTCAGATATAATCTTTAGACTCACATTTTTCCATCCTGATTTGAGTTCTGGGTCACATGTTATGTTGTGTTGTGTTGTGTTGTGTTGTGTTGTGTTGTGTTGTGTTGTGTTGTGTTGTGTTGTGTTGTGTTGTGTTGTGTTGTGTTGTGTTGTGTTGTGTTGTGTTGTGTTGTGTTGTGTTGTGTTGTGTTGTGTTGTGTTGTGTTGTGTTGTGTTGTGTTGTGTTGTGTTGTGTTGTGCTGTGCTGTGCTGTGCTGTGCTGTGCTGTGCTGTGCTGTGCTGTGCTGTGCTGTGCTGTGCTGTGCTGTGCTGTGCTGTGCTGTGCTGTGCTGTGCTGTGCTGTTATGTTATGTTATGTTATGTTATGTTATGTTATGTTATGTTATGTTATGTGGTTATGTTAGGAGGTTAGGTTAGGTT
>CM069456.1:11381283-11585866 GCA_035610835.1 Ophiura sarsii | reverse complement strand
CGGATTCTTCATGATTCCCAAATAATGTCAGAATTTTTTGTTGTTCAACATTAAAGAAAAAACAAGGACATTTGAGGCTAGAAAGAGAAAAAAGGAAGGGAAAGAAAGTAGTCATCCTGGTTTAGCCCCCCCCCCCCGCATTCCCCGTAGCATTGGTGTGTGTATGTGGGGGGGGGGGGGGGGGGGGGGCTTTAATGCATGCCCTATCCCAGTGTCATGAATTAAAATAGAGAAAATTAAATTATTACATGCAAGGAATAAATTGCCTGAATCAAGTCATTATAATTGTTGCCTTCCTATCCCATACATTCTGGCACGTGTGTCAATATAAATAATGATGAGGGCGCACCACCAAATTACTCCGCATATGTAATAACGAAATTCGGTTCAAACAAGTAGATTTTTAACATTGAAGTCACAATTTTAATAAGAAGATAGGCTTGAAATTGCACGATATTCGGCAATATGATTGAGATATATGTCAAGATTATATAACCAACAAATCATACTATTTTGAAAACGGTAAGCAAAAATAGGCACGCGGATGTACATGACAGCATCCAAATATGAGTGATGTGTATTCGGTCATCAGTAACTTTCGACGAATAGGGAAATGAGTGTTGCGAGACTCGGTGAAATAAGGTGGGAATTTCATCTTGGAAAACGAATAATATTTTTTTCTTACCAAATCTATGTTAAAATAACCCATTGCATTACAGGCATTGCCGAATTTGAGTAATAAGCTTATTTCTGTTTTTTTCTCAAATCTGGCCCGTAGGCCGTATTAATAAATGGACTGCGCGAGTCCGACTCCAGAGCACGACTCCCGAGCCCAGCAAAATACTCGAGTAGTTCTCTGTGATCTAAGTTTGATCAAATCTGAAATCTGGGCCCAAGCATACTAGTTCTTTCAACGCTGAGGATTTATTTTATTACACCTCAGTAGCTTGAATTGGGCTAGAGGCAAAATAAAAATATAAACATGTTTAGCATCAGTTTTTTTTTCAAAAAAGGAAGGAAGAGGCCCTTTTGTTTTATTTTCCCCCCACTTTACGTACAAAACCGCCCTGGTAAGCGATAAACATTGCGAACCTGAAAAAGTTTTGACTGAAATAAAGAGAAAAAAGAGAAAAAAGAAAAGAAAATTGAAGCGGACCCCAAAAAAGGAAGCGGGAGGGGACGCTAAACAGGTTTATTTTTTATTTTGCCTTGCCCTTAGTCTAGTGTACAACCAAAATCACTATGACGACAATGCGATGATAGTAGCAGCGCATTGATCGCGATTGGCACATTTACAACACAAGGTTTATCGCAAATAGAAAAAAAAGCCATTGATTATCCTTATCTGTTGCATTGTGGGATCACAAATGGGGCAACCTGTTGACCTTCGCTGACATCACACAAGCAGTAACTTCCACATACAAATGGTCTGCGACAAGCCTGGGCAATTCATGGGTACCACTGACCAGACCCCCACCCCCCCAAAAAGAAACCCCTGGCCCTTTTCCACTGCGCCCTCCCTGTCCTTCGCTGGATCAGCAATGCAACGGGTCCTCACGCATCTATAGGTTATTTCTCTTCCTCGAAGCAGTGATTTCACTGCATCATCCACTTACTGATCGCCAGTGACGTACCCAGCTTTTGGAAACGGGGGTGGGGGGGGGGGGGGGGCAGGAAGGCAGGCACGACCATAGTTGTACCGACGAAAGGCATGGTACCGACAATTTTTTCGTAAAACTTGCACAATATTTTCCCCGTCAGCAGCTGAAATCTTGATGGGTGGGGGGGGGGGGGGGTGGGGGATGGGGGTGGGGGAGCGATGAAGTTGCCCGCGTAACCAGTCAAAAAAATTGCATGGTCAAAATCGCACCGAGATATTTTTTTGGGGGGTGGCACCGGCCCCCCTGGGTACGCCACTACTGATCGCACTGAATACCCCCCCCCCCCGGTGACGTACACCCCACACATATCAAAATGAGTAATGCATAAACGTGCGTAATTTAAAAAAATAGGGACATGTAATGATATAGCTAGCTTGCCTGCTATAGTTCTACAGCCAGCCAGCCAGCCAGCCAGCTTGCTTTCTATAGCTAGCTGTTATATAATGTTATATAATACAGGACTACTAGCTGCTGGGTATTGTATACAAATCTGTTTTTAAAGAGGTCAAACACACACACAGCAGAACTTGAGGTTGCCAGTTTATAAAAATTATACTTATAGCCCAATTGTGTCATCAGTTTGAATTAGAGCTTTATTTATCATTGTCTTAGAAAATAGTTGGGCTACAAATTAACTCTTGTTGGGTGGGTGCATTATGTATATCATGGAAACATGAAATGAAGAACAAATAAGCAAGCAGCCTGCCTTACTTGAAACGGACAGATATAACACCATTGGTATTAGAATGTTCTATGTGGCTACTGGCTACAACGTTACTCTATGGACTATGCAGCGGAATAAAACGCAAAATCTTGCGTGTCTCGGAGACAGGAACGCGTTGCATCACCAAACTTTATTTGGACCGATGTCTTCGGCTTCTTGAAATGTTTACATTGAATGAAAGAAAACAGATGTTTGTGCATTGATTGCATTTGTTTTGTTCTGTGCTGGACTAGTGGTACTGCATGCATAGACTTGCCACAGACATTTCAACATTACGCACACTTTCGCATACATCTCCGAGACATGAAAGCGTACATACATTGCATGACAAAACTGTATGTGGACCTACACGTAAACCGCTTGAAATAGTGCGCTAATATTGAATGGAAGTAAAACATGTGGGCTTTTTTGCCTGGCATTGTTGTTGTTTTGGCCCATTTGGGCTTGTAATTAAAAACCTTGGCAAAACTGTAAGCCCAACTGGCAACACCTGGAATGATAATCACCCTCTCTACACACGTTTTGTATAGGGGAAGTGGCCTCAAATGTTCTGTCTTCCAATTGTGTGTGATGTGTGTGTGCACTCAATTTCCAAAAAAAAAAAAAAATTGAAGAGGGAAAATTTGAAAATTAATTTGGAAGACAAAAAATTGGACTATCAGAATCCAGATTGACAAAATATCCTGTTGCTGAAACACACATGCAGTGAGTGACTCAATTGCCATCTTCAAAAGGTAATTGTAGTGTACCTGTATAGGAAAGAAGAATGATTATCTTTCTTAACTGGGGTTACAGCTTGAAATCCACAAGCTCCTAAAAACCCACATCTAAAAAATAAAAAAAATAAAAAAAATAAAAAAAATTGGAAGAAAAAAAAAAAGTTTTTTTTTTCCACAAACAATTCTTTTTACAAATTTTCAAATATGTATTTTAAAACTTTTTTTCAGTTGTAGTGAAGGAGCTGTGGATTTCAAGCTGTATAATCCCATTATAAAGGTGATAATCATTCTTTCTTCCATTACATGCACACTAAAATTACCTTCTGAAGTCATTGCGTGGGGTGTTTGTGCACAACTGAAACACACATGCAGTGAGTGACTCAATTGCCATCTTCAAAAGGTAATTGTAGTGTACCTGTATAGGAAAGAAGAATGATTATCTTTCTTAACTGGGGTTACAGCTTGAAATCCACAAGCTCCTAAAAACCCACATCTAAAAAATTAAAAAAATTAAAAAAATTAAAAAAATTGGAAGAAAAAAAAAAAAGTTTTTTTTTTCCACAAACAATTTTTTTTACAAATTTTCAAATATGTATTTTAAAACTTTTTTTCAGTTGTAGTGAAGGAGCTGTGGATTTCAAGCTGTATAATCCCATTATAAAGGTGATAATCATTCTTTCTTCCATTACATGCACACTAAAATTACCTTCTGAAGTCATTGCGTGGGGTGTTTGTGCTGAAACACACATGCAGTGAGTGACTCAATTGCCATCTTCAAAAGGTAATTGTAGTGTACCTGTATAGGAAAGAAGAATGATTATCTTTCTTAACTGGGGTTACAGCTTGAAATCCACAAGCTCCTAAAAACCCACATCTAAAAAAAAATAAAAAAAATTGGAAGAAAAAAAAAAAAGTTTTTTTTTTCCACAAACAATTTTTTTTACAAATTTTCAAATATGTATTTTAAAACTTTTTTTCAGTTGTAGTGAAGGAGCTGTGGATTTCAAGCTGTATAATCCCATTATAAAGGTGATAATCATTCTTTCTTCCATTACATGCACACTAAAATTACCTTCTGAAGTCATTGCGTGGGGTGTTTGTGCACATAACAGGCTCTCGTGTCGAAATGGACCACAAAAAGTCCGGATTCTTCATGATTCCCAAATAATGTCAGAATTTTTTGTTGTTCAACATTAAAGAAAAAACAAGGACATTTGAGGCTAGAAAGAGAAAAAAGGAAGGGAAAGAAAGTAGTCATCCTGGTTTAGCCCCCCCCCCCCGCATTCCCCGTAGCATTGGTGTGTGTATGTGGGGGGGGGGGGGGGGGCTTTAATGCATGCCCTATCCCAGTGTCATGAATTAAAATAGAGAAAATTAAATTATTACATGCAAGGAATAAATTGCCTGAATCAAGTCATTATAATTGTTGCCTTCCTATCCCATACATTCTGGCACGTGTGTCAATATAAATAATGATGAGGGCGCACCACCAAATTACTCCGCATATGTAATAACGAAATTCGGTTCAAACAAGTAGATTTTTAACATTGAAGTCACAATTTTAATAAGAAGATAGGCTTGAAATTGCACGATATTCGGCAATATGATTGAGATATATGTCAAGATTATATAACCAACAAATCATACTATTTTGAAAACGGTAAGCAAAAATAGGCACGCGGATGTACATGACAGCATCCAAATATGAGTGATGTGTATTCGGTCATCAGTAACTTTCGACGAATAGGGAAATGAGTGTTGCGAGACTCGGTGAAATAAGGTGGGAATTTCATCTTGGAAAACGAATAATATTTTTTTCTTACCAAATCTATGTTAAAATAACCCATTGCATTACAGGCATTGCCGAATTTGAGTAATAAGCTTATTTCTGTTTTTTTCTCAAATCTGGCCCGTAGGCCGTATTAATAAATGGACTGCGCGAGTCCGACTCCAGAGCACGACTCCCGAGCCCAGCAAAATACTCGAGTAGTTCTCTGTGATCTAAGTTTGATCAAATCTGAAATCTGGGCCCAAGCATACTAGTTCTTTCAACGCTGAGGATTTATTTTATTACACCTCAGTACAGCTTGAATTGGGCTAGAGGCAAAATAAAAATAAAAACATGTTTAGCATCAGTTTTTTTTTCAAAAAAGGAAGGAAGAGGCCCTTTTGTTTTATTTTCCCCCCACTTTACGTACAAAACCGCCCTGGTAAGCGATAAACATTGCGAACCTGAAAAAGTTTTGACTGAAATAAAGAGAAAAAAGAGAAAAAAGAAAAGAAAATTGAAGCGGACCCCAAAAAAGGAAGCGGGAGGGGACGCTAAACAGGTTTATTTTTTATTTTGCCTTGCCCTTAGTCTAGTGTACAACCAAAATCACTATGACGACAATGCGATGATAGTAGCAGCGCATTGATCGCGATTGGCACATTTACAACACAAGGTTTATCGCAAATAGAAAAAAAAGCCATTGATTATCCTTATCTGTTGCATTGTGGGATCACAAATGGGGCAACCTGTTGACCTTCGCTGACATCACACAAGCAGTAACTTCCACATACAAATGGTCTGCGACAAGCCTGGGCAATTCATGGGTACCACTGACCAGACCCCCACCCCCCCAAAAAGAAACCCCTGGCCCTTTTCCACTGCGCCCTCCCTGTCCTTCGCTGGATCAGCAATGCAACGGGTCCTCACGCATCTATAGGTTATTTCTCTTCCTCGAAGCAGTGATTTCACTGCATCATCCACTTACTGATCGCCAGTGACGTACCCAGCTTTTGGAAACGGGGGTGGGGGGGGGGGGGCAGGCAGGCAGGCAGGCAGGCACGACCATAGTTGTACCGACGAAAGGCATGGTACCGACAATTTTTTCGTAAAACTTGCACAATATTTTCCCCGTCAGCAGCTGAAATCTTGATGGGTGGGGGGGGGGGGGGGTGGGGGATGGGGGTGGGGGAGCGATGAAGTTGCCCGCGTAACCAGTCAAAAAAATTGCATGGTCAAAATCGCACCGATATATTTTTTTGGGGGGTGGCACCGGCCCCCCTGGGTACGCCACTACTGATCGCACTGAATACCCCCCCCCCCCCCCCGGTGACGTACACCCCACACATATCAAAATGAGTAATGCATAAACGTGCGTAATTTAAAAAAATAGGGACATGTAATGATATAGCTAGCTTGCCTGCTATAGTTCTACAGCCAGCCAGCCAGCCAGCCAGCTTGCTTTCTATAGCTAGCTGTTATATAATGTTATATAATACAGGACTACTAGCTGGTATTGTATACAAATCTGTTTTTAAAGAGGTCAAACACACACACAGCAGAACTTCAGGTTGCCAGTTTATAAAAATTATACTTATAGCCCAATTGTGTCATCAGTTTGAATTAGAGCTTTATTTATCATTGTCTTAGAAAATAGTTGGGCTACAAATTAACTCTTGTTGGGTGGGTGCATTATGTATATCATGGAAACATGAAATGAAGAACAAATAAGCAAGCAGCCTGCCTTACTTGAAACGGACAGATATAACACCATTGGTATTAGAATGTTCTATGTGGCTACTGGCTACAACGTTACTCTATGGACTATGCAGCGGAATAAAACGCAAAATCTTGCGTGTCTCGGAGACAGGAACGCGTTGCATCACCAAACTTTATTTGGACCGATGTCTTCGGCTTCTTGAAATGTTTACATTGAATGAAAGAAAACAGATGTTTGTGCATTGATTGCATTTGTTTTGTTCTGTGCTGGACTACTGGTACTGCATGCATAGACTTGCCACAGACATTTCAACATTACGCACACTTTCGCATACATCTCCGAGACATGAAAGCGTACATACATTGCATGACAAAACTGTAAAACATGTGGGCTTTTTTGCCTGGCATTGTTGTTGTTTTGGCCCATTTGGGCTTGTAATTAAAAACCTTGGCAAAACTGTAAGCCCAACTGGCAACACCTGGAATGATAATCACCCTCTCTACACACGTTTTGTATAGGGGAAGTGGCCTCAAATGTTCTGTCTTCCAATTGTGTGTGATGTGTGTGTGCACTCAATTTCCAAAAACAAAAAAAAATTGAAGAGGGAAAATTTGAAAATTAATTTGGAAGACAAAAAATTGGACTATCAGAATCCAGATTGACAAAATATCCTGTTATCTGAAGAAACTGTTTTTTAAATCCTTTAACTAAAGGCACGAACACTATAATGTATTTTAACATTAAGAAATTATGGTAGGGGCCGCTGCCATTACGGGCATATGCCATCACTCAGAAGCTGGCGACCCCTGGCCCCTTGATATAAATTCACAAATTGTAACAATTTGCATTCGAAATCTAGTTTTTGTCAAAATCCACTCCAAAGCCCCCATTATAGAGACCCTGAATGCACCCGTCCCGCATGTGGAGAGATAGGCCGGTGGTCGGGTAGGCTCATAAATGACTATTTTTAGTCATATATATACATGGAGTTTTGTCACTCATTTAGGAGAATATCTCCCCGCGGTAGTTATGCCACTGAAGGACTAATACCGCACAGTCACCCCCTCCCCCTTCCCCCCTCCTGAAAATACCGCACCAACCAGATCAGCCTTGTTCTATTGGCAAAGTGTTAATAGTAACGTTTGAAGTCTATATTTCGAATATAACCTGGTCCCATTTCATAACCAACTTTTCTTAAAGGTATATTCTGTGATCTTTCCAGGGAACGCCCTCAACATCGAAAAAAAATTGAAAGAAGATTTTCTTGCAGATTTACATTTCTGATCATAAATCGTACGTACATTCCAAGTTACAGGGCGATACGATTCTTAATTACTTCAAAATCATGATTTTAGAGTGAAAATAAACTGTCGGATAATCCGACAGTTTACTATTTTCACTCTGGAAAAGATCACATAATATGCCTTTAATCCTTGTTATCCCCCCCCCCCCCCACACACACACAAACCCCCGTAGACTAATGCAAAGATCTTTTACAAGCCTATTGTAACGAACCGTTCTTCAAATCAGAAGAGTAAGACTTATTACGCTCTTGTGGGCTCGCGCCGAAACAGTCATACAAATTATACACGTGGCCACTAAACGAGACTGCTGTGTCAGATACTGTTTTATAACTACATGTATGATTGATGGGTCGGTATAAATGGACGGCCCTCTATCTTATTGGAAATAAATTGATTTAATAGCCATCCATTCATTCACCTATTCATTCATTGTGAGACCAGGATTATAGTGGTTTGCATAGTTACTTTCATTTGGTTGCTTAACTTGATCTACCAACCTAATATGCATCATCATAATTTGCCCTTAAATCATGATGAAGGAAACGTTTAAGATTACTGTGTGAAACATTTAAAATAAGCCAATGAATACATTTTGCTGTGGTTAATTTGTAGTATAAATGTGTTTTAGCTTATAAAAAGGTTGGACTATTAAAGATCATTACTTTATACAATCAAATTAATTATGCGCTTGTTTTTTGAAAAATAACAATAAAGCTAGTATAATTGAGTAATCATTTTACATTCAAGTTTGCATTAATTTCTATATCACTTGGATTTCAAAAGAAATTGCAAAAGGTGTAGTTGAGAATTGATCCACCAACCTCGTGATACTGAAGTTGACGCTTTACCGGGCGCTTTACCAATTGAGCAATTCGTCTGTCCATGAAATTATTTAGAGAGTAATACAACTTTATAGTATTGAATATCGAATACACTAAACAAATTCGTGCTAATTTCTCTAGATCAAAAGAGGGCGCTCATACCTTTTTATCTATTCTCTGCTTATTAACTATTAGTCAATGGGTGCTTATAGATGAAGTTTAACGGTATAATATGTTTACACTCGGCTGAGAACTACATTTAGACTGTGGGCCTGTTATGGAATTATGCACCCTTTGAGGGATACATCTAGACCATGGGCCTGTTAAAGAATAATACACCCTCTGAGGAATACATTTAGACCGTGGGCCTGTTATTGAACTATTCACCCTTTGAAGGCATTGACGGCACATTTAGACCATGGGCCTGTTATAGAATAATGCACCCTTTGAGGGATATGTTTAGGCCGTGAGCCTGTTATGGAATATGCACCCTTTGAGGGATACATTTAGACTGTGGGCCCCTTTTTGAACTATTCACCCTTTGAAGGATACATTTAGACTGTGGGCCTGTTATAGAACCATACACCCTTTGAAGGATACATTTAGACCGTGGGCCTGTTATGGAACATGCACCCTTTGAGGGATACATTTAGACTGTGGGTCTGTTTTTAAACCATTCACCCTTTGAAGGATACATTTAGATCGTGGGCCTGTTATAGAATTATGCACCCTTTAACCTTTGAAGGATACATTTAGACCGTGGGCCTGTTATGGAATTATGCACCCTATAAGGAATACATTTAGACCATGAGCCTGTTATGGAACCATACAACCTTTGAGGGATACATTTAGACCATGGGCCTGTAACAGAATAATACACTCTTTGAGGAATACATTTAGACTGTTGGCCTGTTATTGAACTATTCACCCTTTGAAGGCATTGACGGCACATTTAGACCATGGGTCTGTTATGGAATAATGCACCCTTTGAGGGGTACCTTTAGGCCGTGAGCCTGTTATGGAACATGCACCCTTTAAGGGATACATTTAGACTGTGGCCCTGTTTTTAAACTATTCATCCTTTGAAGAATACATTTAGACCGTGGGCCTGTTTTATCATTATGCACCCTTTGAGGGATATGTTTAGACCGTGGGCCTGTGATGGAATAATACACCCTTTGAGGAATACATTTAGACCGTGGGCCTGTTATAGAATTATGCACCCTTTGAGGGATACATTTAGACCGTGAGCCTGTATGGAACCATGTAGCCTCTGAAGAATACATTTAGACCAGGCTTTCTCAACTAGATTTACTGATGCGCCACATTTAAGTAAACCAACTTGTTGAAGCTCCACTTGGTCATATTTTTTAGAATTTAAAATGGCAAAATTCCCTTCACAAAATATTTTAACATATATATGTCGGCAACATAATAACTAATATGACTCTTTTTAGGTAACATGCGCGCGTAGCGCGCGAAAAATTGCTGTCTTTATACATCTGACCGTCATAGGTCTATGAAATCTGGCTATATCATGCATATGATACGATTTATTTTTAAAACAAATTTTAACCACTCTCGCACCACTTAGGATGCCTTGATGCGCCACAAGTGGCGCACACGCCACCATTTGAGAATGCCTGATTTAGACGATGGGCCTGTTATTAAACTATTCACCCTTTGAAGGATACATTTAGACCGTGGGCCTGTTATGGAATTATGCACCCTTTGAAGGATACATTTAGAACGTGGGCCTGTTATAGAAGTATGCACCCTTTGAGGGATATGTTTAGACCTTGAGCCTGTGATGGAATAATACACCCTTTGAGGAATACATTTAGACCGTGGGTCTGTTTTTGAACTATTCACCCTTTGAAGAATACATTTGACCGTGGGCCTGTTATATAGAATTATGCACCCTTTGAGGGATATATTTAGACCGTGAGCCTGTTATGGACCCGTGCACCCCTTGAGGAATACATTTAGACTGAGCCTGTATGAAACCATGCACCCTTTGAAGGATACTTTCAGACCGGGAGCCTGTTATGGAACCATGCATCCACTGAGAACTACATTTAGACCGTGGGCCTGTTATGGAATTATGCACCCTTTGAGGGATACATTTAAACCGTGAGCCTGTTATGGAACCATACACCCGTTGAGGGATACATTTAGACCGTGGGCCTGTTACAGAATAATGCACCCTCTGAGGAATATATTTAGACCGTGGGCCTGTTATTGAACTATTCACCCTTTGAAGGAATTGATGGCACATTTAGACCATGGACCTTTTATGGAATAAAGCACCCTTTGAGGGGTACATTTAGACCGTGGGCCTGTTATGGAACATGCACCCTTTGAGGGATACATTTAGACTGTGGGCCTGTTTTTAAACCATTCACCCTTTGAAGAATTCATTTAGACTGTGAGCCTGTTATGGAACCATGCACCCTTTGAAGGATACATTTAGACCGTGAGCCTGTTATGGAACCATGCATCCCCTGAGAACTACATTTAGACCGTGGGCCTGTTATGGAATTATGCACCTTTTGAGGGATACATTTAGACCATGAGCCTGTTATGGAACCATACACCCTTTGAGGGATACATTTAGACTGTGGGCTTGTTACAGAATAATGCACCCTCTGAGGAATATATTTAGACCGTGGGCCTGTTATTGAACTATTCACCCTTCGAAGGCATTGACGGCACATTTAGACCATGGACCTGTTATGGAATAATGCACCCTTTGAGGGGTACATTTAGACCGTGGGCCTGTTATGGAACATGCACCCTTTGAGGGATACATTTAGACTGTGGGCCTGTTTTTAAACCATTCACCCTTTGAAGAATTCATTTAGACCGTGGGCCTGTTATAGAATTATGCACCCTTTACCCTTTGAAGGATACATTTATACCGTGGGCCTGTTATGGAATTATGCACCCTATGAGGAATACATTAAACCATGAGCCTGTTATGGAACCATACACCCTTTGAGGGATACATTTAGACCATGGGCCTGTTACAGAATAATGCACCCTCTGAGGAATACATTTAGACCGTGGGCCTGTTATTGAACTATTCACCCTTTGAAGGCATCGACGGCACATTTAGACCATGGGCCTGTTATGGAATAATGCACCCTTTGAAGGATGCATTTGGACCGTGGACATGTTATAGAATTATGCACCCTTTGAGGGATACGTTTAAACCGTGAGCCTGTGATGGAATAATGCACCCTTTGAGATATACATTTAGACTGTGATTCTGTTTTTGAACTATTCACCCTTCGAAGGATACATTTAGAACGTGGGCCTGTTATAGAATTATGCACCCTTTAAGGGATACATATAGACCGTGAGCCTGATACACACAAACGAATACAAATCACCTCCGATTTTCGAAACTCCGTAAACTAAATTGACCATATGAACCGAATGTCCGATGGCTCAAATAAAAAGCATGTTAAAGCTTAGACATTGCAGTTTGCCATGGTGCTTTTATCTCATTTTTTGCAAAGTAACTAATTTTTGAAATCCGATCACCTCATACCCCCTTAAACCGTGCCGTGGTCCTGTTTTTGAACTATTCACCCTTTGAGGGATACATTTAGACCATGAGCCTGTTATGGAACCATACACCCTTTGAGGGATACATTTAGACCGTGGGCCTGTAACAGATTAATGCACCTTCTGAGGAATTCATTTAGACTGTGGGCCTGTTATTGAACTATTCACCCTTTGAAGGCATCGACGGCACATTTAGACCATGGGCCTGTTATGGAATAATGCACCCTTTGAAGGATACATTTAGACTCTGGGCCTGTTATAGAATTATGAACCCTTTGAGTGATACGTTTAGACCAAGGGCCTGTGATGGAATAATGCACCTTTTGAGGAATACATTTAGACCGTGGCCCTGTTTTTGAACTATTCACCCTTTGAAGGATACATTTAGACTGTGGGCATGTTATAGAATTATGCACCCTTTGAGGGATACATTTAGACCGTGAGCCTAGTATGGACCCATGCACCCTTTGAGAGGGATACGTTTAGACTGTGAGCCTGTATGGAACCATGCACCCTTTGAGGGATACAATTAGACCGTGGGTGGGCCTGTTATGGAACCATGAATCCCCTGAGAACTATATTTAGACCGTGGGCCTGTTATTGAAGGTATCGACGGCACATTTAGACCATGGGCCTCTTATGAAATAATGCACCCTTTGAGGGGTACATTTAGACCGTGGCCCTGTTATGGAACCATGCACCCCGGAGGGCTACATTTAGACTGTGGGCCTGTTTTTAGGTCGTCCGTAGGAAGAGACCTTATGGCAGCATCCTTCGTGTGTGTTGTCTGTGGTGTCTGTGGTGCGTGTGTGTCTGTCAACAATTTGGTATACACTTTTTGTTTTGTCCATTTCTTTTCCGTACAATCACCAATTGCAATCAAACTTCGGTCATAGATGCAACATGGAAACCTTCATATGTTAATGAGGTCAAAGGTCACATACCAAGGTCAAAGGACATCCGAGGTCAAGATGTAAAATTTAGTATACACTTTTTGTATTGTCCATTTCTTTTCCATACAATGACCAATTGCAACCAAACTTCGGTCATAGATGCAACATGGAAACCTTCATATGTTAATGAGGTCAAAGGTCACATACCAAGGTCAAAGGTCATCTGAGGTCAAGATGTAAAATTTAGTATACACTTTTTGTATTGTCTATTTCTTTTCCATACAATGACCAATTGCAACCATTATTATGCAGTTTGAATCTTCCGTCCTATACTTGCAATGCATTAGTAAATACCTATTATTCTGCACATTATGTCACTGGAGCGAACTTGGCCAGACCAATATCCTTAGAACTTGGTCAGTTTGGTTACCTGCATGAATGCAGAAGAAACTTGGTCAGTTTGGTTACCTGCATGAATGCAGAAGAAACTTTTTTTTTTTGAATTTTGTCTTTTTTATTTTTTGAAATATTGTGAAATCTTTTTAGGAATATTTTTTGGATTTTTGTTTAAAAAAATTGCAATTTTGAGAGAAATTTTTGGGATTTTTAAAAAAAAATAGAATTTTCAGGGAAAAAAATTAATTGTCTGTACTTTGAGGAAAAAAAATGTTATGGAATTTTTGTTGTTGTTGGTCAAGTCAGATTCTCACTGCATAATAATGATAAAATTGGATGGATTTTTTCGCATGATACACAAATATATTGGTCTCGCTATGAGTTTTAAAAATATTGTGCGTCTCGCACAATATTTTTTAAAACTCATAGCTCGACCAATATCTTTGTGTATCACGCTCAATCCATCCAATTTTATATCAAACTTCGGTCATAGATGCAACATGGAAACCTTCATATGTTAATGAGGTCAAAGGTCACATACCAAGGTCAAAGGTCATCTGAGGTCAAGATGTAAAATTTAGTGCACACTTTTTGTATTGTCCATTTCTTTTTCATACAATGACCAATTGCAACTAAACCTTGGATATAGATGCAACATGGAAACCTTTATATGTTAATGAGGTCAAAGGTCACATATCAAGGTCAAAGGTCATCTGAGGTCAAGATATAAAATTTAGTACCCACTTTTTGTCTTGTCCATTTCTTTTCCATACGATGACCAATTGCAACCAAACTTGGGTCATAGATGCAATATGGAAACCTTCATATGTTAATGAGGTCAAAGGTCATCTGAGGTCAAGATGTAAAATTGGCTGCATATATAAAATTGATTACATTTAAACAGATGAAGTACATTTGCAACCAAACTACCCATATAAACGGACGACCTATTTGGGACCGCTGTCCCTATTTTTGAACTATTCACCCTTTGAAGGATACATTTAGACCGTTGACCTGTTATAGAATTATGCACCCTTTGAGGGATACGTTAAGACCGTGGGTCTCAGATGGAATAATGCACCCTTTAAGGAATGCATGTAGACCGTGGTCCTGTTTTTGAACTATTCACCCTTTGAAGGATACATTTAGACCGTGGGCCTGTTATGCAATTATGCACCCTTTAAGGGATATATTTAGACCATGAGCCTGTTATGGAACCATACACCCTTTGAGGGATACATTTAGACCATTGGCCGGTTACAGAATAATGCACCCTCTGAGGAATAGTTTTAGACCGTGGGCCTGTTATTGAACTATTCACCCTTTGAAGGCATCGGAGGCACATTTAGACCATGGGTCTGTTATGGAATAATGAACCCTTTGAGGGGTACATTTAGACAGCGTCCGAATTAAGGAAAAAAATCTGGTTGCCCGCCGGGCAACCAAGCAGGAAATGATGGTTGCCCGGCAGATTTTTTGGTTGCCCGTTCTGTAAAATATTTAAATGCATGTGTTAAGTGTTTCACTTCTTGTAAAAAAATTGGTTGCCCACCGGGCAACCAAATAAGTACATGTTGGTTGCCCGGTGCTAATTTTGGGTGTCCCGGGCAACCGGGCAACCACTTAACGCGAACGCTGCATTTAGACCGTGGGCCTGTTATGGAACCATGCCCCCTTTGAGGGATACATTTAGACTGGGCCTCTTTATGAACTATTCACCCTTTGAAGGATAGATTTAGACTGTGGGCCTGTTATAGAAATATGCACCCTTTGAGGGATACATTTAGACCGTGAGCTTGTTATGGAACCGTACACCCTTTGTGGGATACATTTACACTGTGGTCCTGTTATGGAACCGTGCATCCCTTGAGGAATACATTTAGACAGTGGGCCTGTTATTGAACTATTCACTCTTTGAAGGATACATTTAGACCGTCGGCCTGTTATGGATTTATGCACCATTTGAGGGATACATTTAAACCATGAGCCTGTTATGGAACCATGCACCCTTTGAGGGATACATTTAGACTGTGGGCCTGTAAAATACACTAACATATAATTTATCCTAATCGAACTTGTATAAACATAAACACAGTTAAAAAAATAAGAACCATAACACCACTTTCAAATTACATAATTATATTCTGCCATATTACAAGTCAAAAACATTTTTAACATTCAAATATCCGACCAGCTCTACTAGGCGTGCCTAGTCTTGTTAACACATGATTTGATTTTTATTGATATGTAGCAAATATCTGTTTTAACTTTTTTTAATGTTGAGATCTGCTTTAATCAGTTTTGAGAAATGAAAGTTAGACCTAAATACTGGCTGGAAAAGTCATCCTTTTTCACTTTAAGGCGTGCTGAATTCTAAATTCAGTACTCCTAGTACTCTGCAATTTTAGATAGCTATACTTAGCCAGAAGGGTATCAAAGTAGGTCTATTTTGGTTTTTAAAAATCACAATTTTCCACTTTCAACTCTGTCACACGTGGGTCCTTTTTAAAGTGAAAATCTGGTTTCAGTTTTAACCTAAATTTCGTTTTACAACGATAATTAAATTATAAGCTCAGGTAGACAATCTCGAGGGTGGACAGTTCCGGGTGTGGACAGTTCCAGGTGTGGAAAGTCCCGGGGTGGACAGTCCCGGGTGGAAAGTTCCGAATGTGGACAGTCCCGAGGGTGGATGGTCCGGGGCTTAATTTCTTTCTGCAACCATAACGGGATGCATCCCATTGTGTTACCACGCTTTATTCCGTGTAGCAATCTGTCGTCTATGCATCCCGTTATAGTTGCATAAAGAAAATACGCGGTCCGGGGGGGGGGGGGGTAAGACAGTTCCGGGGGGAGGGGATGACCAGTTCCGGGGGTGGACAGTCCGGGGGTTGACAGTCTCTGGAGTGGACAGTCCCGGGGTTGTTTTAGAATGATCCATCTATGTTTTTACCTTATCGACCATCAACCCCTTGAGTGTTTTTAAATACAATTTATAATCAATATAGTTTCCATGGTGTTTTTTAAACAGTATTATTGCGGTTTATTCCGTACAAGTGCTCTATTGTAGTCCACCCAGGGGTGGTTCGCCCTGGGACTTTGACTTTGATACAGATTCTGTTAGAAGCTTAATGTCAGGTCCTCTTATATTTATTTTAAATAATAAAAAGAATTATGTCTCAATATAATTATTTATATTACAATGATTATATAATAATAACATTTCTATGTCTTGTCATTTCACACTGCATTACAATTGGCAGCTAGGTACTCATCATCATGTGAATGCATCAAGGCATTACTTGAGGGTAATGCAGACATTGAAGCTAAGAACGAAAGTGTATGTGTATCACATGAATATGGACTAAGAATAAGGTTCAATGTCTGCATTACTGGAGGGTAATGCAGACATTGAAGCTAAGGGTGAAGAGGTAAGTTTATTACTGGAATGTGGACTAAGAATAAGGTTAATTCTCTATTCATGTGGATTGTATTTTCAATTGAATTATGTATTACTGTATCAGTATATTGTATATATTTATATTACAATGATTATATAAAATGCATTTCTATGTCTTGCCATTTCACAGGGCTACACTGCATTACACTTTGCAGCTAGGTTCTCATCATCATGTGAATGCATCAAGGCATTACTGGAGGGTAATGCAGACATTGAAGCTAAGGGTGAAGAGGTAAGTTTATTACTAGAATATGGACTAAGAATAAGGTTAATTCTCTATTCATGTGGATTGTATTTTCAATTGAATTATGTATTACTGTATCAGTATATTGTATATATTTATATTACAATGATTATATAATAATAACATTTCTATGTCTTGCCATTTCACAGGGCAACACTCCATTACATCTTGCAGCTGGGTTCTCATCATGTGAATGCATCAAGGCATTACTTGAGGGTAATGCAGACATTGAAGCTAAGAACGTAAATGTAAGTGTATCACATGAATATGGACTAAGAATAAGGTTAATTCACTATTTATGTGTATTTTCAATTGAACTATCGTTGTGTCAGAGCCAGAAGGTCCCAAGTGCATTTTTGGCCAAAATGAGATTTTGGTACCAAAATATCCTCATAAACACTGGGAATCTTGTTATTGTAATAGTATATACCAACTAAACAACATCAAATTGATACCAGCAAAAATAGTAATGTCCTACGTATATTCAGCCAATTCCTGATAGAGCCAGATGGTCCCAAGTGGCACTTGAGACCTAAATGGCCGAAATGCACTTAGGACCTTCTGGTTCTGACTAGAGGGTAATGCAGACATTGAAGCTAGGACTAAACATGTAAGTGTGTCACATGAATATGGACTAAGAATAAGGTTAATTCTCTATTCATGTGGATTGTATTTTCAATTGAATTATGTATTACTGTATCAGTATATTGTATATATTTATATTACAATCATATATATAATACGGAGTTGCCGATTCCTGTCCTGAGATGTTCTCCCCTTTCCGCACCTTCGATTGACTTCAAATTTTCTGTGCGAGTGCGTATGGGTCCCACGACGAACCAGTTTATGTTTGATTTTTAAAATTTGGGTTAGATTTCGTGAAATTCGAGGTTTTTTAGCCCGTTGCTACGTTATTGCTACGCGCCGCGTATACGCTGAGCACGCCATGGCGATGGCCGGCGCACAACTCGCGTAATCGGGCGATTGTCGGCGCGCGCGTATTCAGGCGATTGCTGCCGGCGCACGCGTAGTCAGGCGCCGATTGCCGGCGCACGCGTTATCGGGCGATACCGGAACACGCGTAGGTGCACACGCGTTAGTGGCGCAAACCGTAGTTTGTTATGTGGGAGAGTAAAGGTGGCAAGCATCCGTTGCTCCATAGTGCAAACCCTATATAGTACAAGAAAACGGCATGGTGAGACAACAACAAAAAGTCAATCATATAGCCAGGGTATACGGAACCCCTTTGAAGGAACTGGGAGCAAGGCCGGCGCAAACCGTATAAGGCGCAAACCGTAGGCCTGCATCCAGGATAACATATATTATATAATAATATAGTGACAGGGAAAATGCGTTTATACGACAGTGCCTCAGTCCCATCCACAATGCGGGCCACGGGTAGGGCGCGCTATATAAAACATAGATAGGCCAGAAAACCGTGATATCATATTATACATGGGGGATAGGCCTGTAAATAAACAAGGATCTGTTAGAGCAAAATATGCATGCAGAAATAGTCCTACTGGAGAAATAATTTAATGTCAATAGGCCGAAAAATAAAATAAACGGAGGGCTAACCAGCGTCCGAATTAAGGAAAAAAATCTGGTTGCCCGCCGGGCAACCAAGCAGGAAATGATGGTTGCCCGGCAGATTTTTTGGTTGCCCGTTCTGTAAAATATTTAAATGCATGTGTTAAGTGTTTCACTTCTTGTAAAAAAATTGGTTGCCCACCGGGCAACCAAATAAGTACATGTTGGTTGCCCGGTGCTAATTTTGGGTGTCCCGGGCAACCGGGCAACCACTTAACGCGAACGCTGGGGCTAACACTGAACTGGGTGGGTACAAAGTGATCATGGTGAGAACCCACCTTCCGCCAACTATGAAAGACCCACTATAAAACTTAATAAAACCACTAAAAAAACCCAGTGGCGTCGCGGACCTAAATTTATTTAATACAGCGGCGGCGTGTTCTATGTGTTCTATGAGAGACTTGGCAACTTATAGGGGGGGGGGGGGCGTGCGTCCGCGAAGGGGGTTGTGAAATATTATAGGCCTACACGCCGTGTGTATGAACACATGGGGTGGGTAGGCCTGTCTGAATTATAAGGGTACACCGGGTACCTGGAGTATGGAATATTAAGGGTACCTGTGATAACTGGATTTTAAGGATGTATAGGGTAGGGCCTACCAGAGTGGTAATGTCATGTCTTATTATGGGATAATAATATTTAGCGTTTCTGGGTAGGCCTTATATTAAGACCCCTGGATTATTAAGGGCGCCGTGGCACCGATATTAGGATTAAGGGCACCTGAGTATCAAGGACCTCTTGCTATTTCACAATAGCCTACGCTTTGATCATGTTGACGACTAACCGCACACTACTATCTTCTATACCATGTATAGGCCTACACTATATGGGGTATGGGGTTGGTACTGCACATTTGGGTGGTTTGTTTGTTTGTTGTTCGTTTGTTTATACCGTCGGTCCGTACGGACGCACGCTTGGGTCCTGAAGAGACCAGGCTCAAGCAAAATGCTCGGGCCAGGCTTAAAAAGCCTATAGGCCTATAAGTATGCTGGCTGAATGAAATGAAAGTTGAGCCACTTCCAACAAATGGGGTAACAATAACATTGTTTCCCTCCTAAATGGGGTATTGAAATTGGGTCCGAGATTCAAAGATTTCACAAAACTCAGATTTCTGTGAACAAAGTCTATTTCAAATGAAAAAAAATAATTCTGGGATCTACAATTTTGAACTCATTATCTATGCCCATTTTGCTACAAATAATGAAGGTATCTAATTTAGATAATAATACTTAGCTAGCGAGTGCCCGAGCGTAGCGAGGGTACGCCGCTAGTGATTATATAATAATAACATTTCTATGTCTTGCCATTTCACAGGGCTACACTGCATTACACTTTGCAGCTAGGTTCTCATCATCATGTGAATGCATCAAGGCATTACTGGAGGGTAATGCAGACATTGAAGCTAAGGGTGAAGAGGTAAGTTTATTACTAGAATATGGACTAAGAATAAGGTTAATTCTCTATTCATGTGGATTGTATTTTCAATTGAATTATGTATTACTGTATCAGTATATTGTATATATTTATATTACAATGATTATATAATAATAACATTTCTATGTCTTGCCATTTCACAGGGCAACACTCCATTACATCTTGCAGCTGGGTTCTCATCATCATGTGAATGCATCAAGGCATTACTTGAGGGTAATGCAGACATTGAAGCTAAGAACGTAAATGTAAGTGTATCACATGAATATGGACTAAGAATAAGGTTAATTCACTATTTATGTGTATTTTCAATTGAACTATCGTTGTGTCAGAGCCAGAAGGTCCCAAGTGCATTTTTGGCCAAAATGAGATTTTGGTACCAAAATATCCTCATAAACACTGGGAATCTTGTTATTGTAATAGTATATACCAACTAAACAACATCAAATTGATACCAGCAAAAATAGTAATGTCCTACGTATATTCAGCCAATTCCTGATAGAGCCAGATGGTCCCAAGTGGCACTTGAGACCTAAATGGCCGAAATGCACTTAGGACCTTCTGGTTCTGACTAGAGGGTAATGCAGACATTGAAGCTAGGACTAAACATGTAAGTGTGTCACATGAATATGGACTAAGAATAAGGTTAATTCTCTATTCATGTGGATTGTATTTTCAATTGAATTATGTATTACTGTATCAGTATATTGTATATATTTATATTACAATGATTATATAATAATAACATTTCTATGTCTTGCCATTTCACAGGGCTACACTGCATTACACTTTGCAGCTAGGTTCTCATCATCATGTGAATGCATCAAGGCATTACTGGAGGGTAATGCAGACATTGAAGCTAAGGATGAAAATGTAAGTTTATTACTGGAATATGGACTAAGAATAAGGTTAATTCTCTATTCATGTGGATTGTATTTTCAATTGAATTATGTATTACTGTATCAGTATATTGTATATATTTATATTACAATGATTATATAATAACATTTCTATGTCTTGCCATTCACAGGGCTACACTGCATTACACTTTGCAGCTACAATCAAGGAAAAAAAGGTTGGCACACTTTGTCTTAATTACGGAAAAAACCCGCCCCTCTCCCCGGAGGCAATGTTGATCCGAGTCATAGTATCAGAAGCCATGGTAGGTCCCCCAACATTGATTGATGGGGGATGGGGAAGGATATAAGAAAGGGGGAGACTTTTGCTTTCTATTAAACAGTGCTATGTCCCAAGTCTGATCTCAATTGCGAGCACAGGGATATTTGTAATAAGTTGCGTCAAGTGTGCCAACTATTATTTTCCTTGATTGTCTGAGCGAAATCCTAAATTCACCATCTGGGATTGGTTTTTTGGCTATAACTTTAGAACCAAATGCCCAATGCTAATGAGGTTTTGCACGATTATTGTAGGGTATATTGTCAACATTCCCAAAAAGTTACAAGTATCAATTACGTCATTTAGGGATTGGTCAGTCAATACTTAGGCAACATATACGTCAAAACATGTTATTTTTACAATTTATTTTCATGGATGTGAAACAAAATGTTGAAGAACAATTAGAGTTCGTATATGTATTAATTGATTTCTAATCAACATTTGATAGACTGCATATAAAGTCAGACAAAAGTGTATTAGGGACTGGCCATTAATTACTAAGGCTGTCTCTGTATATTAAATGTGTGCGACTATAGGTCTATAATAGGCCTTGCAATTGTTATAGTTCATGCAAACATTACTATCTTCAGAAGATAGCAATTAATGACACGATGCCATGTTATGTTCCTAGCATTAATATATATATATATAATCATGGAAAATAATCATAATAACATTTATTTACAAAATAAATAAAGCCACATCAACAGAATGGCTAATACAAACAAAGATAGAAGAACGAAAAGTCACTTTGTGTATTAGGGACTGGTCATTATTTACTAACGCTGTCTCTGTATGTTAATTGTGTGCGACTATAGGTGTATAATAGGCCTTGTCATTGTTATAGTTCATGCAAACATTACTATCTTCAGAAGATGACACGTTATGTTCCTAGCATTTAAATATGAAATTATGGAAAACGAATAAAGTCACATGTATCAAATAATGCGCCATGAAGACAAAACTCTAAGATAACGTGCCGATTATTTAAAAAATGGACTTTATGATCGTTTAGAAATAAGCTTAGAGGCACACACAAGAAGAAGAAAAATAGAAGCTTGGGCAAGGATTCGAACCTGGGGCCGCGGCGTGGAAGTCTCATATGTTAACCACTACACCAACCGGGCGTGTGTGCATGTTTTAATTGAATTATACGCTATCAATACGCGTGCATTGTTATTGCAGCGGTGAATCATTGCAACGGTACACCATTACAACTCATCAAATTTCTCATTATTATGAAATGCAAAACTTTTTTTCTCAATGGATTAGTGTTTAGTGGACAATGTGAAACTCATAGGCTATCTTTTAGAAGAAATGAATCGCATCTTCGGTATGTTTCAACGGTTCACCCCTGCTGAAATAAACATATATGACTATAGATTTATATTATTTCAGCAATGGTACACCGTTGAAAGGTAGGTATGCGGTGCTTAATCTTTGCTTTAAAAGGGTCTATACGAACGGTATTTGTCCTCTTATCCCTTATCCATTGAAAAATCAGTTCTGTATTTCGTAACAATGACACATTTGATGATTTCTTATGGTGAACCGATGATTGCGATGACAATACACGAGCATTGATAGCGTATAATTCAGTTACAATATGCACACACGCCCGGTTGGTGTAGTGGTTAACATATGAGACTTGCACCCCGCTGTCCCGGGTTCGAATCCTTGTCTAAGCTTCTATTCGATAATGATTTATTTGTTGCTTCTTTTTTCTAACAATCATGATTTGCATTATTTGTTTTTAATCAGCACTATCATTGTGTCTTCTATTTCTTGAATAATCATAATGTCCTTGATTTTGGTACCGAAAGAGTGCAGATGTACTCATTCTTATAAATGGGCGTAATGGCTTGACAACTTTGATTTATTGTCAAAACAAAACAGGCATATTTCATGTTGGGTCTATATTTTTAAGTTATATAGACACTGGTATTAAGATATATAGATATAGATACTGGCCTTGAGATATATATATAAACGACAGGAAGATGTTTTCTCAACGTTTAGTTGATGATATATGAGGTCGAGCATCCATCTGAATTTAAATAACTGGTCATGTCTATAGTTTCACTGCCATTTTAAGTGAAAAATATACCTCCGTATTTAAAAGTGACCGGTCCCTAAAAGTACGTTGACGCATATTGTTTGAACACGTGACCAGTGTTATAACCTATCTGTCCTCCAAATCTGGGGAAGAAATCTTTGTTTAATCTCATGTTATAGCCAAAAGACTTAACACAGATGATTTTTTTAGCAAATGACTCAGACAATCAAGGAAAAAAAGGTTGGCACACTTTGTCTTAATTACGGAAAAAACCCGCCACTCTCCCCGGAGGCAATGTTGATCCGAGTCATAGTATCAGAAGCCATGGTAGGTCCCCCAACATTGATTGATGGGGGATGGGGAAGGATATAAGAAAGGGGGAGACTTTTGCTTTCTATTAAACAGTGCTATGTCCCAAGTCTGATCTCAATTGCGAGCACAGGGATATTTGTAATAAGTTGCGTCAAGTGTGCCAACTATTATTTTCCTTGATTGTAGGTTCTCATCATCATGTGAATGCATCAAGGCATTACTAGAGGGTAATGCAGACATTGAAGCTAGGACTAAACATGTAAGTGTATCACATGAATATGGACTAAGAGAATAAGGTTAATTCTCTATTCATGTGGATTGTATTTTCAATTGAATTATGTATTACTGTATCAGTATATTGTATATATTTATATTACAATGATTATATAATAATAACATTTCTATGTCTTTCATGTGGATTGTATTTTCAATTGAATTATGTATTACTGTATCAGTATATTGTATATATTTATATTACAATGATTATATAATAATAACATTTCTATGTCTTGCCATTTCACAGGGCAACACTCCATTACATCTTGCAGCTGGGTTCTCATCATCATGTGAATGCATCAAGGCATTACTTGAGGGTAATGCAGACATTGAAGCTAAGAACGTAAATGTAAGTGTATCACATGAATATGGACTAAGAATAAGGTTAATTCACTATTTATGTGTATTTTCAATTGAACTATCGTTGTGTCAGAGCCAGAAGGTCCCAAGTGCATTTTTGGCCAAAATGAGATTTTGGTACCAAAATATCCTCATAAACACTGGGAATCTTGTTATTGTAATAGTATATACCAACTAAACAACATCAAATTGATACCAGCAAAAATAGTAATGTCCTAAGTACATTCAGCCAATTCCTGATAGAGCCAGATGGTCCCAAGTGGCACTTGAGACCTAAATGGCCGAAATGCACTTAGGACCTTCTGGTTCTGACCCAACGCTATGTATTAGTGTATCAGTATATTGTATATATTTATATTACAATGATTATATATTAATGTCATTTCTCTGTCTTGCCATTCACAGGGCAACACTCCATTACATCTTGCAGCTAGGTTCTCATCATCATGTGAATGCATCAAGGCATTACTGGAGGGTAATGCAGACATTGAAGCTAAGAACGAATATGTAAGTGTATCACATGAATATGGACTAAGAATAAGGTTAATTCACTATTTATGTGGATTGTATTTTCAATTGAACTATGTATTAGTGTATCAGTTTATTGTATATATGTATATTACAATGATTATATAATAATAACATTTCTCTGTCTTGCCATTTCACAGGAGGGCTGCACTGCATTACATCTTGCAGCCATGTACTCATCATCATGTGAATGCATCAAGGCATTACTGGAGGGTAATGCAGACATTGAAGCTAAGAACGAATATGTAAGTGTATCACATGAATATGGACTAAGAATAAGGTTAATTCACTATTTATGTGGATTGTATTTTCAATTGAACTATGTATTAGTGTATCAGTTTATTGTATATATGTATATTACAATGATTATATAATAATAACATTTCTCTGTCTTGCCATTTCACAGGAGGGCTGCACTGCATTACATCTTGCAGCCATGTACTCATCATCATGTGAATGCATCAAGGCATTACTGGAGGGTAATGCAGACATTGAAGCTAAGAACGAATATGTAAGTGTATCACATGAATATGGACTAAGAATAAGGTTAATTCACTATTTATGTGGATTGTATTTTCAATTGAACTATGTATTACTGTATCAGTATATTGTATATATTTATATTACAATGATTATATAATAATAACATTTCCATGTCTTGCCATTTCACAGGGCAACACTCCATTACATCTTGCAGCTGGGTTCTCATCATCATGTGAATGCATCAAGGCATTACTGGAGGGTAATGCATACATTGAAGCTAAGAACGAATATGTAAGTGTATCACATGAATATGGACTAAGAATAAGGTTAATTCACTATTTATGTGGATTGTATTTTCAATTGAACTATGTATTACTGTATCAGTATATTGTATATATTTATATTACAATGATTATATATTAATATCATGTCTCTGTCTCGCCATTTCACAGGGCTGCACTGCATTACACTTTGCAGCTAGGTTCTCATCATCATGTGAATGCATCAAGGCATTACTGGAGGGTAATGCAGACATTGAAGCTAAGAACGAACATGTAAGTGTATCACATGAATATGGACTAAGAATAAGGTTAATTCACTATTTATGTGGATTGTATTTTCAATTGAACTATGTATTACTGTATCAGTATATTGTATATATTTATATTACAATGATTATATAATAATAACATTTCCATGTCTTGCCATTTCACAGGGCAACACTCCATTACATCTTGCAGCTGGGTTCTCATCATCATGTGAATGCATCAAGGCATTACTGGAGGGTAATGCATACATTGAAGCTAAGAACGAATATGTAAGTGTATCACATGAATATGGACTAAGAATAAGGTTAATTCACTATTTATGTGGATTGTATTTTCAATTGAACTATGTATTACTGTATCAGTATATTGTATATATTTATATTACAATGATTATATATTAATATCATGTCTCTGTCTCGCCATTTCACAGGGCTACACTGCATTACACTTTGCAGCTAGGTTCTCATCATCATGTGAATGCATCAAGGCATTACTGGAGGGTAATGCATACATTGAAGCTAAGGGTCAAGAGGTAAGTTTATTACTGGAATATGGACTAAGAATAAGGTTAATTCACTATTTATGTGGATTGTATTTTCAATTGAATTATGTATTACTGTATCAGTATATTGTATATATGTATATTACAATGATTATATAATAATAACATTTCTATGTCTTGCCATTTCACAGGGCAACACTCCATTACATCTTGCAGCTATGTTCTCATCATCATGTGAATGCATCAAGGCATTACTGGAGGGTAATGCAGACATTGAAGCTAAGTGTCAAGAGGTAAGTTTATTACTGGAATATGGACTAAGAATAAGGTTAATTCACTATTTATGTGGATTGTATTTTCAATTGAATTATGTATTACTGTATCAGTATATTGTATATATGTATATTACAATGATTATATAATAATAACATTTCTATGTCTTGCCATTTCACAGGGCAACACTCCATTACATCTTGCAGCTAGGTTCTCATCATCATGTGAATGCATCAAGGCATTACTTGAGGGTAATGCAGACATTGAAGCTAAGAACGTAAATGTAAGTGTATCACATGAATATGGACTAAGAATAAGGTTAATTCACTATTTATGTGTATTTTCAATTGAACTATCGTTGTGTCAGAGCCAGAAGGTCCCAAGTGCATTTTTGGCCAAAATGAGATTTTGGTACCAAAATATCCTCATAAACACTGGGAATCTTGTTATTGTAATAGTATATACCAACTAAACAACATCAAATTGATACCAGCAAAAATAGTAATGTCCTAAGTACATTCAGCCAATTCCTGATAGAGCCAGATGGTCCCAAGTGGCACTTCAGACCTAAATGGCCGAAATGCACTTAGGACCTTCTGGTTCTGACCCAACGCTATGTATTAGTGTATCAGTATATTGTATATATTTATATTACAATGATTATATATTAATGTCATTTCTCTGTCTTGCCATTCACAGGGCTACACTGCATTACACTTTGCAGCTAGGTTCTCATCATGTGAATGCATCAAGGCATTACTGGAGGGTAATGCAGACATTGAAGCTAAGAACGAATATGTAAGTGTATCACATGAATATGGACTAAGAATAAGGTTAATTCACTATTTATGTGGATTGTATTTTCAATTGAACTATGTATTAGTGTATCAGTTTATTGTATATATGTATATTACAATGATTATATAATAATAACATTTCTCTGTCTTGCCATTTCACAGGAGGGCTGCACTGCATTACATCTTGCAGCCATGTACTCATCATCATGTGAATGCATCAAGGCATTACTGGAGGGTAATGCAGACATTGAAGCTAAGAACGAATATGTAAGTGTATCACATGAATATGGACTAAGAATAAGGTTAATTCACTATTTATGTGGATTGTATTTTCAATTGAACTATGTATTACTGTATCAGTATATTGTATATATTTATATTACAATGATTATATAATAATAACATTTCCATGTCTTGCCATTTCACAGGGCAACACTCCATTACATCTTGCAGCTGGGTTCTCATCATCATGTGAATGCATCAAGGCATTACTGGAGGGTAATGCATACATTGAAGCTAAGAACGAATATGTAAGTGTATCACATGAATATGGACTAAGAATAAGGTTAATTCACTATTTATGTGGATTGTATTTTCAATTGAACTATGTATTACTGTATCAGTATATTGTATATATTTATATTACAATGATTATATATTAATATCATGTCTCTGTCTCGCCATTTCACAGGGCTGCACTGCATTACACTTTGCAGCTAGGTTCTCATCATCATGTGAATGCATCAAGGCATTACTGGAGGGTAATGCATACATTGAAGCTAAGGGTCAAGAGGTAAGTTTATTACTGGAATATGGACTAAGAATAAGGTTAATTCACTATTTATGTGGATTGTATTTTCAATTGAATTATGTATTACTGTATCAGTATATTGTATATATGTATATTACAATGATTATATAATAATAACATTTCTATGTCTTGCCATTTCACAGGGCAACACTCCATTACATCTTGCAGCTAGGTTCTCATCATCATGTGAATGCATCAAGGCATTACTGGAGGGTAATGCAGACATTGAAGCTAAGAACGTAAATGTAAGTGTATCACATGAATATGGACTAAGAATAAGGTTAATTCACTATTTATGTGTATTTTCAATTGAACTATCGTTGTGTCAGAGCCAGAAGGTCCCAAGTGCATTTTTGGCCAAAATGAGATTTTGGTACCAAAATATCCATCTGGTGAATGCATCAAGGCATTACTAGAGGGTTATGCAGACATTGAAGCTAGGACTAAACATGTAAGTGTATCACATGAATATGGACTAAGAATAAGGTTAATTCTCTATTCATGTGGATTGTATTTTTAATTGTATTATATATTAGTATATCAGTATATTGTATATATGTAAAGGGTTCAACAAAAGAAAGTATACAACTTTGTTTATGCCATTTTGAGTAACATTCGATTTGTTTTTGACTAAACAGGCTAGATAGGCATTTCGATGAATCTTTTAGGCATAATTTGATACCAAATTTCCCCCCTAACAACAAAGATAAACCATTACTAGCACCATTTAAAGAAAATAAGTCACATTTTCAATACACTACGCGGGAAGAAAAGACCACATGTTACCTGTTCATAATCGAATAGCCCGCTCGCTCAGGCACAACCCAACGCATCCCCACTGTGTGATCAATATCCATTTCATTCCCGGCCATTCAAGGTGCCATGCACAGCATTTTCTCACAGCTTGCGTGCGTTGAAAACGTGACTTTCGAAAAGTGACCAATTTTCTTTAAATGGTGCTAATCATGGTTTATCTTTGTTGTTAGGGGGAAAATTTGGAAACTTTTGTATTGTGAATGAGAGTGAATCCGTTGGACCACGCGTGCCCGCTGAGCCTAGTAAGTTGGCCATATCGGATCATGTAGCTAGAAATAATCATGTGTAAGACTGGGATGAGGCCAAGGTTATTGATGAGGAAGGCTGGATCAAAGAAGCATTATTGATCAAGAAAGAGGTATAATATGCACAACTTGTTAAACTCAGAGAAGGGTACGAATCGAACATGTTGACACTGTTTACCACAGATATGATAACAATGTGGTTCTTAAATCTGAAGAAACCTGACTGGCTATGCATGCTATCCAAAACCAAATGTTAGTTTGTGAGTAATTTTGTGATTAATTACTCTAATCACTAGTTTTAATGGAAAGAAATACACAGGGAGTATTTTAAGCTAAATCTTTGAGAGAACGGATACCCTGTCAAACTAAAAGCCTGGCCATAAATCGCCTCAATATTATTATACATATTATTTTTCATTTTCAGATGATGAAATGTCAATTTTGGACCCGAATGAATATTATTGCAATTTAATCTTTTTTGCTTTATAACAAGGGTATGTCTGTCAGGTTGGAAACTTAATTTCCCAAAAGAGAACAAATTTAATGCAGCTGAATGTCCTTAATTTACCATAAGTCGTGATTTACTCTGAGTTTTATGTATGATTTATGGATTCAGCTAGAAACACCAATGCACTTGGCTTGTTATGAGTATGAGAAAACAAGCAGTATCTCAAGGTTCAATACAATACTGCAACTTATCCAGTGGAATGCAGATATCTATACACAGAACAAGGTCAGTGTAATGGGCAAGTGAATGGGGCATTCATACTTCATATCATGTTTAAGATATAGAGATACCTTAAACCAGTATGGCCAGTGGAAGGGGTCACTTTGATATACAGTGTAAGCATCATTCCCTATACACTGTGGATGAAAAGTTTTATGGCAAGAATTTGGGGAACGAACAAAGCTATTAAGTTATATATAATATATAATGTTATTGTATTGAATCATGTTCAACTTACGTGATCTCAGTAAAAGTTCACACCCAGCATCTACACTTTAAGATGGAACCAAACCTATCATGCACCAATCTAAGCTTCTAATTAAGAAAGCTCACCTGTTGTCATAAAAACTGACAACAGCCTATCTTTAACATATGGTCTAATTCTGACCATTTATTGATGTAAGAAGGAGGAAAAAAAATTGAATATCAATTGAATTATCATATGACATGATAGTAAAAGTTATCACCTCATGACTGCGGACTTTCTTTTTTGTGGTGTTGGTATGATTTTCTATAGGATAAATGGACACCACTTGATAAGCTCAGCAGCTTCAACAAACGAAAAAATATCAAACAAGCCCATGACGTGAGTATCATATTTTATTATTTCATTCGTTTGACATTGTCAGACCAGTCTGAGACGAAAAGCTAAATTTAGCTTAAAATATTCGTCTCAGAGACCAGTAGCCATATTATAGGCAAATCTATGTTGTCACTCTACTATACAAATGGCTGACTTGAGCTAGATAAATATCTTGAATCATAATTATTATTGGTATATCTGTGTAATTTCTTTTTTAATGACAGTTAAAGCATTTTAATATTTTTTATTTGAGGGATAAAAAGTCTTACATTTTTGTTGACTGATACTTACCTAAAGCTTGTATTGATTCTATGCCATTAAAAGCATTGCCATTTAGAAGAAAGTCTAGTACCATCTGTAACCGCAGAGTGATATCGTGCCTAAATATCATCAACCATTTAAAAATAACAGAAGTAAACCCTTGTTCTATGGGCAGGCTTTTTTCCTCTTCAAAATAATACGAAAGAATTAACTTGAAGAGGTCACAACAAATCTGTTATCAAATTGAAATATTATTGTTCAATATTCATTTGAACATGCAATTTCCTCCCTAAATTTCTTTAAAAAAAGGGTGGTTAGGCCCTGTAAAACAGTTTTTTTGTTACTTTAAATTAGTTCACATTTAACATTGTTCACATTTACCCCAATCATGTCAAGTTTTTAGTTTGTTATTTTGATCTGTTTTGTATTTTGTATTTTGATTTTATGTTGAATCAGTTTGATAGTGCATTCTTTTAGCACATGGTCACTGGATAACATTCCCATTTCAGAGATGATCACTTAATCCACTTTTCCCACTATTGAAATCAACACATACACGCATCTTGAGTTGAGTGCTTCAGGTCCGTGGGATTCATCACTGCTCATCTTTTTATATTTGTTTGTTGTTTTTTCTTTGAATTTGTGGTTATTCTTAAAGAAAAGCATGGTTCCTTGTAAGCTATTGCAGCAGGGAAAACGGCCATTGGATGTCGTCAAGTTATTTATTTGTGGTGATCCCGGCAGCGGGAAATCCACTCTTAAACAAACACTAACAAAGGTAAGTTAATTTTGTGTAGTTGTATCATCATAAAGAGTTAGATTTGGGACAAATACCAAGCAGAATTTAAACCACATTTTGTTTCAATCATTGTGAGCAAGAATGTTTGTCATATTTGTATTTTTAATTGGTAAGCGATAGAAAATGTTGATTTTTGATTGTATTGCTTGCATTAAAGGCATATTATGTGATCTTTTCCAAGTAGCGCCCTCGTTCTGGCTCAAAATATCTTCTTGCGCATGTTTCTTCACCTTCTACTTCATATGGTCGCCGTTCTTTTCAAGATGCTTCTGCTGAACTTTGGAACAATTAACCATATCATGTTAAATCCGCCAAAACTCTTGAACAGTTCAAATCATTGCTAAAAACTTACCTATTTAATGTTAATGTTTAATTTATTTTTGTTTTGTCTTTTGTTACTCATGTTACTCTGTGTTTTTGTTTGTTTTTTGTTTGTGATAGCGCATAGGGACTTAATTGTGTTATGCGCTCAATAAGTATGGTTTTATTATTATTATTATTATATTAGTCGAGAATCGCCTAATATACTGTATTCGTCCTGTCACTTTTGAGAATTTTCCTGGCATGAGACCGATAGCTCCGTAACCCTTTGACCGATTAAAAAAATCCTACAGAGCAAAGTTCCCTTTAGTGAACCACTACTCAGATCAGAAAGCACAAGAGGTCAAATGTCACACAGGGGTCACTAGAGGTCAAAACGACCTATTATTTCACTCAAAATGCTACTTGTCCGAGAGGAAATGACCTATGATTGTCAGAATTAGTCAAAAGATTCCTCTCATCCATGTCCATATAGGGTGCTTCTGCACTAAAAGTGACATGTCACACGGGGTCACTAGAGGTCATTGAACTTTACAGGTTAAAATCTTAAGACATGCTCCGATTTTGACAGAACTACTTTTTTCTTGCGCGCATTGATAAGCCAAGAAAAAAAGTCAATCATAAGTTTCGGGTCAAAGGTCAAAAAAAGGTCACTAGGGGTCAAAATGTAAATTTTCACTCCGCGCACTCAAAATGCTACTTGTCCGAGAGGAAATGACCTACGATTGTCAGAATTAGTCAAAAGATTCCTCTCATCCATGTTCATATAGGGTCCTTCTCCACTAAAAGTGACATGTCACACGGGGTCACTAGAGGTCATTGAACTATACAGGGGAAAATCTTAAGACATGCTCCGATTTTGACGGGACTACTTTTTTCTTGTGCGCATTGATCAGCCAAGCAAAAGAGTCAATCATTTTTTGGGGGTCAAAGGTCAAAAAAAGGTAACTACGGGTCGAAATGTACATTTTTACGACATTATGACCCCTAGTGACCTTTTATTGACCTTTGAACCCACAAAAATGATTGACTTCTTTTCTTGTCTCATCAATGCCTACAAAATGAGCCATAACCGGTCAAAATCGAAGCAAGTCTTAAATTTTACCCTGTGTGTCTTTATATTAGTCGAGAATCGCCTAATATACTGTATTCGTCCTGTCACTTTTGAGAATTTTCCTGGCATGAGACCGATAGCTCCGTAACCCTTTGACCGATTAAAAAAATCCTACAAAGCAAAGTTCCCTTTAGTGAACCACTACTCAGATCAGAAAGCACAAGAGGTCAAATGTCACACAGGGGTCACTAGAGGTCAAAACGACCTATTATTTCACTCAAAATGCTACTTGTCCGAGAGGAAATGACCTATGATTGTCAGAATTAGTCAAAAGATTCCTCTCATCCATGTTCATATAGGGTCCTTCTCCACTAAAAGTGACATGTCACACGGGGTCACTAGAGGTCATTGAACTATACAGGGGAAAATCTTAAGACATGCTCCGATTTTGACGGGACTACTTTTTCTTGTGCGCATTGATCAGCCAAGCAAAAGAGTCAATCATTTTTTGGGGGTCAAAGGTCAAAAAAAGGTCACTACGGGTCGAAATGTACATTTTTACGACATTATGACCCCTAGTGACCTTTTATTGACCTTTGAACCCACAAAAATGATTGACTTTTTTTCTTGTCTCATCAATGCCTACAAAATGAGCCATAACCGGTCAAAATCGAAGCAAGTCTTAAATTTTACCCTGTGTGTCTTTATATTAGTCGAGAATCGCCTAATATACTGTATTCGTCCTGTCACTTTTGAGAATTTTCCTGGCATGAGACCGATAGCTCCGTAACCCTTTGATCGATTAAAAAAATCCTACAGAGCAAAGTTCCCTTTAGTGAACCACTACTCAGATCAGAAAGCACAAGAGGTCAAATGTCACACAGGGGTCACTAGAGGTCAAAACGACCTATTATTTCACTCAAAATGCTACTTGTCCGAGAGGAAATGACCTATGATTGTCAGAATTAGTCAAAAGATTCCTCTCATCCATGTCCATATAGGGTGCTTCTGCACTAAAAGTGACATGTCACACGGGGTCACTAGAGGTCATTGAACTATACAGGTGAAAATCTTAAGACATGCTCCGATTTTGACGGGATTACTTTTTTCTTGTGCGCATTGATAAGCCAAGAAAAAAAGTCAATCATAAATTTTGGGTCAAAGGTCAAGAAAAGGTCACAAGGGGTCAAAATGTAAATGTTCACTCCATTCATTCAAAATGCTACTTGTCCGAGGGAAAATGACTGATGATTGTCAGAATTGGTCAAAAGATTCGCCTTGACCATGTTCATATAGGTTGCTCCTGCACTAAAAGTGACATTTCTCACGGGGTCACTAGAGGTCATTGAACTATACAGGTGAAAATCTTAAGACATGCTCCGATTTTGACAAGACTACTTTTTTCTTGTGCGCATTGATAAGCCAAGAAAAAAAGTCAATTATAAGTTTTGGGTCAAAGGTCAAGAAAAGGTCACTAGGGGTCAAAATGTAAATGTTCACTCCATTCACTCAAAATGCTACTTGTCCGAGGGAAAATGACTGATGATTGTCAGAATTGGTCAAAAGATTCGCCTTGACCATGTTCATATAGGTTGCTCCTGCACTAAAAGTGACATTTCACACGGGGTCACTAGAGGTCATTGAACTATACAAGTGAAAATCTTAAGACATGCTCTGATTTTGACGGGACGACTTTTTTCTTGTGCGCATTGATAAGCCAAGAAAAAAAGTCAATCATAATTTTGGGGTCAAAGGTCAAGAAAAGGTCACTAGGGGTCAAAACGTGATGTTCACTAAAAACGCCATTGCATTTTATTAAAACGACCCAGGAACGTCAAAATCGGTCATCATATTTATCATGACCGTCTTCATAAAATATAGTTTGGTTTTTTGAATCGAATTTTTTTTGGGGTCACTAGAGGTCAAAATGTAAATTTTCACTCAATTTACTCAAAATGCTACTTGTCCGAGTGAAAATGACTGATGATTGTCAGAATAGGTCAAAAGATTCCTCTGATCGTGAACTTGGGGTCAAGGGGCAAAATGTAATGAACCTCGGTAAGGGCCGCGGAAGGATGAAAGGAAATAATTGAATGCCGACACTTTGGAACCCGGTAGGGGAGATGCGGGAGAGTTGAGCCACCGGGAGAGTTGAACCACCCCCTATAACTCGAAAAGTAGTAACTTACTAAAATTTATATTGGCATATATTGTTATATAGCATCAATACGACATTCTTCGTGTTAAACTCTACTGTCATGTGTGCTCAGTATCAAAGATACCTAAACAAAATCATTTTTTTCACTTTTGAGTGAAAAATAGAAAAATAAACGATTTGTCTTTTTCCCCATAGCAAGACTTAGAATATAATAGCGGTAATTTGTTTATTGAAGGGGGTATACATGACCATTATTTTAGAGAACTATTGTAAACTACCAAAAGTTCTACACCAAACAGGATTGGGTTATTTACAAAATGGTCACCATGAGGAGAGTTGAGCCATTGGTCATGGGGAGAGTTGAGCATAGGGAAAACATGTAGTAACATTTTGATTTTTGGACTAAAGGTGAAAAATGTATAATAAATGAGAGAAAATGTTACTTTGTGCCATGATAATAACAATTGAGCACCATATTTACTTTAAGGATTAATAAATCAAAAGTTGAAAAAATATGATTTTGTTTTTTCACCAGCCATTGACTTATCATGCTGGCTCAACTCTCCTGTAATGGTGGCTTAACTCTCCCATACTGTAGGGAGAGTTGAGCCACTTTACCAATTTTGTTCAAACCTTTTGTATAAATAAGCCTTAACTGCTATCCCAACTGTTATTGTTTCACAACGAAAACAACACTCTAAAGTTTATCTTACACTAATTTTTTACAGGTTTGTAGTTTTCTTCCGCATACTAAGTATGGTGACACAAAATATAAAAAATGGCTCAACTCTCCCGCATCTCCCCTACTATATCTTAACGGAATAAATCGTATTGAAAACTGGAAACCATACCAAACCATAGCTCATTCTTCGGCTGCCCTTACTTGAATCTAAATGTAATACGCCAGACTAATATCCGCGATCTCCGATCGCAGCTTATGTCTAGTTATCATTGATTTTTACTATGAAAGCAGATTTTTGGCAGATTTGCATTTTTGATCATAAATCATAAAGATCTTCTAAGTTACAGATCGATACGATTCCTAATAACTTCAAAATCATGGTTTGAAAATAGATTGTACCGAGCGGTACAATCTATTTTTTCAAATTTTACTCTAAATTCACTCTAAAACTATGATTTTGAGGTTATTAGGAATCGTATCGCTCTGTAACTTGGAATATATTTATGATTTATGATCAGAAAAGTAAATCTGCAAGAAAATCTGCTTCCAATTTTTTTCGAGGATTGAGGGCGTCCCCTGGAAAAGATCACATAATATACCTAAGGTTACCAGAAACTCCTTAATTGAATTTAATGGATGAAAAATCAATTCAAGTATTTCACATCCTAACTTTTGAATTGAGCCTTTTAAATATCAGTATCAGTTCAAAGTAATCTCTAACGATATGTATATTATACATAATGGTGCTGGCTAAGTAATGTAAAACAATGCAAACATATCAACTAAAATACTAGACAGAATGGGGGTGCTTAGAATAAATATGAGGATACCAGTAAGTGACATAGCATCTCTGCAACACAATATAATATGACTGTTAAACTTATTCAAACTACTAACATTTGTTTCTGTTTACAACCCGTGAAACTCGTAGCCATTAACTTATGAATTTATGTCAGGACAGAATTATGTTGTATTTTTCTATATAATATATATATTAATTAAACCTTTTAATTTCACATTTTGTTTTTCTAGAAATTTACCTTGTCATCTTTTATGAAAGACATGTTCGACAGATCCAAACAGGTGATTTATTAATTTTTTGTAAAAGTGTTACATAATACAGGTAATTGAAGTAAAATCAAATAGTGTTTTCCACCTCATGCATGTAAATATTTCGAGTAACCTTTTCGCACATTCCTCACATTTCTTTTATTACATTACCAACATAAAAGAATGGTTTTTGAATTGAAAAGGAGAATGCTAACACAAAAATTAATGCTTTAATTCAACCTAGAAAGAAAAGAAAAATAATAAACAAGATAAATATTATAATTAGATACATGAAGAATAAAATAATAATAAGATAAAAATATTAACAGGAAATTAAATACAGGATTTGTGGTTAATCATCAGCTGAATGGTTTGGTTTGATTTTCAATAGGAAGAGGAAGGCAGTCGAGATCCTGATTACCCCCGTACTGCTGGCATTGATGTATCGAGGCAGTCGGTACCTGGTGTTGGAAAGTTTATAGTGTGGGACTGTGCCGGGCAACAGGAGTACTCCATCACTCATGGGATGTTGCTTGGCGCAACGGCACATTCCATATTTTTTGTGCTCTTCGATCTTGCATCGCCAGAATCTCGGAAGGTAAAATCATTTTTATCTATAAATTTAAAATAAAAAGTGTTTTTAAGCCTCATATTGAGAATTTGCAATGTTTGAAAGTTTATATGCGTCAAATTCAACTATTTTCTAGAAATATGGTACCTTTTTTCAAAACCCTGTCAACTTGTTTAGACAAAGAAAAACACAAACAAGTCAGACCGACCCATTTTTTTAAAAAATTTTTTACAATCTTTTAGAAAATGTTTGAGAAATTGGGGATTTATTTGTTTGTTTGTTAGCCCTTACTTCGGTTTTTAAACTGGATCACAATGTTGGAATAGAAAACACCAACTAAATCACCGGGGACCGGCTGGGAATTGATCCGGGGACCCTCCGGGCATCAGCCAAGTACAGGGTGTCCCAAAAGAGACCGTGCACATGTTTACCCAACTTATTGACTATGAAGTTCTAGAAGTTGGTGTAACATTTTTATACATATCAAAAGATAAACACTTGGCTTTCAGATGTTGTTTATTTCATCTGATTTGGTTTTGTCAATCATGAGATATGACCAATTAACTATAGCTACCTAAAATCGCCGTTGTGCCACTGATGATGGCAGGTTATTACTACCCTGTATGTGTCATAGGTGTTACCCAGACACAGACCTTATTAAATAGGTCGGTAGCGTAAGCATCCACTCTTGACTTTTGTTTGTGCAGACTTATTGACAGAGACCTGAACCCATACCGAGTTGGGAGTAACACCTCCCGCGATAAAAAAAAACACTGGCAAAAAAATGATTGATTTTATATGTATATCTTTTTCCCAGGACAATAAAGACATTCTTTTTGTATTATATTCTTCTAAACATATCCCATCGAATAAAATATATATTTGGATCAATATTTTGGTTGATCTTGAAATGCAGTCCTTTAAAGGGGAATTATGAGCCCATTATCTTTGGGACCCACCGTCTACAGAAGAAAATGACTCATGTGAGTCTTTGTAGAGTAATCATTGCTTCCTTGACCCATGCATGCATGCAGTTAAGACTCAATAGTATTTTTATCCATGTTTATATTTTGCAGGCATCCATCAGGTACTGGCTGCCATTTATTCGTGCAACCAATGGGAAACAAGATGACCGGCCTCAAGTTATACTCATTGGAACGCACTTAGACGTAATCAGGGACCAAGAACAAGGTGGGTTTGTTTTAAAAAATCAAATGTTCAGTGCCGCAAATCTCCATAGCTGCCAGGTGTCATATATCCTTAATACGTAGTAGGACTGAGTTTTTGTGATCGCCAGATATAGGTCATAAGATCAATGATAGTGGCTCTAACAAAACGCCAAATTACCATTGTGATCGCCAGAGTTAGGTCAAAGATCAATGATAGTAGCCCTAACAACACCAAATTATTACCATGATTTCGCAAGAAACTGTAAGACAGTTTTGAAACAGTTACGACTGTACGTCTATGGATCTTGCCAGCTCGGCTGTTAGAAACTCCCCTCCCCTCCCCTTGGATATCAAATAGTGCGTCCATAATGTACACTGCCGACCAGAAGTATGATCGCACCTACCCGTCAGCACTAAATCCTCTCGTTTCTATTAGCTCTTTGATAGTTAAGTTATTATGAATACCCGTCGTAAAAGCCTATCTCACAACTCTTTGATAATGTCAGCCATTCTACTATTTCAATGTGTTCTCTAATATATTCCCATCAGAAAATTCACATTTCCTTATAATAAAAAGATGTTTTAATCTCTCAAAAATCGTCAATTTATCCAACAAGTCAGATTTTACACATAGTTTTTCCATTGACAATTCCTCTTATATCAAAATATCTTGTTTGGATGTCAAACCTGTCAACAAATTCAACCTCTTTGTGGTGTATTTACTGTAAGTGTTAACATTCTCATTTTTTCATTAATTATGAAAATTGCTGTATAATTTCTATTTTTGTTTTAGAGATTGAATAGAGCAATGTGTAAAATGACATAAATAACAGCTATTAGCATAACATTTCATAAATTTGACTTTATTTTGTTGATTTCACCAACTTTTCAAGATTAAAGGCATATTATGTGATCTTTTCCAGAGAGCGCCCTCTATTCATGATTTTTTTTAGAAAGTAGATTTTCTTGCAGATTTACATTTCTGATCATAAATCGGACATACATTCCAAGTTACAGAGCGATACGATTCCTAATTACCTCAAAAGCATGGTTTTAGAGTGAATTTAGACTAGAGTAAAATAAGTTGTCGGACAAAACTCGGCAATCCGACAGTTTATTTTCACTCTAAAACCATGATTTTGAAGTAATTAAGAATCGTATCGCCCTGTAACTTGGAATGTATGCACGATTTATGATCAGAAATGTAAATCTGCAAGAAAATCTACTTTCAATTTTTTTTTATGTTGAGGGCGTTTCCTGGAAAGATCACATAATATACCTTTAACAATATTACACCGGGGGGGGGGGGGGCTTAGTTTTGAGGCCTTAATTGAAATATTTGGTGATGTAAAGAATTATTTGGTTATTAGATAAGGAACTTAATGTAATTTATTTATTTAGACAATTATTCAAAACTGTTGATTTTATTATAGCCAATTTATTTCAAATGTATACAGTTTAGGAACAAATATGGGCATTAAACTTGCTGAGTTGCAAATTCCTTCCGATATGTTTGTAAAATGGGTTGCTCGTCAAAATCACTCCTGAATATATAAAATCAACTAAAATTTCAGATTTGTTATTATGATTCAATTGATATAAATTCAAACCACACAAACAAGTCATTTCACCCATCCTTGACTAATTTTGATTTCCACCCTAATGGAGACCAGTTTTGAAACAGACTCCCCTAAACAACAACTAAACTTAACACTGGCTGAGCTTCAGCATAACTGATGCTCTCGTTGGGACACTGTTTTTGCATGAAACCCCTAAACATGGGGTAAGATTTTGTGTTGACAAATCCCCAAATATATGGGTTCTGTGCTGTAAAAATCATGCAAAACCAACTAACAGTCGAATTAACCATTCTAGAGGTATAAAACCCGTAATATATGTATAGTCCCAAACCGTGAAAATCACACAAAAAATAATCACATCAGCCATTAGTTAAGGTAGAAACCCCTAATTCTAGGTCAGGGTTCGTTGGTGAAGCATTTGTATATTATAATACTTAATAGTATTGTTAAATCAGTCCCAACAGGCAATTTATTTATTTAACTTTAAATGTTCAATATGTATTTAAACTGTCACAGGAAAAATTGTACTTTTGGTCCCAGATCCTGGTATACCAGTATCGGTGAGACGATACTAATACAATCCAGAATCTGGGACCTAAAGTACACTTTTCCCTTTCATCTTTTCAAGTATTGTAACAATAGTTTTATAAAAAGGGACATGCTATTGTGGGAACAGACTACCAATGACAATATTGATCACTCAGGGTTTTTTGAGAGCAACATGTACTACAAAATATCAATAGAGATGATCCAATATCTGTGCTGAAACACATGTTATCTATCAAACAATTTCATTATGGCACTTTGCCTTACATCGTAACTTATTTCATTCCTAATGTTTTGCCTGTTTGTTATTTTGTCTACAGGTCAACAGGATGGGTTCCAAATGTTGAAAGAGGCACAAGAACTGTTTGAACCATCATTAGACATTGACTCTGACCTCATACTGGTTGATAGTAGGAGAGGAGACTGTGAAGGGATGAAGCTACTCAAAACGGTCTTGAAAAGACGGGTAGCAGAAATGATAGTAAGCTATTTTGTTACTTTCAATATTCTTTTGCAGAAAAAAATATTCAGTTTTGAAAGTCATGGTTAGGGAGGTCAACTATAATAGTTTCGCGTCACAGTTCGTTGGATAAAATTCCACCCAACTTGCATCCATGAATGTTTAAGTGTGTGCTTCCTGATTCACCAGCATACGCTTGCTTATTTGGAATTTCACCCAAAACAATATGACAGCAACTATAAATTATTGTATGCAACCACAAAAAAATTCATAATAATCCTTTTTAGATTAGGTGCATTATGTGAGTTAACCCTAACCTTCTTATACACTACAAAACCTGGGGTCTACCCGCTAGTCGTCAAGGACCGCTAGTACGGTTAGGGTAAGGGTTAGGGTTAGGGCGGATTATGAATAATGAGCGTTATGACTAGCAACCCTTATGACTAGCGAGTTTGACCCACAAAACCTGACGCTTCTACAATCTTGTACTGTGCGGCATACCATGCTCCGCCAGACGTCCAACTTGCAAAAAAACCTTTGAGCCTGATCTGTATAGTTATAAGTCAGTTGAGTCTCAGACTTGCACGCACGCGACCCAGGTTCAATTCCCGCCACATGCGGATTCTGATTTCCCCCTCACATTTGAACCGTTTTTCTCCCCTGATCATTTAATTCACAAAAAAAAATGCACGGGGAGTTAGGGTTAAGGGTTCAAAATTGGCTTGAATTATTGTATTAGATTGCATTGTGATTACAACAAGTATATCGTACATGCCAAAAGTATGGCTGCATTGATCAACAGGGTAATAGAAGATAGAAATAATAGGCATATACGACGGGTATTAAACAAATTATAAATATTTTAAACAGGTTCGCCGTCGGGGTAGAAAAGAGACAATAATGGGAAAACGATCTCGCCCGGGAATCGAACCCAGGATCTGTTGATTGCTTGTCAACTGCCTTGTCCATTGGGCCACAAGACCTCGCATGGTAAAGCATCTGAAATTCAAACCTAAGCGATCTCGTTTCCCAGTCTCCTGCCACAAGTAGTACCCGGAGTAGCTCGGGCCTAAGTGTAAATCAAGTGCCGTCCTCCCTGTAGAGGGAAAATACATAGAAATAATAGGCATATACGACGGGTATTAAACAAATTATAAATATTTTAAACAGGTTCGCCGTCGGGGTAGAAAAGAGACAATAATGGGAAAACGATCTCGCCCGGGAATCGAACCCAGGATCTGTTGATTGCTTGTCAACTGCCTTGTCCATTGGGCCACAAGACCTCGCATGGTAAAGCATCTGAAATTCAAACCTAAGCGATCTCGTTTCCCAGTCTCCTGCCACAAGTATTACCCGGAGTAGCTCGGGCCTATACAAGTGTAAATCAAGTGCCGTCCTCCCTGTAGAGGGAAAATACATAGAAATAATAGGCATATACGACGGTATTAAACAAATTATACATATTTTAAACAGGTTCGCCGTCGGGGTGGAAAAGAGACAATAATGGGAAAACGATCTCGCCCGGGAATCGAACCCAGAATCTGTTGATTGCTTGTTATATTATAGTAGGATCATTCAGTCATGTATGCATGTTTGCTATTTAGATTTTTTAAACATTTTGTGTGTGGAAATATTTAAGCGATTTCAACGGTTATTTTAAAGAATATATCTTTTTAAATTGGCTTCTTTGTATAATCATAGATTTGCTGGTATGAATCCGGTCAGAAGCGCATGGGTTTTTCAGAGTTTGTGCACTTGCTTACTCTGGGGAAAGATAAACGATTGAGTCATTCTTGTTACCCAGAGAACTAAAGTAAAAACTTCTCAGATAATGCTTTCATTTTCTTTCTTTGATTTGATTCATTTTTTGTTTGTTTTTCAGAAATCAGAAAAACTCCCAAAGATATGTGACAAGTTGCAGGATGTCATTGAATCTCTGCGCAAGGCCGATGTTCCTGTCATCAGTTGGAGTGATTATCAGCAACGGGTCAAAGCCAAGTTTGATGTAGTTGATGAGGACACATTGAGAACAGTTACATCATACTTTCATTTGTTGGGCGAGGTAAGTGATTTGAATTAAATAAGTTGTGACTCTAATTTGTTTTTAAATGCTGCAAGTCAAAACTTGCAAATCCCATGGTGGGAAGATTCACCTAAATTGGGTCAATGGTCGTGTAGGGATCGATAGAGATCAATCCCTGTGAGTCATCGCAATTAAGTCCCCTGCACCAAAGATTATTGTCACCAAATTTGGTTGAGATTGCATGACTTTTGATATGAGAGCCCTAAACAGCAATAAGTACTGCGTGTTTACAGTTTTAGCAAAATGGGTTAAAGGTCATGCAGGGGTCATTAGAGGTCAATCTGTTTACACCCCATGAGCATCTCAAGTCCCTTACCCAAAGATTATTTTCACCAAGTTTGGTTGATATTGAAGTCTGGTTTTTCATATGAAAGCACTAAACAGGCCGAACCAAAAGGGAACATGGCCGTGTGTTTTGAACTCACCACCCTTACCGTTGCATGTTCAGATTTTTACATTTTACACCATCTGAGATTCGAATTAGCATATCGCGATAACCATTTGTTCTACCCATAAAAAAGTATATATTTTCTGAACGGTAATCTCACAAGGAATCCAAATATGCTATTGGAATTTAGATAAGACCTAATGGTAACATGTTGTGATTATGAATGTTCAAAAAATATCGATTTTTATCAAATTTTAATTTAAGCTCAATAATATTCTTATACCAATCCCAATCATAATTTTACTGTGCATATTTAAGTTCCTCATGCAATTACCCATCATAACATAATAGTTGTCAATGGTAAACATGTTGAAATACACTATATCGAGAAGTAAATGAGCACAAACGTTTAAATTTCATATTTATTCGAGTTTACAAGTATATTTCTTTGGGTATACACCCTTTCCTGATTTAAATGGCATTTGTGAATTCCCCTATTTGAGAGCTTTCCAAAAATGTATAATTTTGCAATCATCGGTTAAATATTTCTTTTGTTATAGTCATGTATGTAAAACCGCTGAATTAGGGCAAGTTCACTGTGTAGTGAATAGGGAAAAAGCCAAGGACAATGCAATCGATTCGTGATTACAATTGTTACGTAATAATTGACACGTTTGTTGAAACAGAAACTTATAGAATATAAAACAATCTATAAAATGAGAGCAAAATCATGTTTGTACCATACAGAGATGAGAAGTTATAGTACTTTGAACGTAGAATTGGGAACATTTTCTATATTCCCCATAGAGATTGTACACAACGCCGCCACCGCCACCACCTGACTTTCACAACATAATCAATCATATCTCAGCCAAACATTTATAGAAATACCTGATCTATTCACACAATGTAGCTAGATAAATAGGCTTTCACATGACACCTCAACCATAGCTCTACCACATTTAGTTGTTGAGTTAATAGAGAGAGATGGATGATTCGTCACAAAAAATGCAACGCAAAAAATCAGTTGTGCCTACCTCAATTTCTAACAAAGAGGGTAAATGTTCTGGCAATAGTAAAGATATGGCAGATGAATTTAATATGTATTTTACTTCAATTGGTGATAAACTACATGTAGGCAGTAAATTCAATGAGCATAATAATGTAAAATATCCTTGTAATAGTGCATGTTTAAGTGACAACTGTATTGGTATTGACCATAATTTTAAATTTGGTACAATTTCAGCTGAGTTTGTCTTTAAACATATAAATAACATGCAAAATAGTAAATCACCAGGACTAGATCAGTTCAATGTCAGGTTGTTGAAATTGGCTGTGCCCTTCATTTCAAATTGCATTGCTCATATCTGCAACCTGTCATTGAATGATTCTACTTTCCCTGATGGTTGGAAGAAAGCTAAGGTGACACCAATATTAAAATCAGGTGACAAAACAGATGTAGGTAACTATAGGCCCATCTCAGTATTACCAATTGTTTCTAAAATCATTGAAATGGCTGTACATGATCAATATGTTTACCTAACAAATGCAGGTTTACTTTCAAATGCTCAATCTGGATTTCGGCCCAAACATTCCACTTCCACTACTCTTCTTGATGTACAAGATTTCATTTTGAAAAATATGGATGATGGATATGCTACTGGTGTAATATTTATTGATTTAAAAAAAGCATTTGACACTGTAAATCATGAAATTCTTCTTACGAAACTTAAGCATTACGGTATTAATAATAATGAACTCTTATGGTTTGAGTCATATTTAGGCAACAGATTACAGACAGTAAATGTAAATTCAAGTTTATCTGATTTCAAACCTATTAACATAGGCATTCCTCAGGGTTCTATCTTAGGCCCATTACTCTTCATAATTGTTGTTAATTGTTTACCTGAAGCTGTAGATGGATGTAAGACTGTAATGTATGCCGATGATACTTCATTAATGTATAAAGCTAACAATATGTGTGATCTTCAAATTCAATTAGAATCATGCTTAAATAAAGTAGCTGACTGGTTCAAAGCTAATAAACTTACTCTGAATGTTGACAAGACTAAGTTCATGATATTTGGTACTAACAAAATGCTCAAAAGGTTCCAAGGTGTTAAACTAACTTACAATAATTTAAATATTGAAAGAGTAGATGAATTTAAGTACCTGGGTGTAAAGTTAGACAGCAACCTGTCTTGGTCGGCTCATGTTGATTATTTATGTAAAAATGTCAGTAAAAGAACTGGTATCATCAAACGTATGAAACATTTTCTTCCATATCAGACTATTGTAATGCTATCAAATGCTCTTGTTATTCCTCACTTTGATTTGGTCAAACTTTTCTGCTGAGTTTCATAACAAATTACAGGTACTTCATAATAACTTAGCTAGGATAATTCTATCAGCTGATATTAGAACACCAACAAATGATATGATGGATATACTTAAATGGGTAAAACTTGATAAAAGATGGCATTATCACCTAACTCTTATTGTGTATAAATGTTTGAGAAATTTAAGTCCATCATATATATCTGCCCAATTTGAATTTGTTCATAACAGCCATTCACATCTTACAAGAAATCACACCAGTAATACATTAGCTGTGCCAACATTTAAATCCAATTCAGGATTGCGCACATTTCATGTTAGGGCAGCATATGCCTGGAATAGCCTTCCAGCAGCAGTCAAAATTGAACTGGAGAATATGACTGCACCAATTTAAGTCTAAGATTAACGGACTCTAATTATGTGCAAAGTACTTCTTAATTATATTATTTTGCTATTTCTGTTTGATTCATGTGTATTATGTGTAAATAGTTGAACTTTGTAAATACTGTATTATTTTCTGTATGATGAGGGCCTGCTTGGAAAGCAGTGCTTGACATTGAAGCTGTTTACCCTCAATAAAGAAAGAATAAACAATCAAACAAACAAACAAACAATAGAGAACCTATCTACTACAAATAAACTGTTCAATACATAAAAAGAAGTATGTGGTTTGTGTGCATTATATACAGTTCTATTTGATAAATTCATGTTTGTCGCATGTTTGAATCAAATTTGCCAATTAAATTGTGATAATAAACATTTATAGTTAATTATCTTAGAGTGTAAAACAGGCATTCTCAACTTGTGGCGCGCGCCACTTGTGGCGCATCAAGGCATCCTCATTGGCGCGAGAGTGGTTAATTTTTTTTTATTTTTAAAAACAAAAATCATATGATATAGCCAGATTTCATAGGCCTATGTTGTTCAGATGTATAAATACAGCAATTTTTCTCGCGCGCATGTGCTCTCAAAGGATAATATTAGTTATTATGCTGCCTACATATATGTTAAAATATTTGAAATTACTGTTATAAAGGGAATTTTGCCATTGTAAATCCTGCCATTGTAAATTCTAAAAAAATATGACCAAGTGGAGCTTCAACAAGTTGGTTACTAACATGTGGCGCATCAGTAAATCTAGATGAGAAAGCCTGGTGTAAAAAGTCAGTTGTATGCAAATTACTTTCACTATGTTCAGTGAATAGTATGTATATTCATGAATGTATATGATTGTGACCAAATAAGGTATCATTTATGTATACATAACATAATTACATAACTTGTTGGCCAATCAGAGCGCGCAACGCCCTGGGCGATTTATTTCCAAAACCCGGAGGTGCGCGTTTGGATCGACTAATTCACTTGATCTTCCGGCACCGGGACAGGTCCATCATGTAATCTTTAGCAGTGATGTAAAATATTAATGTTTAAACTATGATTATCGTTTGGCTTGATAATTTAACCTGTATTTTTAATAAATGAGTAGTAACAGTCTACAATAGTGATGTTTCTTGAGCTTTCTTGTAATCATTCTCCGCTCGGGTAATTACTTAGTGATTTTAACCACGTCATATCGTAACATAAATTTTTGAATATAACCACCTGACTTCCTTACAAGATGCCCTTGCATTTGGTGATTAATGGGGTATTCTGAGAATAGGTTGATCAGGAATCCAAGGAAACATAATTAGAAGATTCATAAGATAATTCCAAAATTGAATTTACTGTTCCAGACAGTTTCGATGTCCAATCGGATGTCTTTCTCAATGGTGTATGACTGTTGATCCAGTGTTACCAGAAGTAGTTGATTTTCTGATGACGTCACAAGATGTGTTAGATGACGTTTTCTGGATCAATTGATCATACAGGTGACTAAGTTGGTAGGCCCCCTCGTCACTGTTCATGAGGTGCTGTTTCATGTCTAGACGGGATTTGCGACGGATCCAAATGGATTCTCTAATCCATCTGGTGTTTCTAGTGTTGTCTCTCGCGAGAATGTTTGTGTCGTCCCATTTTATTAGATGGTTTTCCGTAGCAGCGTGATCTGCGAATGAAGACTTCATCGCCGTATTTTGTGAGTCTTTCCTTGCCATGCGTGTAAATTTGCGGCCTGTCATTTTGTCCGTTTCTGTTTTGTGTTCCTTTTTTCGCGTACCGAAACGGCGGCCTGTTTCGCCTATGTAAGTTTTATCACAATTTTGACAAGGGATCTCGTAGACCACGCCTGCTTTATCGTCATTGTCCTGTTTGTCTTTCACATGTACTAGCATATTGCGGAGACTCGTGTGGGGTTTGACCGCCGAACCTATGTTGTGAGTTCTGAAGATTCGTTGGATCTTTTCTGTGACTCCTGCAATATACGGTAGAGTGACGTTGTTAGAGTTTTTCTCTCACTTTTTGCATTTTTATTGTTCTGTTCCTTTGGTTGCTGTCGCGCTTTGTTGACTTTATCAATCGACCATTGAGGGTATCCACATTGTTGGAGTGCTGACTTAATAATCTGTTCCTCCGCGATTTTGTCCTCGGGTTCGGTGACTATTTTGTCCTTTCTATCCAACAACGTGCGGATCACCCCTAGTTTTTGATGTAGTGGATGCGCCGAATTGAAGTTCAAATATTGGTTTGTGTGGGTCGGTTTTCTGTAAACAAGTAGATTCACATGCCATCTGGTTTGCGAACTATGAGAGTATCTAAGAACGCTATTTGGCCCTCCTGTTCTTTCTCATACGTGAATTTAAGGCTGCCAGTGTCATTAACGCTGTTGAGATGGTCCGTGAGTTTGTCTTCCGTGCCTTTGTTTACTATTTCCAATATGTCATCCACATAACGTTTGAACAATTTGGGTTTGCAGTCAAGCGGAGCGGTAGCTATGGTAATGTCTAAGTGCTCCTTAACAATATTCGCTATAATGGGGAACACCGGGCTGCCCATTGGGGTACCGAATTTTCGACAATAGATTTGTCCTCTTGATGTGAAGTAAGTAGTGTTGAGAATAAACTCTGTTAGCTCAACAATATCATCGAGTGAGAGATTAGTACGCGATTTGAGGGTGTCATCATTGGTAAGTCATTTGTTCCAAAGCTTTCTGAATTGGCACATTAGTGAATAGCAAAATTACGTCATGCGAAACAAAATTAAATCTCTGACATTTCCTCGGCAAGTTGTTGTGAGTTTTTTACATGTCGTGAATTAAGTGTTACCTACAAGCGGAGATAAAATGTCCGATAGAGCGCGTGGGGTATTACTCACATTAGGTGGATTTAAAGTAATGACTCAGTATTTTAAAACATTTGAAACAAGTAAAAAGTATTAAAATGTGTAAGATCTTGTATATAAGCCTTTATAAGCCTTTTTAATTAGCCATCATATGACTGCCTGCTCTCTTATTTATTTATTTATTTATTTATTTATTATGCCAGGTCCGCTGCTTATGCTAATTGAGATCACATTCTCATCTATAAATACTGTGCTAGATCATTCCAAGTGTGTCTGTTTGAATAAGTGTTATATAAACATGTTTCATCTTTATGACCCTAGAATTGACTGTCAAGACCGAAGATTTAAATTTGCGGATCTCACCATGCCATGTAAGGGGCCGCCTTTATTTACAATGGCTATCAATTCATAACATACACAAAAGCACAAAGCCATGAAGAAGAAAAAATGTGTTTCATTAACCAATCGCCGGAGCGGTCCATGCCCCAACCCTTGCACTCCAACGTATATGAAGCCAAAAACCTAGATAATGACCGAAATACTGATATGCGTACTATTTATGATACTAATATGCAAAAGTCAATTCAAATTAATGTGTTTACAACCAGTCGCCGGTGCATGTATAACCCAACCTCCCACTCCAACGTTAAGACGTATGGGGCTGAGGGGAACACCTATATAATGGCTCTAAAAAGTGTACCTTCTTTAAATGTCAATCGTTCCATTTAGTCATTGATAAATAGCAATTAATATCACAACTTTTTACGTCAAAAATAGATCACTACCACAGGTTTACCAGTTGTCCAACATGTATCTCCCTTGCACAACCTAGAGGGCAGGGGGTAAGGAATACGGTCACCAACTCCAGCAGATCAACATCCTGGCTCTTGCAATGACAAGAAATGACAACGGGGGGGAAACGCCATGTACCGGCCCATGAAATACAAACAGGGGATGTGCAGTCACAGAAAATCCAGATGCATGTACGCAGGCACTGCAGGACATAATGCCCATAAGGATGCAAGACAGAACTACCATTTCAAGGGCTGGTGGTAAATTAGAAATTTGCTCAATTGCATTTTGAAAATGGTTGATAATCATTTTTGTTATTATTATTTTCAGATATATTGGGCCAAGTTCAATGATGACGACAAAGAAGACCAACTCATCCTGAACATTCAATGGTTCACCCATGAAATAATTGGGAAGGCTTTTGCTGGTGATAAATTTGAATCACAATTTCAAATCCTTCCAAACCAGCAATGCTATACCTTGGAAGAGCTCCACGAGTTCTTCCCAAAGTTTGCGAATACATCTCAGCTTCTCAACTTACTTGATCACTTGGATATCGTCCATGAAACCTTGGACGGGAAATTTTTGATCCCAGGTAAACTACCCATGACCGGTCCAGAGATAACCTGGGATCGACAGCAAGCTACAGAGCTGAGAGGCCGAAGTGTAGCTTGTTCGGAAAATAATATTGATATTATTAATCCGAATGTTTTCCCGTCCATCCAGAAGCTTATTCTCGATGAGAAAAAATATTCTGGTTGCAAGGTTTCACGATCGGCAGTGTGGTGCAAAATTGGTGAAATTGAGTTGTTTGTCAATCTTACCAAGCTCAAGGATATCATCAATACTGCCGTGAGATATCCAAGTGATGCGAAGAGAGAAGCGCATTCTCAACTGGAATATATATTCGACTTAATACTGTCCCAGTTATTAGAGAAATCAAGCGGCACAAATCTGCAACACGGCTATATCAGTCAAGTAGCCCTCCGGGGCCAAGAAAAGAAAGATCTTGCAGATTTGTGGAGCTTTTCCAAGGATGAACTATTGAAGGCTGAGGATGAGGGCGGCTTCATTGTCAAACATCACGATTTTACCGTTGGCGTGGTAGAAGATATCTCCCAAATCCTCTTCCAGGGCTATGATACCATGTTCTTGAATGAACTTGGCTCAAGATGTCATTACCAATGGCTCCCAGTCAAGGCAGCTGGTAGATGTTTCGGTCGACTTGATACAAAGAATGACTGGGGTGAAGACTACACTGCTGTGGGGAAGGCCCTTGGATTTCAACAGTATCAGGTTACTAGACTTGCAAAGGAAAGCAAAGGAAAGGGAGAATCTCCAACCAAGGAGATCATCAAGGAGTGGTGTAGTGATAAGAAGCATAAGATGACCATCGGTGTTCTCCAACAACTTCTGACTCGTCTCAGTTTGGTGGAGAATGCTGATGCGTTGCTCGCTATCGATGAGGTTGTGGAAGAATATGCAGCAAATACTCAGGTAACTAGGCGATCTATTCAGATTCATAAAAAAATTCTAATGTATGGAATGATGTATAGAGTACCATTGATAATAAGTTCTAGTTAGTCATACCTACAATAAAAAACGATCCAAAAACTTTTTTTTCCTTCAAATATTTTATTTATTTGTATTATTCTAACTACTTATAAATCTCTCACTGGAAAAACAGGCATAACCTCCACTGATACGTGGGGAATCTCACCCAGGTTGGCTGCATTTGAGTCCTTTGGTCTGGTGCATTGGGAATCGCACCCAGGTTGCCTGCATTTGAGTCGTCTGGTGTGGTGCATTGGGAATCGCACCCAGGTTGCCAGCATTTGAGTCCTCTGGTCTGGTGCATGGGGAATCGCACCCAGGTTGCCTGCATTTGAGTCCTCTGGTCTGGTGCATTGGGAATTATTTGGTCTGGTGGACGGGGAATCGCACACAGGTTGCCTACATTTAAGGATCCTCTTCCAATATAGGTATGGCATGGAAGTTTGCTTTAAAAGTGTTGGACCACTTTGGTATATCTGGCCAGGATGGCAACACAAGATGGCATTGGAGTAGTATTTTTTATTACTTATTGTATTGGGACTGTTAGGGGTTAATATAAGTTACCATTGTATAACTAGAAGAAAACACATTATCATTAGAATGAACATAAGTCATTGGACGGACCACAAGAGGGGGCAAGACCATTAGCAGTGCCAAAGACATTGGCATGGCGGCAGAAGCCTGGTGGAGGGTGATGTGCGATGTGCGCCTCTAAGTACTCCTAAAGTTGTCAGACACCTTTAAGGTAGATGTTCCGATTGCTGGACCGATTTTCAACATGATATTTTCTATTCTACATGGTTTAACATCCAGACTTTGCATAAATAAAGGTGACTCTCACGCTTATGATTTCTGCTTTACGGTGGTCTTTATAGCTTGTAATTATTGTCAACAAGTGTTGGGCTAACCACATATAACAGTTACGGTGCATTAGTGATGAGCGGTATACGATACCGTAATCGTGGATACTACACTTCTCCCTTTTTTATGGAGAATTTGGCTTTATACTAAAATCAATGTTATTGTAATTTTTTGCTGTATTTGCCAAACACAACTGGTTAAAACAATTGGCCAAAATACATGGTTGATCTGTGAATAGAATTATCCATGATAATTGTTCATGATCTGATGATCATTGTCTCTGGTCAACTCGGTATGAGAGTTGTAATAGTCTATTGTCTATGTGCACTTGCATGAATTTAAAAAAATCCAAATGTTGGAATTTTTCCACAAAAAAAAAATTGTTTTCCACAAAATTTCCAATATCAACAAAAATGTGCAATTGTGTTTGTGTTGGATTGCTTTTTCCAAACAAACAATAGCAATAATGAAAAAAAATGTTCTGATTCACAGAACGGTGGCATGGTAAAAATAGTCTTTATTGTTCTGATTCACAGAACGGTGGCATTTTGTTAAAGAGTCTTTTCTCACGTAGCGTAGTCCTTCAAGTAATCTGGTCTGTGCCTGGTCCTTTGTGGTCTTGATGTCCTTGGTGTAGCTGGTGTGTCGATTACGGCTTCTGGTGGTTCCCTGGCTTGGGTTGATTCAGGTGTGGAATGTGATGTCTCGACCTGTGGTTCTGGAACTGGTGGTTGCATGTCTGTAATCGTGTTGTCTGCCCCAAGAGTATATTGTCTATAATGGATATCTCCAGCTGTGGTGTATTTTGGATGACTGCGTTTGCTAGCTTAAAGTGGCTTGCGTCACGGTTTATGTCCCGTCCGTCTGTGATTCTTCTGGCCGCAATGGATGATCCATCGATTCGGTTAATTATATAGAATGCCGGTTCATATGCTGTAGACCATTTGTTCTTTTTCGCCTGTTTCAGCAGTACGTAGTCTTACGATGAATGTGTGCTGCTTGGTGTTTTTGTTTTCAGCTTATTGTTTCAGCTTGTCTTTGTATTTCTGATCTTTCATGTTGATCATTTCTCGTGTTTTCTCAGGATTCACACTTGTTGTAATAATGTGGTCCAGCTTTGTTCTCACTTTTCTGTTCATCAGCGCTTCATAAGGCGTAACACTGGTAGCGGGATGTGGAGTTGAACGGTATCCTGTCAGCATTTCTTGGATTGCTAAGGAATTGTTTTTTCCTTGCAAGTGAGCGATCTGTTCAGTCTTATTCAACATTTTCATGAAGCTTTCCGCCTCGCCATTTGCCCTTGCATGGTCTGGAGTTACTTTGTGGTGGTAGAATCTTTCTTCCTTGCTGAATTCTGTGAATTCTCTGGAGTTGAACGGAGGTCCACCATCTGTTTCTGTACTCGGCTCGGCGTTCCATGAGTTGCGAACATCTTGCGCAGCTTATTCTTGATAGGCTTAAATGCTGTTGAGTACGTTGTCTCCACTTCTGGGTATCGCGTTCTTTTGTCAACAGCTACAAGATTGTAATGTCCATCAGGATATGGTCCTCCAAAATCTACTGAAATGACGTCCCATGGTTTCTCTGGAACTTGCGTCATCTTGACTGTTTCTGACTTGTGTTCTTTTGTTGTTACTCTGCATTCATAACATTGTCCAATGATTTCTTCTGTCATTGTGTTCATGGTTGGAAACCAATATTTCTCTCTTAACATCTGCTGTCTTAGTCATTCCCAGGTGTCCTAGGCTGTGGGCTGCTTTTATGACTTTTCTCTGTAGACTTTGTGGTATAACAATCTTGTCCATCCTTAGGATGACCTCTTCAGCAATGTATAGCTCCTCTCTGATGCTGTAGTATGGTGCTATGTCAGGGTCTTTCTTCTTTGCTTCCCAGTCATTCTGTATGATGGTTGTCTTTATCTTTTGAAGTTGTTCGTACTTCGCTGTCTCCTCCTTTATTCTGTCTAGTACGACTGCATGATTCTCTTGCACTATCTGTTTGATCACGTTCTCTGTGTCATCAGTCTCTGTCTCTGGAAGAGGGTGTCTTGAAAGATAATCCATTGGATCAGCTTCATCTTTGCCTGGCTCGTAGATCAGCTCGTAGTCTACGTCTTGCATGTCCATTACCCATTTCTCAATTTTAGGTGGAAGCTTTGCGGTTGCTTTGTTGAAAAGTGGTAGTAGTGGTTTATGCGCTGTGATGATTCTGAATCTTGGTGCTCCAAGAAGGTACATTCTGAACTTGTTTTTGCTCAATTTCACTGCCAATGCATCCTTCTCCGTCTGGCTATATCTCGTCTCTGCTCCGGTCATTGAGCGACTAATGAAGTGTACTGGTTGCAGTCCTTTCTCTGAAGGTTGAAATAAGCCTGCCGATATACCTTCATGATAACTCGCCTCTGTTCTAACAACTATAGGTCTTGCCGGGTTGAGGTATGCCATTGTGCCTTCATTGGTGATGCTTCGTTTCAGTTTTTCAAATGCTTCTTGCTCTTGTTGTCCCCATTTGAACTTATTGTCTTTCTTTGTAAGCTCTCGAAGAGGTGCAGTGAGTGTGAAATAGTTTGGAATAAACTTGGAAAGGTATCCAATCATTCCAAGGAAGCTTCTGACTCCATCTTTGGACTCTGGTGGATCACTTTCTTTCACTGCTTTTACTTTCTTTTCATCTGGCTTCAGTCCATCTTTGGTAAACTTGTATCCGTAGAAATCAATCTCCTCTACTCCGAAACAACACTTGTCTGGGTTGAAGGTGATTCCGTAGTCTGATGCTCTCTGTAGGACTGTTTCTAATTCTTTGTTGTGCTCTTCTAGGGTTTCTCCTCCTAGTAGGATGTCATCTCTTTGGTTAAGGCTGTTCGGTATTTCTCCGAAGATCCTGTAGATGGTTTCATCGAACACATCCTGTGATGACTTGGCTCCAAAAATTAGTCTTTTTGGTCTCATGTTCCCCCAAGGTGTACTGAATGTACAGATTTCTCTTGATGCTGGGCCTAGTTGTAGCTGGTGATATCCAGATCTCATATCTAGCTTAGAGAATATCTTGCAGCGATGGAATTTATGCGTGAAATCTTCCACAACTGTAGCTTGGGTTAGTCTACTTCTGTCCATGGATTTATTTGGAATCCTCAGATCGATGTTGGCTCTGATCATGTTTGGTCCAAGATCCTCTTTTGCTGTGTCTTTAAATCGAGGTTTGGGTTGTACGACTAACGGTGAACACCACGTTATCGGTTCTCCAGGTGGGACTTCTTCATATATTCCATCTCTTACACATTGCTCCATGTGTTCTTTCAATGGTTTCTGCAGATAGAAGGGTACTGATCTTGGTTTCTGTGCAACTGGTACTGCTTCTGGTTTCATGCTGAATTTTGCACTGATTTCTTTGTTGTTGTTGTGGTCTCTTATCATTCCCACGCCTTCAAATACTTGTTTGTAATTTGTCAGTAATCTTGTTGATCTCAGCTTTCTGATCTGTGCTCGACTTGATGCTTGCTATCTGTTGGATTCTGAGATGGTTTACTGCTGCTAGAGATCCATCTGGTCTGATTTGTACCATTCTTAGCTTCAGGAGTGATTTTCTGCACAGCAATGGTGGTGAGTTGTTTCTTCCTTTCACAACGATGAATTTAGTCTCTATCCCTCTGGTGTAGTTTCTTACAATGGTCTTAAATTCACCTTTCACCTGTAGCTTGTTCTGTATTCCACCAAGTTTGATTTCACTTGGTTTCAGTTCCGGTTTATTACTTGATCTGTGTACCAATGCTTTGAACTGATGCTCGTCCATGATGTTACAGTCAGCGCCGGTGTCTGCTTCAACTAGTAAATCCACATCGTCCAGCTGCACTTGTGCCATCATTGGTTTGTCATTTTTACCGGATGTGTCGATTTTCTTTACTAGCTTAACTCTGTCTAACTCTAGGTGTTCAGTGGCTTGATTAAAGAATTCCCCATCTGAACTGGTGGATGAATCTTCCTGTGCCGCTTTCTTCACATGGCGTTTCTTTTTATACTTTGGTGCTGCTGAACTGCGGTCTTTTCCTTCATCGCTTCTCCAACGGCAAACAACTGCGAAGTGATTCCATTTACTACAGTTTTTACACTTTCCGTACGCTGGACATTCCTTGCCTGGAGGGTGAAGATCGACTTTGCCACAGTAGTCACACGGTTTACCACGTTGCTCTCGTGATGATCCTGATGCTTGCGTATCTCTCGGCGTCCATTGTCTGTAGGGTTTACCGCCGCGTCCGCGTGTAGATACTTTTTTGACGGAATGTGCTGCATTCATGTCATTCATCTGCGCTGTTGCATTCTGTCTGCGCCGCTTCTGTCAAGAATTGTGTCAAGTTCCATGATTTGCTAATGGCATCTCTGATAAGCTTTTTATTGGCTATACTCTGTACTATTGTGCACAAGAATGCGCTCATCCTCATCAACACCAAATTCACAACCCTGAGCTTTTTCTCTAAGCCTAGCTGCATATGATGCGATGGATTCTCTTTGCTCTGGTACCATTTTGAGAAAGGCGTATCTGCCGTGTTGCTTACTTTTCTTCGGCATGTAATAGTCATTGAGCTTTTGTTTTAGCTTTTTATAGGAGTCAGGTACCTCCTCTCCTTCCGCTACTGGCGCTGGATCTGTAAGTTTTTAGCCAGTCTCGAGATTTCTTTGCCCCCATATATGATCATTGCATCCTTTTTGTCTGATCTTCATCGTGCGTAAATGGTTGAATTTTCAAGTTTCTGGTTTCAGTCACAACTGTCACTAAAGGTTGCTGTGCGACTGCCATTTTTGCTGTAAATTGCTTGTTTTACTCACTTGACGTTGCTTCTGCCGACGGACAAAATATTGCTGATTTGATTTATGCTAAAATTTTAATCACTCGTCGCCAATTTAACATCCAGACTTTGCATAAATAAAGGTGACTCTCACGCTTATGATTTCTGCTTTACGGTGGTCTTTATAGCTTGTAATTATTGTCAACAAGTGTTGGGCTAACCACATATAACAGTTACGGTGCATTAGTGATGAGCGGTATACGATACCGTAATCGTGGATACTACACTTCTCCCTTTTTTATGGAGAATTTGGCTTTATACTAAAATCAATGTTATTGTAATTTTGTGCTGTATTTGCCAAACACAACTGGTTAAAACAATTGGCCAAATTACATGGTTGATCTGTGAATAGAATTATCCATGATAATTATTCATGATATGATGATCATTGTCTCAAGTGTTGGGCTAACCACATATAACATTTACGGTGCATTAGTAATGAGCGGTATACGATACCGTAATCGTGGATACTACACATGGAGGGTCATCCTTAAAATAGTTGAATTCCAAAGTTTGAGTTGCATAACTCTTACGGTTCTTAGTTTAGAAGCACAAGGTGACATGAAATATGCCCATTGAGAGTACACGAACTGGCCAGGTGGTTAACCATCTTTATTTTAGCCTATAATATCTAAATGGGAAATACCTTGCGCCAAACATTTTACAGAAATAATGATGAGAAAAATGTATGATTTCTTCTGATATCAATATATATATGTTAATGGGCCAAATAAGTGATCGGAACATCAACCTTTAAAGAACATGTGTATTTAATTTTTCCTTGTCCCCTAAATTGTCCCATGCACCATAAATGTTGATGCTTCCGCCGTCGTTGGCAAGTGGGAGGGGGACAAGGGAAGTTAACCCCACCCAATGGGCCTCTGTTAAAAGGGTTTTTTTTAGTTTTGTTCCTTGTATAATGCTGTATGTTGTTGCTTCCAAATGGTAGTAAATCAGATTTTGATAATTTTGCTATCTATACAGGAAGCTTTAGAACACCCGGACAACTCTTCATGCGCCAGCAGTCATAACTTCGATAGCACATCTGATTTTGGTAAGTAAATAAATGTACTGCTGAGATGACCAGATTTGTTAATTTTCTTTTTGAGCCGTTGACTTCAACTTAGTCAACACAAGTAATGTTTGTTGTGAATTGACTTGATTTTACTCAGGACTCACATTAAGTACATCAAATTATATGACTATGGCGTATCTAGCGGCACAGGAGGGGACATGCCAAAATGACCAAATCCCCCACCCATACCCCCCCCCCCCCCTCCCCCACCCCATACCCTCCAGAAAAATTAATGAATGAATAAAATCCGGAAGAAAATAAATCATATTCTTCAAGGATTTTAAAATATATTTGCTTTTAAAGTCGTCAGCTGTTCGAGGAAGGGGCATCAGATTCTATTGTTTCCAATGGGCTATTCCAGTTGAGATTCACTATGGAGGACCGTGTCCTTACTTTTTCATACAGACAGGGAGTCTAGATTTCAAACGGAGTCACCCAAGAAGGTAACTCCATTTGAAATCCACACTCCCTGTGGGGGAAACTATGGTCATGTCTTCCATAGAGGGCGTGTGGATTTCATCTGCAATCCTTGACAATATTGTTGGAACTCTTTTATGCGTTTGATTACAAACTCCCCCTGCTTGTGCTCGTCCTGGCGTCCTACCGACCGTGTATTACAGTCTTGATCATGTAAAATTCTTTAAAAAACACACACACAATATTTTTTTCAAGTCATGTGTATGACCTTGATTGAACCCATGACCCATACCATGTCAATATGTTACCTCTATCTTAGAGGTAAACTTGTGATGCATTCAAATGTGATATTATATCCATCATGCACACATGAAACATTTTTATTGACGATCACATGCATACCGACTGAAACAGTAATTTTTGGAACTTGAATTTCAAACTAAATGTTAACAAATCGAAATAAGTATTTATAAATCTTTCTTATGTTATATCATTTAACAAGCAACTCTTTTGTTGCCATATTTAGTTAACAAATTGTAAATAAAATACTGAAAATGTTGTTGCTTTATGTTTTTCCTGAGACTAATCACACAGAAAATGATCCTCAAATGTCATACTTAATTTTGTTAAATTAAATACTTTAGTAATGAGATCTTAAGTTATAAGTTACCAGTGCTATGTTGTGGGTCATAGAGTATATGTGGGTTATCTCCGATGAAGTATGGGCCGGGAGTATGGGTCATCCAAAAGATATGACAGGGTTCAAAATGTGGCGTGCTTGCTTTTGTGTTAATAGGACAAAGCCAGAACAACTACTAGCAAAACAAATTTGACAAATAAACCCTACCTTTTGGACAGCATCTATGGACAAGCAAACATCCCCCTGATCGATAGGTTCAACCAGGGTGATGAAGATGATAATCACAATCGATTCATATAAGACCAAGTAAAAAAAATTAAGTATTCCTTGTTCTGACTTGAATCAATGAAGAAGACCATTATACTTGCTATTTTGTCGGGGTTTTTTTTCCTTCAAGATGGCCACCATCCAGAATATTACTTGGTAAAAAAGGTTAAGTCTACTCACACGTCTCAACATTTATGATAGAGCTTAGGATGGAAGTAGTGGCTATAATTGTTTTATATTTTATACCTTTTAAAAGTGATTAACTACTGACAAAAAATCAATCATTTAAATTCATGTTATTTGGGAGTGTTTCTCATATCTTATCGTATAGGTATGATTTTGTATTGTGATATATTAAAACACATTACAGTGCTCTTGAAAATATGCCAATTTTTTTTTTGGGGGGGACATCAAATTCAATGCCATCAGAGACAAAAAAAAAATCCATATTTGTTTTATTTATTCTTGATCTAATTTATATTGTTGTTGTATTCAGGGGTGTCAGACAAATTGGTGAGATGGAGACATGCCATCAAACGTGAATGGAAGCAAATCAAGTGTGATCTTGTCCCCGATAGGATGACGTGCTGTCTTAAATACCTGCCTGACACTGAGTGCATCATCCGTCAAGATCATAACAATTACTCAGAAATCACCCGCCTCAAGAATGCAGAGTGCCTGCTTAAATGCCTGCTGCATTCGCCAGTCGAGAGATGGCCGGAGGATTTTCAACAGGGGCTAAGGAAGACCGGTCAAGATCTGTTGGCCAATGCATTGCAGGTTGAATATGAGCAGGTGCTCAAAGAAGAGCAAGATCGAAAAGAGAAATTCAGACAAAGCCGACCGAGACAAAGAGTATTTATCGAGTCCAAACAGGAACAAGAGGAGGTATGCTTTATAAATATATACATGCAAAGTGACTTTAACATAATGACACGTACACAGTTCAAAGTGTGCACTCAACCCCACTCAACCTCCATACAGACACATAAGTTAACTCAAGTCCACTTAGATGCTTTTTAGGTGTTTAATATAATTTCATTCTTTGATTATTAGGTCCAAAGCATTGCATCAGTCACACGGTGGATTGAAATGCCTCATTGCAGCTCTACGATGCTCTGTAGTCTACCTTGTAATTGACGCATAAATCTGGGATCTAAAGTGCACTAATCCCAAATATATTATGGAAATGACAAAAGGCCATTTTAAGTTACTCCTTTTAAGTTACTCTCAATTTAAATTTACCATCAATACAGAAAACTGAAGAACATACAGGACATGAAGACTTCTCTGATGATGTGGGTACCAGTCACGCTGTGGTCAGCTCTTCTGATTTTGGTAAGTTATAAGGTTTCCAGCTTTGTGATTGCTACTATAATATTACTGTAAAAGTGGCAATTTCTGTGCAATTAATTTTTCGCGCTTTGCTGATTTTCAGCCATTTTGCTTGTTTTTGAATTTGCGATTTGAAAGCTCATTACATAGACATATGTATAAATATATTCACGTGTTTTTATTTCCGCGGTAGCTGCTTGGAGCGCGAAAAGCGTGAAAATTAATGTAGCGCGAAAATGTCTACGTTTACAATATGTTATTAAGCATGCTTATCAATTGATATGGAATGAGGCATAGTTATACATGCATTACTAGCCTTATCCAAGTAATTTGCTTGGTTATGTGCCCATCAGGATTTACCCAAGCATATGATCATATGGACCGACCTTGTAACAAACAAACAAATAACATGATGAAATCTGGTTAACTGAAGGCATATGGCAACCTCTTCCAGGACTCCCTCCCCCTCCCCCTCCCCCTCCCCTAGCTCCTTCATTTACCTCAATTTAGTTGTTGATTGCCTGCTAGGCACCCTCACAGATGTGATTTGTGTCTCCATTTTAATTTGCTGGAGAGGGGCAAGAGGGCAGGCCTGTGATCAGGTGGTTCACTTATTTAATGAATAAAAAAGGTTATCACGGAGCAAGTCTTGGGTAGGGAGAAGGGGAACTGCCTACCCTTCCTGTCTCTCTCTGGGTACACCATGCACTCGGTTCAGGAATATTTCCACACAAAATTGACTCTTTTCTCACATTACTTACAGTAATACAGGCTGTCCCAAAATGATTAGTACCCATCGATGCCCAAAGTTCATTAATTGTTTTCATCACCGAAATAAATGGGGTTAGGTCCGGGTTTTTTATCACCTTTGACATACTGTACCCTTTCATTATAATTTTAGATCATGAATATCGGATTTAAACTCAAGATACACTCCATTATGTAAGACATGGTGATTTCACCTTTTTGACAAAGTGCTACAAAATGTGTTTGTTATAACAGATTGTTTGAAAGAAACTCGTGTATTCTCGTAATCTCTTGTCTAATACAATCTTGTGGTTCTCTCTGTTGTAACTGTTGTTAGTTATGGTTGTTCAAATCATTAATCATTAATAATTCTTCACTTTAATTTAATTGAGTGACCCCATGCATTATTTTATTTGACAAGTGTTTAGGGACTTCTAAATAGCTAATAAAGTTGTGTTTGGTAAATTAACATTGGAGAATGGATTTGGTGAGGTTAAACAGTAAGGGTCTATATCATTTTTACCAAGTTTGTAAGAAATTGCATCCTCAATTTAATAGAAGTGTAAGCCACTGCTAATTACTACCCATGACAACATCTTTACCTATTTAAATGTCCCCAAGTTAAGCCTCAAAACTAGCTCATATAGAAACAAAGCTTGAGGTCGCGTATGCGTGACAATCCATGTTTACTCTTAAAGGCATATATTATGTGATCTTTTCCAGGGGCGTCCTATATAAAATAAATTTAGAAAGTAGATTTTCTTGCAGATTTACATTTCTGATCATAAATCATTAATAGTTCCTGAGTTACAGAGCGATATGATTCCTAATTACTTAAAAATCATGGTTTTTAGGGGTTGAAAATAGATTGGTCGCTAGCGACCAGTTTATTTTCAATCTATTTACACTCTAAAAAACATGATTTTGAAGTAATAAGGAATCGTATCGCTCTGTAACTCAGAACATATTCATGATATGATCAGAAAAGAAAATCTGCTTCCATTTTTTAAGAGGATTGAGTGCGTCCCCTGGAAAAGATCACATAATATACCTTTAATTGAATCAGAATGAAGAATTGTAATTGATTTGAACAACCATATGACACAACAACAGTTTCAAATAGAATTGAACCAAATATATTAGCAAACAAGAGATTAAGAGAGTGTATTAGTTTTTTCAAACAAGCTGTTTACACACGCATTTTTTGCACTTTGCTAAAAGGTGAAATCACCTTGTCTTACACAATGGAGTCTAACTTCAGTAAATAAGTCCAATATTTATGATCTATAATTCTAATGAAAAGGTACAGTATATCAAAACAACAAATCTAATATCATTGATCTTGATGATGAAAACAATTATTGAACTTTGGGCATCGATGGGTACTAATCATTTTGGGACAGCCTGTATACTGGTATATTACTCTCTGAATTCTGAACAAATTTGTCTGGTATTACATATGACTTAAACCGGTAAAGGAGTATTTAAACTAATTAGAAATTGTATGAAAACAAATTGTCACAATATGAAGCCGTTCACTGCCTGTGCCCCACTATGGTTTGAATATCACCCTAAAGTATCTGTTCATCTGGTGCAAAGAAGAGAATCACAATGGCCGGGTTAAGGTATTTGTATCTGTGATGATATTTCTCAACACTCCATTTTATATTTTCATCATTTCAGTTGGGCTGCTCAGATAGTCATAATCGTTAGTCACAAATCTCGCTGCTCTTCTGGTTTTTTATGCTTATCTCGACAGTGGAACAAAAAAGGAAAATCAAATACACCCGGTCCAATTTGTGCAGACATTATTAACCTTTACATTGTCATTTTCTTCATTTCTTAACTGCCACAGTAACACCTAAAGTAGCAGATAGAGTACATGTACCTGTTGAAGGAGCATCACTAATCCATACAAAAGTGTCAGAAGTAGATGTTTTAGACATCGTAGACACTTTCAAACTTGATAACTTGAGGGATGTATTCATAAGACTGGGTCTTACTGAAAAAGACCTAGCAGATACCAAGCTAAGGGATATTCATAGTCCTCGAACACAGTCACAGAATATCCTTTATCTTTGGCGTAATAGATATGGAGAGGAAGCTACCAGGATTAAATTCATAGAGGCTGTGAAGAAGTGTCCAGATTGCACAGCGTCTTTGATTACACTGAAAAAGAAATGGATCGGGAGTGAGTAACTTACAGTTTTTGGATTTTTTTAAAAAAATTTTCATAAAAGCAAAGTACTTATCATAACAATTTAATCAATATGTTTAAACAACCCTAACATTGATAGCCAGCCTACAAGTAATATACAATGTGTAATTACAACGTATATACAACATTTGATGTTGTCATTATATAGCAAATTGTAATGAGAACAAACATAATTTTTGAGCCATTTTGGACATAAATTCCAAAAAGTATTGAGATTTGTTTTAAAGATAAAACAGCATCTGTCCAATATGTTCTGCAAAACTTCTCATAATACATTTGGGTAATATAGAGAAATACCGGAAATGTCTTTATAATCCAAATGTAATTATATCAAATTTATCCCAAAACTTTCATTTTATACATTTTATATCTCAAAAAAAAATGTGGCCATGAAAAATATAAAAATTGTTCGCAAACTACATGTAATCATGTTCAGCAATCTTTAATATACCATAAGAACAAAAATTCAATCCATCTTGGGAACTTTCGTCATCAAATTATGGCAACTTTACTTGGGCATGTTCAAATTCAGCTTGGGCCACTTTTCGTGTGAAGAGAAATAGTCGGGTATCAACAGAGGGTTAGTGTGCACCCCCCCCCCCCCCCCCCCCCCCCCCCAGGACTCCCCCCAAACCAACTTTTTTTGCTTCCTATTATAATTCTAAGACATAATCAGGATGTTACCAAAAATATTTTCATATTGCTAAGGGGTTATGCAAGATGGCGTCCAAAATGGCCGCCATAACTGGTCAAATCTCATAAAATGACATATAGCAATCAAATTGTATAGAGAAAGTAAAGTTTTAATAGTGGGATGTATGTATTAGACCACTAGACACTCATATCCAGAACTTTTTCTTTGTTAACACGCCTAAATCCAAGATGGCCGCCAAAATGGCCGCCAAAATTGGTAAAATTCCATATATTGGCATATATAAACTAACATGTATGATCAGAGTATAGTTTTAACAATGGGATGTATGTGTTAGACCACTAGAAACTCAAATCTAGTATTTGTACTTTGTTAACATACTTCAAAAACAAAATGGCCGCCAAATTAATGGTCAAAAGTGGTCAAAATTCCATAAAATAGCATAATATCAACCGAAATGTATGATAAAAATATAATTTTAATGATGTGATGTATGTATTAGACCACAAGTAACTCATATCCAGTATTTGTGCTCTGTTAAAATAGTTCAAAATCCAAAATGGCTGCCAAAATGGCCCCCAAAATGGTTCCTAAAGTGGCTGCAAAATTGTCAAATTCCAAAAAATGGGATAATATCAACCTAAATGTATGATGACAATATAGTTTTAATGATGGGATGTATGTATTAGACCACTAGTAACTCATATCTAGTATTTTTGCTTTGTTAACATACTTAAAAATCCAAAATGGCCCCCAAAATGGGTCCCAAAATGACTGAACAAATTGTTGAAATTTCATAAAATGGTATAATATCAACCAAAATGTATGATGAAAGTATGAAAGTATAGTTTTAACATTGGGATGTATGTATTATACCACTAGTAACTCATATCCAGTATATTTGCATTGTAATAACATACTTTACATCCAAGATGGCCACCAAAATGGCCGCTGTAAATGTACAATAGTCTACATGAGTGTATGATAATCCACAATGGAAATTGTAAGAGTGTATATTACATCACATTCACCAAATAGTATGTTCGAAACTACTAAGCTATTGCTTTTAGATATAAGGCCCACCTCTGTGACAATTTTGACTCTGTATCACTTTCCAAAATGGCTTCCAGAGTGGTTAAGTTGATGTTAAATGACCTAAAACAATTGTTTTGTATTGTAAATGACCATACTATGTAATACCAATGCCTCCAAATCTAATAAGACAGCATTCTATGATAACGCCTAGGGCTGTAGATCTAGTTTGAGTATTTTAAAAATATATATAAGATGGCTGCAAACGGTTAAAATAACTGAAATCTGTATTAGTTTTATTGTTAGTGTTACATTAGATATGAACAAAAGATTATATCAATAGATTTTAATCCACCCAGTAAACGTATGTATGTGACAAGGTATGATTGAATGGTATAGACTCCATATTTTGATCAATTGGTGGCCACCTGTGGTAATTAATTTGACCATTTGGAGGTAATTTTATTGACCATTAGGGGGTAATTTTAATGAAATGGTCAATATATGTCAAAATGGAGTCTATACCATTTAATCATACCTTGTCACATATACAAATACGTTTACTGTATGGATTAAAAGCTGTAGATATAAAGTAAGATATAAAGCCAATATAGTGAATACTGTCCCATTAAATTTGGGAGTATGGTACAAAACCATTGTTTTAGGTCATTAAACATCAACTTATCCATTCTGGCAGCCATTTTGGAAAGTGAAACTGAATCACAATTGTCAGAGGTGGGCCTTATTTCTAAAAGCAATAGCTTTATAGCAGTTTAGAATAATACTATTTGGTGAATTTGATGTAATATACACTCTTACAATATCTATTTTGGATTATCATACACTCATGTAGACTATTTTTACATTTACAGCGGCCATTTTAGTGGCCATCTTGGTTTTAAAGTATGTTATTACAATGCAAATACTGGATATGAGTTACTAGTGGTCTAATACAAACATCCCAATGTTAAAACTATACTTTCATCATACATTTTGGTTGATATTATACCATTTTATGGAATTTGGACAATTTGTTCAGTCATTTTGGGACCCATTTTGGGGGCCATTTTGGATTTCTAAGTATATTAACAAAGTAAAAATACTAGATGTGAGTTACTAGTGGTCTAATACATACATCCCATCATTAAAACTATATTTTCATCATACATTTAGGTTGATATTATCCCATTTTTTGGAATTTGACAATTTTGCAGCCACTTTAGGAACCATTTTGGGGGCCATTTTGGCAGCCATTTTGGATTTTGAACTATTTCAACAGAGCACAAATACTGGATATGAGTTACTTGTGGTCTAATACATACATCACATCATTAAAATTATATTTTTATCATACATTTCGGTTGATATTATGCTATTTTATGGAATTTTGACCACTTTTGACCATTAATTTGGCGGCCATTTTGTTTTTGAAGTATGTTAACAAAGTACAAATACTAGATTTGAGTTTCTAGTGGTCTAACACATACATCCCATTGTTAAAACTATACTCTGATCATACATGTTAGTTTATATATGCCAATATATGGAATTTTACCAATTTTGGCGGCCATTTTGGCGGCCATCTTGGATTTAGGCGTGTTAACAAAGAAAAAGTTCTGGATATGAGTGTCTAGTGGTCTAATACATACATCCCACTATTAAAACTTTACTTTCTCTATACAATTTGATTGCTATATGTCATTTTATGAGATTTGACCAGTTATGGCGGCCATTTTGGACGCCATCTTGCATAACCCCTTAGCAATATGAAAATATTTTTGGTAACATCCTGATTATGTCTTAGAATCATAATAGGAAGCAAAAAAAGTTGGTTTGGGGGAGTCCTGGGGGGGGGGGGGGGTGCACACTAACCCTCTGTTGATACCCGACTAAAATCTTTTATTAGAATAGTCAAAGCATGTAATTGAACATAATCAATCAAATCAAAAATTATCTACCTATTGACTGTTTATAGTAAGTTGAATTTGAACAAAAACATATTTTCATCCACATTATCCATGTCATTTCATAACATATTTTAATTTTAGTTGTATTTTAAACAATACACATTGACATCCTATCTCACCAACGGAATCACAAGTGAAGGTTTTATAGTTGAAAGTAATTTTCTTGTTCAAAAGTGGCCGAAGTGGGATTCACACTCTTGTTACTGAATTGATAATATCTCGGCCATTAGGTGGTGAAACTCAATGGGATAAATAAAGTGTATTTGATAGAGGTCCAATGGGGCTTTTATTTTAAGACAAAGATATATTGGATGTACTTTTCATTAATTCATGAGACACCTTTTTGACACACCCTGTATAATTCTTTTCAAAAATTCAATTTCATCATGATTGATTTGAAATGAAGATGAAGATGTGCTAATACGCTGACTAACAGTCTACTTATAAGTGGTGCAACATTAGATATCTGGGGGGGGGGGGGGAGGTTGTGTCTGGTTGATTTTTTTAACAGCTACAGGTGGCAAAGGTTTTCCAATGGTCAGAACAAGTAAGTTTGTTTCCTTCTGAATGTATTTGTAGCTAATAATACATTCACATCCAGAAGAAAATCCCCTTTCAGTGAAAAAAGTCAACATACAAATCATTTAGGGAAAGATTACAACCCAATTGTAATGGTTCCTTTATAATTTGTATATGTTGATTACTTTTCACTGAAAGGGGATTTTCTTTAAAGAAAATGTAATGCCTCATGGATATCTAATGGTGCACCCTTTGACCTCTCCACGACCTCTTCATGTAATACTAAAAGCAGAACATCATGAGATTTGTTATAAATAATTATAATCGTGAAGCCTATAAATATTCACTCACATATTTAACCATTATCTCAGTTTAAGACTTTATCAGAATAACGATGATCTTCTGAAGTTGTCAATGTGTTCAAAACTGTGCAATTTATCTAATATCATATCAACAAGGACCTATGTAACACAAATGTAGCTCTGATTAAAAAACATCACCATATAACATTGACTTTGGTACCAAAATCTCGCTAAACCCACACATTTTATCATGTTATAAATAATTACATTTTTATAACTCTCATTTTGTCTCATTTACTCGCGTTGGGTCACATTATTTTTTTGCTTAAAATCCAATTCCAATTAAGATCATTATTGTAAATGTTTTTCAGTGCCAGTGGCCAAGTTTAACATTTGACAATCAGAGTATGTTATTCACATGTAATTTCCCTGATTCCTTTGTTATGAATCACATTGTGTAATGTTACTTTTAGGGTTAAAGGCATATTATGTGATCTTTTCCAGAGGGCGCCCTCTATTCATTATTTTTTTTAGAAAGTAGATTTTCTTGCAGATTTACATATCCGATCATAAATCATACATACATTCCAAGTTACAGAGCGATACGATTCCTAATTACCTCAAAATCATAGTTTTAGAGTGAATTTAGAGTGAAAAATATAAAGTGTCCAGATTCGGACAGTTTATTTTCACTCTAAAACCATGATTTTGAAGTAATTAAGAATCGTATCGCCCTGTAACTTGGAATGTATGCATGATTTATGATTATAAATGTAAATCTGCAAGAAAATCTGCTTTCTATTTTTTTTTCGATGTTGAGGGCGTTCCCTGGAAAGATCACATAATATACCTTTAAGTCATGTGCTTGAAATGAAACTTCAAATCTATATGATTAAATCAAATAATCCAATTTGATCAGACATTATCCCTTACATTGTCATTTTCTTCATTTCTTAACTGCAACAGTAACACCTAAAGTAGCAGTACTTGTTGAAGGAGCATCAGTAATTTATACAGAAGTGTCAGAAGTAGATGTTTGTGACATCGTAGAGACTTTCAAACTTGATGACTTGAGGGATGTATACATAAGACTGGGTCTTACCGAAAAAGACTTAGCCGATGCCAAGCTAAGGAATACACAACGTCCTCAAACACAGGCGCAGGATATCCTTAATCTTTGGCGTATTAGAAAGGGAAATGAAGCTACAAGGAGTGCATTCATAAAGGCTGTGGAGAAGTGTCCAGATTGCACAGCCTCTTTGAATGCACTGAAAAAGAAGTGGATCGGGAGTGAGTGAGTAACTTTACAGTTTTTTGGATTTTTTTTCAATTTTCATGAAAGCAAAATACTTATCAAAAAGTCAAAGGTCACATATCAAGGTCAGAAGTCATCTGAGGCCAATTTGTAAAATAAACTGAAAACATTTGAGAAAGAAAAAAAATTCTTTTCCATACAAAGACTGGTTGTAACCAAACTTGATTTCATCAAATAATACCTCAATTTGTTTGTTAGATCACATAAGATTCCGTAATGATCATTTTTAATTAGATGTCATCCTTTTGAGGGGTCAAAAGGTCACATATCAATGCCTATATGGGGAGTAATACAAAATGGGACCTTACCTGAATATGTAAGGGTTTGATCTGCTAAAAATAACATTTCTGTAAACCCTGCACTTATCAACTAAAACCCTGACTCCAGAGGATATAATAGCATAGTGGTCTTTATACACTAGACCCGGCTGGTTATCACAGAGTTTCAATTGGTTAATGCATTTGTTACTGCTTTCAAAAGGGTGAGTAGAATGCTGTGAAGTGAATTGTTTTAAATATTTTTATTCTTCCGAATGCCTAATATGGGTAATGTCTTTTTTCTCCCTGGATTAAGCAGTTCACAAAGGCTCAAAATTGAAGGATTACAACAGGAGTGTGAATGACTTATAATTTGCCAAGCTGTATTGTGCTGGGACTATTTGCTGACATAACCCCCTTCCACTTGAAGTGACACAAAATACAAATCATTGTGGAAATGTTGTTTTTTATAATTAAACTTGCTCACCCACAACATTTGTTCACCTTGCATTGTAACAAGAACATCAATTATTGTTGATATTCTGTTTCAAATTTTAAAATTGCAGCGTTACTGTAACACAATCGAGACCAACCTGAAGAACCTGATATGGCACAAGATAGACCCTGGCTTTGAGGTAAGTGTGTTATACATACAAAGAAAATACCTTGTGCAGTCCATAACAGTGATAGCACCGCTACAGTGTCAACATGGCTTTCCCCCAAAACAAATAATACAAAACATAATGACATTGTATAACTTTGATTTAGGCAAATTCAGATTTAAAGCTTCGTTATAACAGTTTCATTTTTGAAAAAAGTTGCAGTCTCCCTACTATTGTTAATACTTTACAATCCTATTTCTAAATCTAAATATTACTCACAGTAGACCTGAACATTTATTAAAAAATAGAAAATATCGTTTTTAGCCAATAAATAATCATTACTCCCATCTATCTCTAATCCTCTCCTACAGGTGTACCCACTCTTTCACACGATGTCAGCCATCTTTGAAGGGTATCTCCAATCCTCTCCTGCAGTTGTACCCATTCTTTCACAAGATGCCAGCCATCTTTGATGGGTATCTCCAATCCTCCCCTGCCGGTCGGTATACCCATTCTTTCACAAGATGTCAGCCGTCTTTGATGGGTATTTTAAATCCTCTCCTGCAGGTGTACCCATTCTTTCACAAGATGTCAGTCGTCTTTGATGAGTATTTCCAATCCTCCTCTGCCGGTGCACCCATTCTTTTACAAGATGTCAGCCGTCTTTGATGAGTATATATCTCCAATCCTCCTCTGCTGGTGTACCCATTCTTTCACAAGATGTCAGCCATCTTTGATGGGTATGTTCGATTCTCTCCTGCTGGTGTATACCCATTCTTTCACAAGATGTCACCATCTTTGATGGGTATCTCCAACTCTCTCCCACCGATGTACCCATTCTTTCACAAGATGTGAGCCGTCTTTGATGGGTATTTCCAATCCTCCCCTGCCAGTGTACCCATTCTTTCACAAGATGTGAGCCGTCTTTGATGGGTATTTCCAATCCTCCCCGAACAGTGTACCCATTCTTTCACAAGATGTCAGCCGTCTTTGATGGGTATTTCCAATTCTCCCCTGCCGGTGTGGTGTACCCATTCTTTTACAAGATGTCACCATCTTTGATGGGTATCTCCAATCCTCCCCTGCCGGTGTACCCATTTTTTTACAAGATGTCTACCGCCTTTGACGAGGGTGGCACCTTTTGGTTTACTCATGAATCATCTCCATCGTTGTAATGACTGTTCCGAGCTCATGTTGGATTCCAAATTCAACTGGCGACATGCCTGGATGACGAAGAGCAGACGACACAAGCCAATCTTGATATCACAGATATTAGGGTAGGTTTTTTTTAGCATAATCAAAGAGTAAAAATCGTTACCAATCTTATGTGGATGGGTTGAGTTTTAAAAATATGCACAGGGCGTATCTTGGTATTTTGGAATGTACATTCATTCTAAGATACCAAGATACCCTAAAAATACACCCTGTGCAAATTGATATAATATTAGACCAGTGGAATTTCTTTTTTGAGTCGCATATAGTATTTAACAGTTTGTTTGTTTAACACATATTTTTATTTAGCGTAACACGACCCTAAAGTGCGACCCTGTATGATGTTGCTTCATTTGGTCCTGTAACCACTTCACAAATTTATTTTGAAGGATAATTAGTCTGTGCACAGATACCCTATCCTTTGGATAGCTGGCCCTTTGGATGGATTTAGGATGTGGCGTAGAACGTTTGTAACTCTAAAAAAAGTATACTTAATTATAGATTATAGGGTTATTAAAATCTAAATAAAATCTAACTCATTGTCTTTTCCTCAAACTATTGCCAATAATTTCCGTTCATTTATAAGGAATGATTTAAAATTGATCACCATTGTTATGATTTCCCTCCCTTATATATATACAGAGGTGTTTGCATCCAGTAGCAGTAGATTTGAGTCAGTTGATATCTGTCCACAGTTTGCAGACTTTGAATTCATTAAATGGAACTATGATGGAGAAGTAAGTGTGACAAATATAAGGCATGTAATTCTGTCTGAGAATAATTGAAGCAATGAAAAGAAGAAAACAACTCATCCCTTTCTTGAAACCAATTGAAACAATCATCCCGGTGTAATATGTCATTACGAGACTAAGCTGTTGTACTGAAATGTTCACAAAATGTTTATGTAAAGGAACATTATCTCAGAAATAACTCCTGGCCCTATTTCATAAAAGTTAAGATTCTTTTTAAAGTGGACTTTGGTATAGTGGTTCATGAACTTTTCTTAAGCCTTGTTCAGAAGAATTTTAAATAATACTTCCTATGTTGAGCTTAAATAAGTTAAAGTTAGACCCACGTCTACAGTTTGACACGGGGGCTATTTTATGAAGATTGAATTATGAATCATTCTTCTTACGAAAAATTGAAAACTTAAGATGAATAGTATTAACTTTTATAAGTAGGACCCTATTGTATCATATATCAGGCTTTTTGGCCTTGGTGTTATAAGAACGCTCATACTGAATCCATGATTGGGGATATTTAACACTGAGCATCTTCAGGGTTTTACAATACGAGTTGACTATGGCTCAATCATATTTGACACGTGCTCAAATACAGTGGGTATCTAAATTTGCTTCTGACTTTTGATTAGTTGTTTTATGATGATCAAGGTCTAATATAAAAATGATTGAGAAAATCTGACTTCCTTACATTTTCCATGATTACAGGGAACATTTAGTGCTATGAGGATCAATCTAGCCACTAGTGACCAATCATCTGAAAAGCTACACCAGAACCACTAGAAGACTCCATGATGATGCAAATGACCAGTTCTCCGATCCCCCACCAGATGCGGATGAACAGTGATGAGGAATGGTGGTGATATGATTGCGTATGGTGGAGCATGGGAACCATCTGTGATTGAGAGTGGGCAGGAAGCCAGGTTGATAAGATCTGGCTGCACCAGGTAAGTGTCGGAAATTTATATTACAATAAATGTTAGAGTCATTTGTACCACTACAAAATGTAATAAAAAACCTTTAAAAGGGAAGTGCTAGGACAAAAGAAATACTGATATTATTTGGGAAAATGATGTTGTTGTCCGTGCATAGTATTTTCAGAGATTGTCACGAGAATAGTGGTAGGCATAGTCAAGCATGTATACCTTAATATGGAAGCACTATTATGATGATTCACATGTGCTTATAAGTAGTTAAAATATTGTGTACCAATGTTGTCGATCTTACAATCAAATGTCCCCGGAAATGTCTAATGTTTCTTGTAAAGTTTTTTCATTGTTTCTTAAAAAGGGTATTTATTGACTGGTGACAATACAAATAAGTTTATGCTAATATGGTTGTGCGTATATAGCAATTCTTGGATTTGTAACCAAACTCACTAGTATTCATTTGGTTCACATATCTGTAGGAGCAACTGCATGACGTGTACTGCCGCGACTAAAGGGTATAGTCGTCTTTGATGGGTATTTCCAATCCTCCCCTACCAGTGTACCCATTCTTTCACAAGATGCCAGCCGTCTTTAATGGGGGTATCGCCAATTCTCCCCTGCCAGTGTACCCATTCTTTCACAAGATGTCAGTCGTCTTTGATGGGTATCTCCAATCCTCCCTGTCCGGTGTACCCATTCTTTCACAAGATGCCAGCCGTCTTTGATGGGTATCGCCAATTCTCCCCTGCCAGTGTACCCATTCTTTCACAAGATGTCAGTCGTCTTTGATGGGTATCTCCAATCCTCCCTGTCCGGTGTACCCATTCTTTCACAAGATGTCAGCCGTCTTTGATGGGTATCTCCAATACTCCCCTGCCAGTGTACCCATTCTTTCACAAGATGTCAGCCGTCTTTGATGGGTATCTCCAATCCTCCCCTGCCAGTGCACCCATTCTTTCACAAGATATCTCCAATCCTCCCCTGCCGGTGTACCTATTCTTTCGCAAGATGTCAGCCGTCTTTGACGAGGGGGGCACCTTTTGATTTACTCATGAATCATCTCCACCGTTGTAATGACTGTTCTAAACTCATGCTGGATTCCAATTTCACCATGGCGACATGCCTGGATGACAAAAAGCAGACGACACAAACTAATCTTGATATCACAGATAACAGGGTAGGTTTTTTTAGCATAATCAAAGAGTAAAATCGTTACCAACCTTATGTGGCTGGGTTGATTTTTAAAAATGTGCACAGGGTGTATTTTTTAGGGTATCTTGGTATTTTGGAATGAATGTGCAAAGAATCCATCTTTGCACATTCATTCTAAGATACCAAGATACCCTAAAAATACACACTGCAAATTTATATAAAGTGGAATTTCTTTTTTCTTTTTTGAGTCACATAGTATTTAACGGTTTGTTTGTTTCCTTGAAACATACTTTTATTTAGCGTAACACAACCCCTAAAGTGCGACCCTGTATGATGTTGCTTCATTTGGTCCTGTAACCACTTCACAAATTTATTTTGAATGATAGTTAGTCTGTGCACAGATACCATATCCTTTGGATAGCTGGCCCTTGGGATGGATTTAGGATTTGGTGCAGAACATTTGTAACTCTAAAAAAAGAGTATACTTTATTATAGATAGGGTTATTAACTCATTATCTATTCCTCAAATTAATTTGTCAGTACATTTATTAAGAATGATTTAAAATTGATCACCATTGTTATGATTTCTACCTATACAGAGGTGTTTGCATCCAGTAGCAGTAGATTTGGGTCAGTTGATATCTCTCCACAGTTTGCAGACTTTGAATTCAATAAATGGAACCAAGATGGAGAAGTAAGTGTGACAAGTATAAGGCATGTAATTCTGTCTCAGGATTATCGAAGCAATGAAAAGAAGAAAACAACTCATCCCTTTATTGACTCCAATTGGAAAAATCATCCCTGTGTAATATGTCATTACGAGAAGCTGTTGTACTGAAATGTTCACAAAATGTTTGTGTAAAGAAATATTATTTCAGAAATAACTCCTGATCCTATTTCATAAAAGTTAAGATTCTTCTTAAGTGAACTTTGGTATAGTGGTTCATGGCCTATAATTTATATTATTGTTATATTCAGGTGTGACAGACAAATTGGTGAGATGGAGACTGGTGATTAAGCGTAAATGGAAGCAAATCAAGTGTGATCTTGTCCCCGTTGAGATGACGTCCAGTCTCCACTACCTGCCTGAGAGTGCATCATCCTTCAAGATCATAGCAATTACTCAGGAACGCCCCGCCTCAAGAATGCAGAGCGCCTGCTGAAATGCCTGCTGCATTGGCAAGACGAGAGATGGCCGGAGGACTTCCAACAAGGGCTAAGGGAGACCCATCAAGATCCGCTGGCGAATGCATTGCAGGTTGAATATGAACAGGTGCTCAAAGAAGAGCAAGATCGAAAAGAGAAATTCAGACAAAGCCGACCGAGACACAGAGCATTTATCAAATCCAAGCAGGAACAAGAGGAGGTATGTTATATACACATAAAAAGTGATCTTAACATTACGATGCATTGCACACTCTGATGGTTTAGTGTTTGATAAGAATACCCAAATCAATATTTAATGGAGGTGTGGCTATTTTTCTGGAATGGGGAGTAACAATTTATATCATGGAAAGGAAGCACAAAAATGTTGATTTAGCCTATACTTAGGCGAGATCTGCAGATAATAGTATCAACAAAGTAAATTAAATATTTCTGGTGTTATAGCATGGACAATATTACTAAGATATTATGAATTACTTACAACAAATACGAGGCTTGTGTTACAGCACAGCTTCATGTCAAGTTTTTTCATTTTTTTAAACATTTTTAGAATCCTTGCTAAGTTTAATAGATAATTTTTACTTCATGCAATTTCAAATTGTTCTTTCTACTTTCCTTTTTTAATTTAAACTTACAAAATTGGGCTGTTTTTATATTCAGCGGTCGGTAGAATATTTCAAATGTTTATGGTTAAAATAATCAAACAGACAGGTTTGTTGTACTCTCCAAAAATGCAATCCTCTTCAACCGACTATTTAATACACATGTTATCATTTAGTGCTCTGTAAAGATGAGGTATTGTCAAAAGTGTTCATTGTCAACATTGTACTGTAAACGTGCTACCATGAAAATAAAGACATTAACATATCTTTCTTTCGTTTATACAGGGTGTCTAAAAAAACCGTGCACGTGTTTACCCAACTTATTGACCATGAACTTCTAGAATTTGGTGTAACAATTGTATACATCTTGATAGACCAAACACTTAGCTTTCATATGCCGTTTATTTCATCTAATTTGGTTTTGTCAATCCTGAGATATGATCAATTAACTAAAGCTACCTAAAATCAAAGTTGTGCCACTTTTACGGAAAGAATGCTTAAGATAAGCATTAAAACCCTCGTCCTCTTAAGGGAGGGTGGTCGCAGATTGCGCTAGAACGCAAAAAAAAAGTGACCTAGGGCGTCTAGGTGATCGCTTTTACATTCCTTGCGCTCATTTTGACGAAAACAAATTGGGGCTGCCACCTTACCCGGGGGTAGGGTAAGCCGTCAAAGTCCGATTGTAGGGGGTGGTTGCCATCTTTAAAATAAAAAAAAATTGCCATTTTGAAAAATATTGTTATTGTATGTTCCTAAAATATTTTAGCATAGGCCTATGTTAGAAACACCATTTCCATCACTTATAAGCAAAAAATCGTGTGAAATTCCGATATTTAGAACTTTTTTGGCGAAGATTTCTATGATATTTCACTGTCCAGCGAATACGGCGGGATTTTGAGGTCGGCCATGTTTGGTGACGTCATGCGTGGGATGTTTGTACTTGTTTTAGTAGGTATGAAGGGAACCTCTAGCTATAACATGGTACCCAAATATGCATACTCTGCATTTCGGATTGGATTTTTTTAGGGGGTGGTTACCGGTGGTAACAACTCTCTCCGGAGTAACCCTTTCTATTCATTGCAAACTGTAAAGTGGCACAACGTCGACTTTAGGTAGCTTTAGTTAATTGGTCATATCTCAAGATTGATAAATCCAAATCAGATGAAATAAACGGAATATGAAAGCTAACCGTTATGGCTATCACTATGTGTACAATTGTTACACCAAATTCTATAAGTTCACGGTCAATAAGCTGGGTAAACACGTGCACGGTTTTTTTTGAGACACCCTGTAAGTCTGTAATGAACCTTCAATATTTTGAATTTAAAACCAAACAAAATGGTTCAAAACTGAGAAAGCGCATACAATTATTTGCGAAAAATTACAAATTTTACAGTAGTTGAAGGAAGGACCTGTTGTGCAATGTAGCTGGGAAGCGCATGCCCATTTTTCGGGGTTTTCGGTCCTGGTCTGCTGGCACAGGGAGTTATACAACAATGTTCCAAGTCTGTGGCATACAACTTAGGTGGACATCCTTGCGAACGTGGATGTTATAGTAATCTTTGACCTCGATTTAGGGTCAACGGTCATATTATTTCAATGGGACCTCAATATCTAAATTTAACATGGTAAAAAAAGTTTAAAAACAGGCTTATTTGCCCTAAAAAGTATATCATATTCTTGGTTTGAGTGTTTCGAACAAAAAAGTTAACAACAACTTTGTTCGTCGATCAATAGTTTTTGACTTATGACCTTTTGAAAATGACAGCTAATGGCTGCATTTTAGCACACAGCAGCTATTACAGATGGTACAGAAAATGCACAATACTGAGCTACTCTCAGTTATATTTAGTTTATATAGATCAGTTGCGCCACACTTGCTCCCTATATTTCATCTTTTGGGAATTGAACCTTCAGGCATTCAAACCTTGATTTGTTAATTTGGTTGTTATTGAGTTACTATTCTGCACAGGCCTATCTTGACTTACACATTTTGATGTTTGAATTTTTTTTAATGTGCCATTTATAAATTTACAAAATTGACTATGATATGCAGACAAGTATAAAAAGTGTCATTTTAAATTGGCTTGATTAGGCCAAAAAAAAAAGAAGGTTTGTCTCAGATGACATGAGAGACTGAAAATCTAATGCGGTCTGCGGATTTTTATTTTTATTTTTTTTTCAATTTTTTTCAATTTAGACCTGATCGTCATTTGTTTGGTCAAAAAGTTGGATTTTGCAAGATTTTTTTGAGAAAATTGAAAGAAGAAAAAGAAATTGGAAAAAAATGAAGAAAAAAAAAAAAATGAAAAAAAAAAAAAAATCCACTAACAAAAATGCTAACGCGGGCGGTTTCGGGAATGCGCGCGGGTCATCTGAGACAAACCTTTTTTTTTTTTGGCCTTACTTGCACGATCATAGGTCTGTGATGTATTCAATATTGCTTCAACATGTTTTATTCTGTTGTCATTAACTGAATTTATTATTACTTTGTTTATATTCAAAGGGGCCTGGGCAGCAGCAGCAGCTACTGGAACAGATTGAAGCAGACTGGGGTTTCCTTGTAACAAACACTATGGCTACACACCACAATTTAATGCATTTATCACAGATTCACGGACCGACCATGTTAACGAACGAAACCCCATAAATGGTCTTGAAAATTAAAAACATGATGAACTTGGCTTCCTTTCAATTTCAGGGGCATGGGCAAAAAATATGAAAATTACATTCAATATATGATCAAATGTATATCAATAATGTCAGTAATATTTAAACAAATCTGAACTTTCTATGGTTCCTTAAGATGCAGGGCCTGTGGTTTACCATGCTGGTAGTAGGCCTACTGGGCACATGCCTAGTGAGATTAACAAGATATTATTGGGTGTATGAATTAAAGGCAAGCTGAGTGACCCCTGCAGATTGGACTATTTCATTTGAAATCAACATACCCTTTATGGGCAATATGGCTGTAAATCTTCCATAAGGGAAATGAAGATTTCAAATGGAGTACACTCATACAGGTAACCCCCTGGATTGTAAGTCCATGTGCAGCATTTAAGACCCCCTTTTCACATCTCTTTTTAAGTTATCTAGGTTATATACTATCGCAACACAGCCCTAGGGTATATTTTTACATCTTGGCCACCGATCTCGAGATTTCTATTCACAACAAATTTCGTGCAAATCAATATGACCCCTGCCCCCATCCCCAGTTCAGCCACAAACTTTCTCATGGTTACAATTTTGTACTTTTGGAATCATTTGTTTGGACAATGTAAATAAAATTAACTGTTTTTGACAAAATAGAGCTTACAGGTGCTTTTAGCATTCTAAACCAATTCACAAGACCCCCATTTGAACACTAACAGTATGTTGCAGTTCAGTATGTTGCCATATCATCCTCTAATCACTCTATTATCATATATTCTTTGTATACATAATAGCGTTCATTCATAATGGGACCAAAGTACGAGACTGTGTATTTTTAAGGTCTTTGTTAATTTAATTCACAGCAGTTTGTCCATATATTATACATTCAGTTCACTCATTCAACACAAGATAATAGAGGCCCTGCACATATTCATTGATCGGCTTTAGAGAAAGAAATCAACCCATGCATCATACACTGGAATCATGGAGTACATCAATCCATTTATTCTCAGAATTGATGCAGGATTTTTGACGTAAGCTTTTGGCTACTATTTTTATTTTCCCCATGCCCCGTCAAGTAATACACCTATCAGTTGTAAGACGCACTATACGACCCCCGGGAGAGGTGCGTCGTGGGTGCGTCGTTTACCAATAATTCTTGACGGAGGGTACGTGAGTGGCAGCCTTTGGTCCGTCAAAAAAATGACGAAGGGTGCGTAAAGGTCCGTCACTTTACATGGGTGCGAATGGGCTGATAGTTGACTGAGGGTGCGTATTTGGATGGCAATGGTCCGTCATTTTTTTGACACAGGGTGCGTCATGGTACATGAGAAGTTGACGCACCTCGGTAAAGTGACGCACCACTCCCGGTGGTCGTATAGTGCGTCTTACAACTGATAGGTGTTTAAGCATGCATATCCAGAATTGCACATTAAGTTGTATGTTGTTATTTTTATTAAGGTGAGGCACATGATCTGTTGCATGAGTGTCTACAATATGGTGGGGTTTTTCAGCTCTGAATTAGATGGGTTGCATTAGCCTATCTATGGAAAATAACCCCTCTACACTTATGGTTTTTTTTCAGACAAAACACCTTTAAAGTATAATATACTTGTTTAGGGATACTAAATGTGTGTAATACTCACTTAGGATGTCAATATAGGGAGACAACATACCCAATCCTTGTTATGGGCAAGGGGAAAAGTGACCCTGTTCTACGGGCCTGATCAACCTGCTTTTTATATTTTGACAGATGTATTAATATTTTTGTTGTTGAAATTGTTTGGATTATTTTCTTTCGAATTGTTTGAAATATTTTAGAAAATTTCATAAATGGTTGAAAATTCACAAAAATGTAAAAACAAACATTAAAAAAACTGACTGACTGACCCTACCTGAAAGGTCTTCACTCGTAGAACAGAGGTGGGTTTTTCGTCGCCTTAAGGTGCATAATGTCTTTAGGGGATGTATTTATTTAAAAAGGCATCCAGAAAACGTGGTCATGGTTGTGCTAAAATTGTTATATTTCAGTTCCCCCTCCTCCTCAGTGAACTTTTGCTATGTGTAAAGCTTGTATACAACCAAATGGGTTGTAATTAGGGTTGTCATGATGTCAAAGCACAGCATAGGTATGTCATATTTTGGTTGTAGCGTACGTTGCTCATTTACCAAATGTCCTGTAGACATCATTCAATGTTGTGCTAACAGTATTTATTGTAATTTTGTCAATGAGCTATTCCAGTTGAAATTCATACATCCCCTACAGAGGACATGACCAATACTGTGGCCAGCCCGGTCATTTAGATGGGGCAAGACCCAATTTTAAAATTTCTCAATTGGAAGGTGAAAAGGGTCCGAAATGGGATGATTTAGCAGTGTTTGTATTCTTTCAGGCCAACTTTTCCTTTCAATTTTTTTCAGCGAGGGCACTCGTCTTCCCCCAGCCTTTGGCTATGCCGCTGGACATGATCTTAATCTTCCACATATAGGGAGTGTGAATTTTATTAGGGGTTACAGCATGAGTGACTCCATTTGAAATCTACACTCCCTGTGTGGAAGATTAAGGTCATTACACAGGGAGTGTGAATTTCAATTGGAATAGCCCAATGGTGTAAATATATTGCTAATATTAGAGTTTTGTTTTAAAAACTTTCATAGGAAATCAAAATAAGACATTGAGATCTCAAAATCTTTAGCTCAATGGTAAAGATTATCATCTGAGACTGAGACTATGTTAAATTATTGTATCATTGTTATGTAAACAATATTTGTATATTTATAACTCCTCGGGATGGGTTGGGTACTTCATGGATATGAGGTTATGGGATGTGCTGCCAAATAGGCTCCTGTTTTTACCCATCTTGTAAACAAATCACCCCTTTTTAACCCCCTGGCTGAGGGGATATTGTCATCATACAATGTGTGTATGGTGTATGTATGCTCTCAATAAATAATCTTTGGGTAAGGGTCTTGGGATGCTCATGGGGGTGTACACAGATTGACCTCTAATGAACCCTGACCTTTGACCCCATTTTGTCAAAACTTCAAACTGCACTAAACTAGCTGTTTAGGGCTCTCATATGAAAAGTCAGACATCAAATTTGGGAATCAATTTGGGAATCATTTCTCATTCACTGGCAGCTGATATCCCTACCAAAAGATATTGAGTACCTACCCCTCCCCAGGCTATAATGACATATGACACCAATACCTCACACATGGACATAGGCTATACTTTGTGTCACCTCAAGTTGGGATGTGGTGTCAGCGGGTATTTTTCTGAACGCATCACGATATCGCACGGGTAACAACGTACCGAAGTGTGCCATCAAAGAATAATGGTACTTTAATCTATTTATCCATCACAAGACAGTGACGTAACTATACAGGTACAACATTCACGCATCCATATGTGTCTTCCATCTCTCTACCCATGAGTGTATATGCCAGCGCTTCTAGTAGGTGGGCGTGTTTATGTACTGCAATGAATGAATGATGCAGTTACGTCACCATCTCGTGATGGACAAATGGACTATAGTAGGTTACGCTCTGACGCCGTCTCCATACTTGAACTGACACAAGGTATCAGGCCCGTAACCAGAGGGGCAGGGGAGTACAAATGTACCTTTTTTGTACTAATGTACCTTTTTGTACTAATATACCTTATTTAAACGCCCCCCCCCCCTATTTTCCAAAAATGCCCCCCTTTCCCATTGTGTAAAGCATTTTTTCGGGTCGTTTTGGGCTTAAATATGTCCTACCGCCCCCCCCCCCCCCCCCATTTTTGGGGTACCAATGTACCTTTTCCCGAATGCTGTATATCTTTTGAACGGATGGACGGATTGATTTCAAACCTTCCGCGATAGGTAGGCCATGGTCAAAAAATGTGGCTGCTTTTTGGGGGTCTAATTTGCATAGGTCATCTGAGGTCAAAGGTCACCCAGAGGTCAAATCGTAAAAGTTGCCCGATTGACTTCAAACTTGGAGAAAAGAAACATGAACGCCCGGTGAACATATTTGTTGGTCTAATTTGCATTGGGTCATCTGAGGTCAAAGGTCACCCAGAGGTCAAATCGTAAAAGTTGCCCGAATGACTTCAAACTTGGAGAAAAGAAACATGAACGCCGGGTGAACATATTTGTTGGTCTAATTTGCATAGGGTCATCTGAGGTCAAAGGTCATCCAGAGGTCAAATCGTAAAAGTTGCCCGAATGACTTCAAACTTGGAGAAAAGAAACATGAACGCCGGGTGAACATATTTTTTGGTCCAATTTGCATAGGTCATCTGAGGTCAAAGGTCATCCAGAGGTCAAATCGTAAAAGTTGCCCGAATGACTTCAAACTTGGAGAAAAGAAACATGAACACCGGGTGAACATGTCTAAAAGAAATTAGAGGTCATCCACGGTCATTAGAGGTCATCCAAGGTCAAAGGTCAACAAGGGGTTAAATCGTGTAATGGAACATGTCAAACAATAATTAGGGGTCATCCAAGGTCATCTGAGGTCAAAGGTCATCCAGAGGTCAAATCGTAAAAGTTGCCTGATTGACATCAAACTTGGAGACAAGAAACATGAACACCGTGGGAACATGCCTAAAATGAATTAGCGGTCATCCGAGGTCAACGGTCATTAGAGGTCATCCAAGGTCAACAAGTGGTTAAATCGTGCTATGAACACTGGGGGAACATGTCAAAAAATAATTTGAGGTCATCCGAGGTTAAGGGTCATCCAGAGGTCAAATCGTAAAAGTTGCCCGATTGGCATCAAACTTGGAGACAAGAAACATGAACACCGGGGTAACATGTCTAAAATAAATTAGAGGTCATCCGAGGTCAACGGTCATTAGAGGTCAACCAAGGTCAACAAGAGGGAACATGTCAAAAAATAATTAGAGGTCGTCAAAGGTCATCCGGAGGTCAAGTCGTAAAGTTGCCCGATTGACCTCAAACTTGGAGAAAAGAAACATGAACACAGAGGGAACATGAACCCCTATGTGACCTTTGACCTCATTTAGTTGATCTCCCAGCCAGGGGGATTCGCAAGTCGTGACTTGCAGTATTTTTTTAGATTTATTTTTAATTTTTAAAAAAATTGGGATTCTTTTTTCAATTTTAGAAAATAAAATTGATTTTCTTTTAATAAATTTCTAAAGAAATTGACACATTTGTGCAACAACGTCTGCTTCGTTTGGTGATTTTTGACCTAGATCTGATCTGAGATCCAGATTTAAATTAAGCGCGCGTATGTACTGCTCTGAGCCAAAAAGGCATACCCTCTTTGATGCAAAAAAACAATCTAGCCAGTTGTTTAATCATTTTCCAGTACAATAAACAGCTTTAAGCGCATGCATACTGCTCTGAGCCAAAAAGGCATGCCCACTTTGATGCAAAATGCAATCCAGTAAGTTGTTTAATTCTTTTTCAGCACGATACACGGCTTTAAGCGCGCATATGTATAACTGCTCTGAGCCAAAAAGGCATGCCCCATGCACTTTGATGCAGAATAACACAATGTGATGTGATAATGAAATATTGATCCACCATCGCCTGGTTATATATGCAGCAACAAATGTTGCAGTGTCAAATCAAAAGCCATCTTTTTTATGATTCATGTACTAAACCAAATGTTACTGCATAAGAAATGTAATAACTTACAACTGACTATATTTTCATTCAACAATTTAAACTATACACAATACCAATCAAGGGGTATTCATTCCCCGGGGGTGAGCCAGGGGGCACTCAACTTTTGTTTTGCTCAGGGTCTCAAAAAAGGAACTTCGGAACTGAACTGAGAGAATTTTATGACGAAAAATGTTGTCTTAAGAATGGATTTTCTCAAAAATGTAGATTGTTTTTCAAATTTGATTAGTAAGAACACACATTTTTGAAAAACAAATATTTTTGCAATTTCTGAATTTTCAATAAAATGGGGGTCTTAATTAAGTACCCTGCGCCAAGTAGCCTTGACACTTGTGGTGTAGTGGAAAATCCCTTGCCCCGTGTGCCTAGTCGTGGTCCGTGATGCATGTTCAAAAGGGGCAAGGGTCTTAAGAGCTAGCAGAAGAGGGTGAAAAGGGGGAGGGTCTTCAGGGCGGAACACATCTATACCCCCTTTCCAATGTCAGTGCCCCACACCCCCGGATTAATTCCTTACTTGAGGCCTCACAAATCTATAACCATTCCTTGTAACACTTGATGCTTTGTACAACTTATCTTGGAGCTAGGGAATGTTAGTAAAAATAGGTAGTAACAACATCCTCTTTGCAAAATACAATCACTAACAGTGGCGGCACCAGCCTCATGATTTTGGAGGGGCAAAAGGGGGCAAGCATTTTTTAGGGGGCATAAAAAAACGATGCGCGCCCTTTTTTTGTGCCATTTTAAGCTTAAAATGTCAAATTTGTTCTAATACTATCTAATTTGGTATGAACATTTTGCTGTTTTATGCTAAAAGTGTCAACATTTGGTCTAATTTAACCTAATTTAGTAAGAAAATGACCGCGCAGCGTGGAAAAATTTTGCTTTTTTATGCTAAAATTGTCTATTTTTGTCTTATTTTAACTAAATTGAAATAGTGGGGGGGGGGCAAAAAAAATATTTTGGAAGGCAAATGGCCCCCTGTAGTGCCGCCACTGATCACTAACCCCTCAAATAAGAATAGATAACAATAGAAAGCATAAACCATATCTTGTTTTATGTCACCACTGGAGGTGTTGATGTTATCAGATAATAACAAAAGCATTTAGGAAAAGTACAGGGTGATTCAAACAAGTTTGTACAGATGTAGATTTCTTAAAATCAAGGTGATATCTTTAAATCTTGTTTTCACATTTTTCAGAACTGTATCATGCAGACATGTTAAATTTCAGCTTACATTAAGAAATAGCCATGTTTGTTTATATGTGCAGTATCTGATTGTCTTATAACCCTAACCCTACCAAATACCACAAAGTACCACAACCCCAGTCTGTTTGTATAACCCGGCGTGGATGTTTTTCGATGACATATAATGGACACAACCTATACACCTGGCGCACCTTGACACTCGTGGTGTAGTAGAAAACTCTGTGTGCCGGAGGTCCGTGGTTCAAATGGAAATCAGGGGGTGTCACTGCAATATTTTTGGTCACTTTTCACTGTGCAGAAAAAAATCTGAAAAGTGGGGGGAGGGGGGGGGGGGGAGAGGTAATGACATAATTTAAATAGACCTTTTTACCCATTTTGTTAGCTGGTCATATGTCAAGAATTGAAGAATCAAATAAAGTGGAATTGTTACACACATTTTGTATGTGATTAATCATCAATTAAGTTAAAAATACTTAACCTATTGCATCATTTTATTGCGTATATTATTGTCATCTAAATGAAGAAAAAAACCACCAGTTCATTTGGATTAAATATATAGCAGCTGAACCTCGAAGTAGTCGAGATGAAATAGGTGGGGTACACCAGCCATAGAGTTTACACAGGCAAAACAAGGCCTATTTTGACAAAAATATCTTCAATAATAGCTCTTAGGGTTCTGAAAATTCACATGTATTGTCACAATATTATTGCAATACAGATGAACTTATTCAAATGGTTAATAGAAATATAATTTTTAATGAAAGAACTAATTAATTTATTGTTTAATTAAATGCAAATGAATCCATTATTACAGCGGGTTTATCAGTGTTCCACACATTAAAGGTATATTATGTGATCTTTCGAGGGAACGCCCTCAACATCGAAAAAATAATTGAAAGCAGATTTTCTTGCAGATTTACATTTCTAATCATAAATCATGCATACATTCCAAGTTACAGGGCGGTACGATTCTTAATTACTTCAAAATCATGGTTTTAGAGTGAAAATAAACTGTCGGGATTCCGACAGTATATATTTTTCACTCTAAATTCACTCTAAAACCATGATTTTGAGGTAATTATGAATCGTATCGCTCTGTAACTTGGAATGTATGTATGATTTATGATCGGAAATGTAAATCTGCAAGAAAATCTATTCTTTCTAAAAAAAATCATGGAAAAGATCACATAATAATAATATGCCTTTAACACTTAGTCATTGTATCCTTGCAATGTTGTTTGAACCATGTAATTAAATCAGAATAATTATCATTATTGTTTAATTAAATCACAGTTCATTACAATGCTTGGTACTTGGTAGGTTGTCCTGCGTAGTACTCCACAGGGAAGTTTTAACAGGAGGTTTATTGACATATTGGCCAAATAGAGTAGCAACAAGTTATATTTTCCTTGTCTCTGCTGTTTGCAGGAAAATCTCAAATCAATTAGTTTAATATGTCACTTTAATTTCAAGAAATTGGCATCTTTTGAAGTGTTAACTTTTTTTAAACACCCTGTAAGATCCTTGAACAGATGCATATATATATTTTGTTATCTTCATGGACATGTTCATTTTCCATTATATTCCCATCCCTTAACACTTTTGGACCGGTGATTTTGACAATTTCACCGGTAATAAATCATCTAATATGTTGGGTAACCGCTGACTATATGTGGCCCATTTTCATGAAGTTATGAAGGTTAGTTTATGCCCTTGGGGTATAGTTATATCCTTTGCAGTCTTTTAATTGGAACACATAGTGGAAAATAGACACATCATTAGATGATTTATTACCAGCGAAATGTCAAATCACCAGTCCAAAAGTGTTAAGGGAGTGGGAACATAATGCACAGTAATCATCACTAATCAATCTATTGTCATCACATCTTAAGACAACAAATATCTGTGAAGGAATCAATTAATAACAAATTATTAGATAATTATCTTTTAGTTTTAATGTATTTAAATTATTTTTTTGATTTATCAGTTAATAAATATATTCATAATACATTAATAAAAATGAATTGATTAATAATTTTACTTTTAATTGATTCAATTAATGATTGATTCATTAATCCATCCACTTACCCTCACCCAGCCATCCATCCTATCCCATCCCATCCCATTCATCTCATCCCATACCACCCTACCTCATCCCATCACATTCATCCCATTCCATACCATCCTGCCCCATCCTATCCCATCCCAAACCACCAATCTCATCCCATCCCACCCACCTCATCCCACCCCACCTCACCCCATCCCATCCCCACCTCATCATATCCTATCCCACCTCATCCCACCCCACCCCACCTCACCCCATCCCATCCCCCACCTCATCACATCATATCCCACCTCATCCCATCCCACCCCACCTCACCTCATCCCATCCCCCACCTCATCACATCCTATCCCACCTCATCCCATCCCACCCCACCTCACCCCATCCCATCCCCACCTCATCACATCCTATCCCACCTCATCCCATCCCACCCCACCCCACCCCACCTTACCCCATCCCCCACCTCATCACATCCTATCCCACCTCATCCCACCCCACCTCACCCCATCCCATCCCCCACCTCATCACATCCTATCCCACCTCATCCCATCCCACCCCACCTCACCCCATCCCATCCCCCACCTCATCACATCCTATCCCACCTCATCCCACCCCACCTTACCCCATCCCATCCCCCACCTCATCACATCCTATCCCACCTCATCCCACCCCACCTCACCCCATCCCATCCCCCACCTCATCACATCCTATCCCACCTCATCCCATCCCACCCCACCCCACCTCACCCCATCCCCCACCTCATCACATCCTATCCCACCTCATCCCATCCCACCCCACCTCATCACATCCCATTCATCACATCCCATCCTATCTCATCCCATGACATACACAAATGTATTTTGGTTAATTATTAACATTCATTGCCTAATTTATTTGTATCATGGTTCCAGTGATCTATTAATCATGCCCCTCAAAAAAATAAGAATTTGTTTTTCAATCGGCTATATTTTGTATATTTCATGATGCTGTCATATTTATTGCATATCTATGAAAGATTGATGTGTTCATCTTTCCAATGATACCTTTAATTGCAACAGTCACTTGTTTCAGCCACATGAGAGTGTGGTCTCAAATCTCAAATTGCCAAAATCATCTACTATTTTATGCTGGTAGTTAAGTCAATAGAGCATAATATAGGCTCTCTATACGCGTACTGTTAAACTGGCTGGCACATTGAAAATGAGACCTCCCCACATTCTCAAAGACATTCTCAAAGAAGTGACAGCCCTTACGAAAATGCAATCACCAAAATTTGGTTGCAGCAAGGTGGTACCAGGTTGCGCAAGGTTGTCGCAAGGTTGCAGACGTTTGTCGCAAGGTTGCGCAAGGTTGTGGATGATTGCTGCAAGGTTGCGCAACCTTCTCAGAAAAACCAAACTGGTTGTGCAAGGTTGCTGCAACCAGTTCAGAAGAACCAAACTGGTTGCGCAAGGTTGCGGATGGTTGCTGCAAGGTTGCGCAACCTTCTCAGAATTCCCAAACTGGTTGCGCAAGCTCCTGCAACCAGTTCAGAAGAACCAAACTGGTTGCGGATGGTTGCGCAACCTTCTCAGAATTACCAAACTGGTTGCACAACCTCCTGCAACCAGTTCAGAAGAACCAAACTGGTTGCAGATGGTTGCGCAACCTTCTCAGAAGTACCAAACTGGTTGCGCAAGCTCCCGCAACCTCTTCAGAAACACCAAACTGGTTGCGCAAGGTTTCTTCTTATGTTCAAAGGTCAGGTCAAAAGGTCAAACATGTGAAATAAACATTGCTGTCATTGTAACCTTTACTAAAATTGTAGTGACTTTGATGATTAATTGTACCCATACTTTCCCTTACCGAACTCCAAGGCCTGAACTTAGCCTGAACTTAGCCACGAACAATCTCAGAATAATAGGCCTGAAATCCTTAGCTGGCGATAGCCACGAAAACAGCCGAATTATTTAAATTAGCTAAGCCATTTTAGGCCTCGAATAATACCCTAGCCATTTTAGGCCTTGAATGAATATTAGCCACAAATTATTTTTAGCCTGAAATCATTAGCCTGAAATCATTAGCCTGAAATCATTAGCTGGTGATAGCCACGAAAACAGCCAACATTATTTAAATTAGCTAAGCCATTTTAGGCCTGAAATCTTTAGCCCTTTGTTCATCAAGGGCATTGGCCAGGCACCCAGCTGTTATACATTGATCACTGTGTGCCTTGTGGCAATTATGAAACTGTAACATATGGGGTAAGAAATCTAACTAGTTGATACATATGAATCTGATATCCATGGTGTTTTTAACTCCTTAAGATTAAACTGTAATAAGATGATACAGGTTTTGATCTTGAAAACTACTGCAGGAGTTTATTAAAATCTTTAGAGATGGGGTAGAGGTGGTTACTGGTTAGAGATAGAGGGTTGAGGTTCGACAGAAAGGGTCAGAGAGAGATGGATAGCAAAGACGGAGGGTTAGAGAGTATACATGCAGGTCGAACTATTAGATTTAAATTTTAAATTCTAAAGCATTTAGTAAAAATATGCAGATTTTACCTAAGTATCGTTAAAAAAAACCGTTGACATGTGACAGAAATATAGTTATATTCGTAGAAAAATGCAATATTTAAGTTACGTTCCTATACAGCGTGTACTTAAATTCTTGGTTGATATCAGCGAAGAATATTTGAATCAATGTTTTGTTGTACAAAGAGGGCTGATTTTTCTTAATCCTTACAGGTGAAAGTTCATACATGTAATACAATTGTAAAAATGTACAAATATTACCAGTTTTTATCATAATATTATAATTGAGGGCACAGCCTCCAGCATATCACTGTGTGTGTCTTTAATTGGGCACATATCGTGAGGGTTCCAGGTAGTACAAATATGATTACAATCCATGGTGTAAGGATGGAACTAGAATTCTGTAAATATAAAGTTGTAGGTTTTCTGAGAGATGCTGTATAAAAGTATCATAATCTGTCAGGAATTATATTTTAATAAGCCCCATGATAAAAAAAAAACAATTAGAAAGATTAACCATTCCAGCTACGAATATCTAGTATATATTTAATAATTGTTATATAATATATAAATACAAACCATCCCTCTCCTATAGGCCAATTAACACAAATAGTTTGATTCTTATAGCCCTCCCTCCTCACTTTCTGGGAAAAGGTCAATTTCTTAAAATTATTAAAGTTTCAAATACTGGCTCCAGTGCAGAATGTCATTTCAGGCTAGCTTGATGATATCAGATCTTTTTAGGCCTATTTTCTTAGCCACAAAAAGGAGATTGGTAAATTTGTTGTGAGCTATCAATTTCAGGCTATATAGCTTGACGATAAGATCAGATCTTTTAGGCCTATTTTCTTAGCCACAAAAGAAGATAGGTACATTTTTGTGAGCTATCAATTTCAGGCTAGCAGGTTTTATACTTTCAAGCCTGAAAAATAACTATAGGTCAAGAAATAGGCCTCGAATAGAATTTCAGGCTTATTCCTTAGCCACGAAATAGTTTTAGGCTAAGTCGTGGCTAAGTTCAGGCTAAATAAGCCTGAAGCTTTGGTAAGGGTTGTAATCAATTTCATAATGAAAATGAGGTATGCTAGAAAAACAAGTTGTGAATCATATTCTAATCTTTGAAGGAAACTGATGTTGCAGATAAAAATGCTGAAGAATAGTAAGTTTAAAACATATAAGCTTATTTTGGTATTGGTTCCGAATTTTGACACACGTTTTTGGTGGTTGCTAGCTGGTTGCAAACAGGTTGCGCAAGGTTATATTTTTCCAAATTTAACCAGTTGCTTGCGCAACCTTGCGCAACCTTGCACCACTAGCTGGTTGCGGCAGGTTGCGCAAGCTTTAGATGTTTCTGCAAGGTTGCGCAAGGTTGTAATGTTCCAAATTTAACCAGTTGCTTGCGCAACCTTGCACCACTAGCTGGTTGCGGGAGGTTGTGGCAGGTTGCGCAAGCTTTAGATGTTTCTGCAAGGTTGCGCAAGGTTGTAATGTTCCAAATTTAACCAGTTGCTTGCGCAACCTTGCACCACTAGCTGGTTGCGGGAGGTTGCGGCAGGTTGCGCAAGCTTTAGATGTTTCTGCAAGGTTGCGCAAGGTTGTAATGTTCCAAATTTAACCAGTTGCTTGCGCAACCTTGTGCTTGGTTGAGATACAAACTTAAGGTTACACCGCCAACTGACATTGCAAGGTTGCGCAAGGTTGCGCAAGGTTGTATTTTTCCAAATTTAACCTTGCGCAAGGTTGCGCAAGGTTGTAATGTTCCAAATTTAACCTTGCGCAAGGTTGCGCAAGGTTGTAATGTTCCAAATTTAACCTTGCGCAAGGTTGCGCAAGGTTGTAATGTTCCAAATTTAACCTTGCGCAAGGTTGCGCAAGGTTGTATTTTTCCAAATTTAAGGTTGCGCAAGGTTGCAGAATTGATTGCGATAAAGGTTGCGATTTTCATAAGGGAGGGCACTGAAACAAACAATTGCTACAAATGTGGTATATCGCTTGAAAGATGTACACATTAACCTTCCATTGATATAATATGTAACACAGAAATAAAAAATTTCATGAAATATCCGAAATATATGCGATTGAATACTATTTCTGATTTTTTTGAGGACTTAAAGACTTAAAAAAGGAAGTGTCTGCCAAACAAATCATTGTGCATGATATGTAACATCATTACAATCAGCGGAGACATTCAACAATGTATGGTTGCTTTCTATTGTAATCTATTGTTACAAATTGTGAAGTTTAGTGTCCTTTTACAATGTTTCTTAGTTGTATATGTAGTGTGCATATTATTGTGTAGTGTTTGGGTTGTACAGCGCTTTGATGCTGTTGCTTAATGTGCTATATAAGTATTGTATTATTATTATTATTTATACATTATGAATAAATGATTTTATGTTGTGACCAATATTTATGGTGAATAAAATCATACAATTTATAATAATGATTTGAGTGATTTATTGTTTGTGTCTTAAAGGTGTGTTACCTAATCAAATTCACTTTACCATTAAGATTAAAGGTATATTATGTGATCTTTCCAGGGAACGCCCTCAACATCGAAAAAAAAATTGAAAGAAGATTTTCTTGCAGATTTACATTTCTGATCATAAATCATACATACATTTCAAGTTACAGGGCGATACGATTCTTAATTACTTCAAAATCATGATTTTCCGACAGTTTATATTTTTCACTCTAAAATCACTCTAAAACCATGATTTTGAGGTAATTAGGAATCGTACCGCTCTGTAACTTGGAATGTATGTATGATTTATGATCAGAAATGTAAATCTTCAAGAAAATCTACTTTCTAAAAAAAATAATGAATAGAGGGTGCTCTCTGGAAAAGATCACATAATATGCCTTTAAGATTTTGGTTTGAGAAGAAAACTCATATTTTTCTCATTAACCCTTCGAAATTTTATGTTTGGGAGATGTTTTGTTTAGATGGTATTACTGAAAAAGTAGTGAATTATTGCCGAAAATAGTCTACCACCCATTGTATACTATACTATTTGATGGGGACATTTCCAACAAGGTTTTTGTTGGAATTGAATTTATCAACCAGCATTCCTATATATACTTTTAGGCAGGCCCAACCTTAAAGGTATATTATGTGATCTTTCCAGGGAACGCCCTCAACATCGAAAAAAAAATAGAAAGCAGATTTTCTTGCAGATTTACATTTCTGATCATAAATCATGCATACATTCCAAGTTACAGGGCGATACGATTCTTAATTACTTCAAAATCATGGTTTTAGAGTGAAAATAAACTGTCGGAATCCCGACAGTTTATATTTTTCACTCTAAATTCACTCTAAAACCATGATTTTGAGGTAATTAGGAATCGTATCGCTCTGTAACTTGGAATGTATGTATGATTTATGATCGGAAATGTAAATCTGCAAGAAAATCTACTTTCTAAAAAAAATCATGAATAGAGGGCGCCCTCTGGAAAAGATCACATAATATGCCTTTAAGGGAAGTGTTAACCCTAAATATATGAAATTTATCAAGCATTGTAACTTTTAAACTAATTATGTAATGTACATAAAAGTATACAATTTTTCAAATGAAATGAGTCGGAGAATCCATTTTTGGTATTAAATTTCCCCCAAATTAGTGATTTCTACATTTTTGCCCAAAAATTTTCAGACAACCTAACAAAATTTCAAAATTTCACCAAAATCACTAAAGTCAATTATCTAGGAAGCACCTTTTTTTTTTGGACTTACACATTTTTAGTTTTGAAAATATTGACCAAAAAGTGCCAAAAATGTGATTTTTGAGATAAAAAATGTAGAAATCACTATTTTGGGGGAAACTTAATATCAAAAATGGATTCTGCAACTCATTTCATTAAAATAATTGTATACTTTTATGCACATTACATTATTAGTTTAAAAGTCAAGATCACCCTTATCAACAGTTCTCAAGTACAAATTGTGGACACTGGTTATAGTCACATTTTGTATAACAAATTCTGCTGTTGGCACAATGTTTTTACAAAGGTTTCCGTGGAGCGTGCGGAAATCAGTATAATTTGTTATAGAAATGTTAATACTGCAGTATTTTCTTGGTATTTTTCCTGTTAATGACTATCTAGTCTATTTGGCCTAACTTTTTTGACCCCCCTCTTGAGTAAGTAACACTTTTATTCCCCCCTTTTTGAGACTTCAAACTTTTTAGACCCCCCCCCCCACCCCCTCCCCCCACCCCCACCAAAGTATTTCTGAACACTCCCTATACTGTCATTTCCTTCGACATCCCAAATATCCTGGGGGAGTGAGGGGGTCATAGTTTTTACACAGAAAATATGGGGTCATGAAATTAATACCATTGTAATTGGGGGGGGGGGGTCAAAGCAAATATTTAAAGGGACATTAAGTGGTGTTAAAAAATTTAAATGTTTAAAAATTTACTTCAGAATTCAAGATGAACATTAAAAATTGCCATTGTTTCTACTAACAAAACACAGCAAAACTTGAATAAAACAATGTAATCGCTATTTATTGAAAAACGCCCTCTATGCAAATATTGTTCGCGTTATGTATCACGCGTACTGCAGGGGGATACTGTCGGACGTAAAATGCTCATTGCGGCTCTACGAGCATTTTTAAATCGACGTTTTCTTGTACAAAGAGGGCTGATTTGTCTTAATCCTTATAGCCTAGGTGTAAGTTCATACATGTAATACAATTATAAAAATATACTAATCCCAGTTTTTATCATAATTGAGAGCGCATCCTTCAACACATCTCTAATAGTGCCCCTTTAAATATTGATTTTTTCCCCCTTCTCAGACCAGTTCAGTATAAAAGTGAAAAGGGGATTTTCGATAATGACAATCAAGATACACCAAAAATGAGATGGCAACTACAATATTTGTACTCGTATTCCGTGTGCAAATGTCAGAAGGTGATGTGTACAACCCGATGTATGTAGCAGTCTATAATAATACTAGACGCGGTCTTTAAATTGCTAAAATTTTGTAGAATGGCGGAAGCGGGGATGGAATTGCTACAGCAAGCTGGTAGCTCGGTGTTGAGTGCTGCATGGGACCCAGTGTCATGTAAAGATTGGGAAAATCAGAAAGTCACACAACAATGTATAATGCGAATCAAAAGGTGAGGTATTTTGGAATTGATTTTGATCTGTATGATCTGAAAATAAATGTAAAATAGGCCTGTGTTTAGTAAGCTTATTTTGGATTAGGTATGTCACTGTATATCAATTATCAGTGTTGTTTAATATCCACATCTACATCTACATCGATACTTTATAAAGCAGGATCCTTCGAGTTAGGACGTAACGCCAAGTTCCCTGTAACCTAGGGAAATGAGTATACAGACACAGACCGGGATGATCCCCTACTCTTTACGAAGGAGTCTGTGACCTTTTAACGTGCTCGGATTATTGCACTTCCGATGCACGAGACCACCACTTATAGTACGTGACTTCTGAACCACGAGACAATTGAGACTATGTTAGTAAGTGCATGGTAAGTGTTATACTCGTCGTCAGAATACTTCGGCACTTTTTCTGTGACAACTGCGTACAGCGTAAACACGGAAGTGCGTTGTAGAACAGCGTCACAACAGCGTTATCTTTGAGCAGTTCGACACGTCGCAGACCCTGTAATCCGATTGGCCGCGACTGTATCTATGGGTCATGAACGTCCCCGCCCACACGCTCATTAACTAGACGCGTGCGTTGGCGGTTTTAAAAAGTACCCAAGTATTTTGACGACGACTATAGTGTTAGCATCTGATCTGACACTACACTGCAGCAGAAGCAAAGTTTCTTACTGTCAAGGCTGTGAAATATCTACAAATAGGTCTCCAATATGGAAGTGGCAATCCTACGAGGTAGCGAGGTGGTGCAGTGGTTTGGAGCGCTCGTATACTGCTGTGTACCGTAGTTCTGTTAGTGTTGGTGGATCGTTTGAGTGCGAGTTCGATTCGATCTACCAGCACAACCTCGTCCCCATGCCTCCTTCAGACCATGCGGATTGAAGTAGCCATTGCTCATAGCGAACCGTGGTTTGGAAGTCACGTAGAAATGTTGGTCCCGCGTTTCGGACTGCTATAACACTAACAGTCTAATCATTTCTTGATCCGAGTTTCACGCTCGCATTCATCCGAATGTTGAACACAATGCGCAGTGATGTGACTCCTGCATTCCATAAACAAAGAATAGGCGCCCTTGCACAATGCTTCTATTGTCGTTAGGCACCAGTGGAATTGTTTGAAATGATCTAGGGTGAATTTTTTTATAACTGATTGTAGCAATATATCAGTGATGACCTTCACACAGACATTGTATTTTATTGTATTTTACTTCATAAATTCTACAAACTGGTGACTGCGTTAATGTTATATTGTTTGGCACAACCTCGTTCCTTTTTGATTGTGAAAAAATAGTCCAAAAACATTGACGGGACATATTTAAATTTGCTGGATATATAGTTTAAAGGGGAGATGCTTGAGGAGATGATACAGGTTAGCACTCACATCAACCTTTGCTCAACCTTCAGGATTTATATTTTTATTCAAATAATGTCCTGGAGGCAAGATTGCATGTAGAATGGTTTTTTTAAACAAAATTGAATCTCCCACCACAGGGCCTATGCTTACCATTTTCTATTTATTCTTAAATCCATTTTACAGAGATATTATGAATATTTACTTAGAGCCACCACCAGGGATGTGTATTGTACCAGAGGAAGACATCACCAAAGTTAGTACTCATACAATTTTCATGTAAATATTTGGTAGTTAAAAATAATGCCAAAGGAATTGCTATTGTTTTATTGAGGAGAGGAAAGAAAGGATAATTTAAATTTGCTGGCAAGAGCGTGCTTTCTCATCAAAAACGCAGAGCGAATGACCAGAAACTGTAAGAAAAGTGCATCTCACAGACAGGGAGTGGGATGATGATACACCAAAATGCCCTCACACTCACTCATTGGCTAGCCAAACAAAGAGCATAAATCTCTCAAGAGCACACGAAAAATCGATCATCACGCAAGTGTCAAAAGGGAAATTTATTAACACTACATGTAAGTTAAATAATTTCTAATTAACATGGACATTTTCAGGTTATGTGATTTCATTTTTATACTTTTTGTGGTTCTAGAAGCTACCTCATAAATGTGGTAAGTGTTGTATATCAGCTGCCGGGAGTCGTTTCACGGAATAAACCGTGTATGAAATACGGTTTATTCCGTTGAAGTACGTTGAAATGACTCCCGGCGGCTGACATACAACGCTTACCCAAAAATGTTCACTGCATAGAGGAAGGATATGGCTCATTCCATGAAGTTGGGGCATATTATGTGACATCCAAGTGAAATTTTCAAAATGGATATTATCCAACTCTTTCCTTTTTTTTAGGTTCTACATTTACCAAAGTCCAATGTAGAACTTTTTATTTTAATGTAACATTTGGTGTAAAATAACCGCACATGTTCAACAGTTGGATGACATTTCCAAAAATCCTGATGCTACATGGACACCATTTCTCATTTCCATATCATTTTCTAATAAAATAGCTTAAGATGTGGGCCAAGTTTCTATACCTCAATTAACTACTTGGAACCACAAATACATGAAAAGAAACCAGATTTGTCTAGGTTGAACATAACTTAACGAACAAGACATCGTAGATTAACTGTTTTATGTAAAAACTCATTGAAAAGTGACTCTTTATTTTGCAATTTGTATAATGAATTTAAATAAAGTACATATCAATATTTGTTTGATGTAAAGTACTCTATAAACCATGCACATTGATTACATTATAGTCATAAAGTAAGTATATGAAGTATTATTTACCTGTATAATGTTATAAAATGCACTACCGATGCTACATGGACACCGCGTCTTGTAACATTGTTAATAATAAGACTATTCATACTGTTACAATTATTTGAGTGTGAATGGTTTGTCTACTTGTTCATCATATCAAGTAGATACACAGAGTGAATTGCTTGAAATTTATCTAAACACTGTTCATGTAAAATTTACCTTTTCTGTGTACTTAAGTATTACGATGCTACATGGACACCGTGCCCTAAAATATTTGGAACAGCTTGAACAGGTGCATCTTTTTCAGATCAATAGAGAGGATGTACTATGATGTTAACTTTTTATGTTATAAGCACACGATAAAATTAATAACATGGATTGTAAAACTACAAATTACACAAAAAGATAACCTGCCATGAAGCATAAAACATAATTACCTATGATACACATACACCATTTCTTACAATTACACAATAACAATACACCATTGATCAAAGAAACTTAAGATGTCCACTGAAACAAACTTCATGCAGTGTTGTTCTTAAAGTACCCTTTGTGATCTTAGTCTCTTTGCTTGTTTCTGATTGAATCATCCTCTATTATTGATATAAAGATGATTGAAAAGTTTGATCACTTAAAAAGTCAGTTTGCAAAAAAAATAATTTAATTGCCATGATGGATTTCTTTGGAAAGGTACTAGTTTTTGAAAATGATGGGTTCCTTGTCTTCATCTCCATAAATTCCAGGACGATAGAACTGTCTTCTGAATTAATGTCAAGAACCTGCAAAGCAAAACAAAATAAACCCTATGGCTTAGTATCTTCATGGAACATTGTGTATTGATATTGGAGTAGATTATTTATTCATGTTGCACTTTTTGTGTTGCAGGAAAATATTTATATTAAAATCATGCTGGAGTATTTTATTTATTATTCATTTAACATGAAAAAGAATAGCAAAGGATAGAGAACTTAAATGATTTACAATTATTTGTTTTATTTATAGTAAATAAAACTAAAATAAGGGAATGTTTATTGTGAATTCAGTGAAATGCTAATGGAAATGGTGTCCATGTAGCATTGTGTATTAATATATTTCATTAGATATACATCTCTCATAATATGCCTTTTTTTCTGTAAAGTGTAGTAAAATGTAGGCAATGTTTTGAATGTTTTGGGTGATGGATAATTTCGAATGGGGTAATTGTTTTAGTCTAATTAGGCAAATTTTATGAAATGCTACATGGACATGGTGTCCATGTAGCATCGTATTGGTAAGCTATATTATTAGCATTAAAAGAGCAAAAACTAATTCATTATTAACTTCAAAGTTTATTAATGATGTGATTCTACAAAAAAATACAATTTCAACGAACTATAACGATACCCAATGCAAAATATTGCCCATGCTATGCCCGATGCTACATGGACGCCAAATTATTATGGCGTCCGTGACTCAAAATTAATATCATAACATGAAAAGAAATTCTGATTCAGTGTTTCCCTTTCAATAAAAATGCATTAATAAATACAGACATACAAGCAACATTAAGAAATAATTACAATCGCACTTACAATTCACAAAACTATCCAATGTTTACATTTTGATGCTACATAAAAGTCCCGATGCTACAACGGGACATCAGCGACTGAAACCTTGATAAAACTAGCCCACGTGTGGCAAATTCCAAACAAACCTGATAGCTATTGACCTCTATCCTTACAAAAAGAAATATGGAATGTTTTATTTATCTCCAGGGGGGGATTCCCACAAATTGCATAGGATGTTTATCACGATGCTACATTTTATGGTTAGGACACCATGCACACGGCACGGTATACTTTTTCATGAATATATGGAATGGTCTTCATGAAATTTATTCTCATTTGCAATAGTTTTCAATTGATAAATGCTCTTAATTTTGGAAAATAATTTAAAAATGTATGATAGAGAACTACCCCCATTCAGCAATGAAAACTCCCGATGCTACACGTGTATATTTTGTGGACACCGTGCGTAGCATCGGAAAGGCAATTTTCATGTTGCTTGGGTGAAAAATCAGTCCAGCGTGACGAGGTGTTTTGGTCTGTAAACTATGAATACATGTATCTTTTATTAATCAAATCGATTTCCAAGCAATTCTATGTAGTTTTGCTTACATAAAACTCATATTAATTGTTGTGTTTTCCATGTCACGTTTTTTAGCAAAAATGGTCTTGGACACCACCTAATTTTTTATTTTTTTCTTCTTCAAGGAAGGGTCAATTTTTCTTTTCTTTTTCATGGCTCAATACTATAACCTAGTACTGTTTTTTGGCACTAAAAAAATTTGATATACACATAGAGTAAAACAGTTTATAAGCTGCCTAAAGTACCAAATTCTGCTATTTTAACAAATGCCCCAACTTCATGGAATGAGCCATACATTGTAGTATATCGTCGCTGTTCTGTCAAAAACCTCATATCTTCATCCAGCCCTTCAGCATAAAGTAATGCGTCCTAAGTATAACCTTTGCGCAGTCTGCTCCAAACATGTTCAAAGGCCAAAAAACACATCTTTCAAAGCCTTGTAAGCGCTCTTGCCCCTGAACATGTATAAAATGACACTTCCTACATAACCAATACAAGTCAGTTTTAATTTCTACACGCTGAAGGAAAAACATGATATTTTGACGGAACAGCGATGATCTATAGTTGATACCAGTAGGGAAACAAGAAACAAGCACATTTTTAATTGGGGACAAGATGTATGGGAAGCACCGTTCAAATTGTTCCATTGTCTATTGGTGTAACCAGTCCTTGACAATTCCGGTATCGTATCACAATCTATATCTATATTGAAATTAAACTTTCAAATTATGATGCAAAATTGTGATAATATATAGTATTTTAGGTCAAGTTACTGTCAATTGCACCCATGATAATGAATTGCACTCAAACTTGAAAGTGAGATACAATTTGGCACCTCAAAAGAAACGAGCAAATTCAATGGCTGGTCTAACGCTAGGCATGTCAGACCAATTTCTTAACATGTTTGACCGAGGGTGCAGTTGGAGGGGGAGACAAGGATTGTGACTACCCCACCCAAAACATTGTGTGTTTTCTCTTGTGTACAATACAGGTTCATGCCTTGATTACCGGTCCCTTCGACACACCATACGAGGGCGGTTTCTTCCATTTTCTCATACGTTTTCCACCAGATTACCCTATAAGGCCGCCAAGGGTAAAGCTCGTGACAACAGGTGACGGCAAAGTGCGATTCAATCCTAACCTCTACAGGAATGGCAAGGTTTGCCTTAGTATACTTGGGTGAGTAACATAACTTCTTCTTTTTTGGTCTTTTTTTTATCGGAGGGTCAAGAGTTTGACTCATCAGTTCCCTGTGTGTTGTTTCTGGTAGTATAGCCTGTATCCAAGATATGGTTCGGCCAAACAAATAAAAAGGTTTGTCTCAAAGCTTGCAAAGGCTTCAAAATCGGGCGACGCGCGCGGTTTTTTGCCTTTTTTTTCTTCTTTTTTTTACATTTTTTTTTATTTGTGTGTCAATTTTTGCTGTTACTATTTGCAACCGTTGACACTTTCTGATATTGTTTTTTCTATTTGAAATGAATATTGTGATGTAGTTGTGTAAAGAACAACTGTGCAGCGTTTTATGAAGAACTGAGTCATGTAAAAGTTTAAGAAAAGGAAAATCTGCCGATATTTTTAATAAAAACTCGAAATAAAAATTTGTAGGAAAAAAAAATTGATTTGACAATTTCCTGCATTTCAGACGCGGTATTTTGGCATTTCAAAACCAATGCGCGCGCAAGCTTTGAGACAAACCTATTTTTTTTGTTTGGCCTTATACTTCTTTTTTGACACTGGTTTACCTGGTCTACTTCAAGTGCAAGGAGAAAGGGTATCCTTGGTGTAAGACATTCTTAAGTTAGACTCGTGTGAAGACCTCATTTCTGAATAAATCTGTATAAATCCGTCAATTTTATGCAAGGTTAATTCTGTGCTATCTTACACCAAGGATAAACCGGCGGAGAAAGAGTGTGCTATGCAGCAGAGAAACTGTTTTGTTCTATAGGCTATAGCACAGTGATATTATCTTTGCTTTTTTAAAAGTTGAATATCTTGATACCCACTACTTCCAATTGAATTGCAATATATAGATTGTTAAATATATTATTAAATACTATCTGATCCTCAGGACATGGACAGGGCCAGCATGGAGTCCAGCTCAGTGTCTATCTAGTGTACTTATATCAATACAATCCCTCATGAATGAGAAACCTTATCACAATGAACCAGGATTTGAACAGGTATGTAACTTTTTCAGATATTTTTATTTGCCATTTGTTCTCTGATTTCGGTTTACCAAGAAACTACTTACACTGAAAATCATCATCCTTTTGGACATGATTATAACACATTTGGTGTAACTGTAGTGGCTTGTCTAAATGTTTGTAGATTTCCTCCATCCAATCATACCCAGGAACATAGCCTGATTTATTGGGAGGTGGGTGGCCAAGGCTAAAATAAGTCTCTCAGAATTACATGTATAATATCCCCTGCATTCTCACCAGGGTGAACAATCACTTCCAGTACCTACCATGCCTATATATGGATTTATAGAATTGATGGGATGTTCATATCATAAATTGATTCAGGGTCAGAAAGAATGGGCACTTTTTTAGCGAAAGTTCCACAAATATTTCAGGCCTGCATATTTAAAACCAATGTTAACTCTAAAAGACCACATAATTGGCTTTCATTCTTAAAAGATTTTTTGAATTTGAACACTGCGGAAATATGTTACAACAAGTGAGATAATTATGTTATAAATATGTGGTTTGAATTATTATTTTACCAGGAACGTCAGCCAGGTGATTGCCAGAGATATAATGACATCATAAGACATGAGAGTATCAGAGTTGCAGTATGTGATATGTTAGACAACCCACATAAATCAATGCCAGCTGCATTAAAGTAAGTGCTAGATTGTAGCTCCCCTCATCTCTGTTCATAATACTAGGTTTAACTTTGATTAACATGTACATGTATACAGCGTTGTAATGCTATTGTATGTGGGCATACCTGGAAGTGCGTACTGAAAACTTTCAAAAAGTAACCGCACATCCTGATCGGTCAAACTTGAAATCATCATGCGCATGCATGCATAATAGTTCAGTGATGCATATCATGCATTTTGATGCAGCCCCAGGAACAACAACATATTATGCTTGCTTGCTTGAAATAGCTTGGATTTCGTCCATAGCATTATGACAGTGACTATACTCACTATAGACTGTTCAACAACTTCTCTATACTTTAAGTACAGTAGCATAGCATTATTAATTTGAGATAAACCATGCTGCTATTGCTATGGGAAATGAGCACGCCGATCGACCCACACCACACGGATTGTGTGATTGCACACTACGCGATCGCAGGTGCAGTGTGTGTTGTTTTGGAATGATCGTGCACACATGTTTACATACATTTTGGAAACTAAAAGGAAATTGACTTTTATTTTAATTTGATCAATTTAGTGTTACGGTTTTGGAAAATAGTTTGAATAAAATTAAAAATGTGAAGTAGATTTATTGTTCATATTTGCATTGTCTATTTATGAAATAGCGTCATCAAATCCTTGGTCGTTGTTAAAATAGATTCAATCATGTTTCAGCGTATGTGCACCACCAATCTACAACTTGCGTTCTACTCGTCTATGTGTTTATTTTACTTGGGCGTTGCCCTTGTGAAATAAACCACGCAAACAAAGTGAACACCGTTGTAGATTGGTGATACACATACGCTGAAACATGATTTGATCACTAAATATTAGTCTCTTGTCATTTAAAAAGCAATGTACAGATACCTGTTTTGAGTCTTTAAAAAGCAGGGACATGACACGGTAGTGATTTATTTTGTCTCTCCAATATAGCATTATTTACCCGTCTCCTAATGCCAACATTTGAAGGATAGAAATAAGTAGCTTTAAAAGTAAACGCATTTAGCAAAGGTGAAGAAATGAAAAGTATATAAGATTCTTAAACAGCTTAAAACAACAAGAAAGTTTAAGCAATTCTCATTGGTTCTCTGAATAATCTGCGACACTTCTATGAGACAATATAATACAGCGTACATTAATTACTGTGTGACCACCCTCGCGAAGTATGTGGTAATAAAGAAGTTTTGTTCCATCGCATACTTCTACAGTGTGTCTTACTGCGATTTTCCTGCTTGCTTAAGCGACACAATACGCTGACGCATGGTGCACTCACCGCATGGGATTGGATGGAATGGTTGTGGGTTATTAGATACTAACAGTTATAAAAGGTACTCATTGTATCAGATCAATGTCAATAAAATTTGGTTGTTTATGATTTAGAATATAACGGTATTATTGTTTTTAGACTGTATCCGTGTTATATCGTTGTGACAAAAATGCGTTTGGTATTATTATTTTTGCATATAACAATTCTGCCTGCGTCTTTCCCTTAAAATAATACTATCACGCGCATTGCTATTATTGCGCATTGCTATTGTTATTACGCTGCCATAAGTAACCGTCACAATAATTTTGCTTCATCTACATGGTTGCTGGCCTGGCGCACATCTATATCAGCACTGAGATTGTAATATCATGTAATATCACCCTTTTTCATAGCTACCCAATCTCTCTTGGGTGAACGAGGCAATTGAGACTAAAGTATCTTGCCCAAGGATACAAACACATTGGCTACGGGGGCTAGTAGAACTAACATCAGGATAATGAATCACGCACTGTTCCACTTTATGTCAGACAATATAACACCCATCTAAAAGAATTGCAGATAACTTGTCCTTGTAATCACAAGATATGATTTGAAGAAGCAAACTTGTTTCTATTATTTTCTTTATATTTCACCAAATATATTGGCCTCTATCTCAAAACTGTGTTTGCCTATAACATGTCCTTTTTGACGTGAATGGTCACACATTAATAGCCATATGGTGCCAATCGTGATAACTTGATTAAATTGACATGTAAAACTCCTCTGTTTGCGTTTTTCAGAGAAGTTATGGACAAGTCTTTCCCTGAGTTTTATGACTATTACACAACTACTGTAAAAGATAGACAACATCTCAGCAATAATACTATGCAGGTAAGTAGAGTGAGGGGTTGTATGTAGATCAACATCATTGTCGTCATGGTAATCATCATCACTGTTAGTGTAGTCATTTTCATCTTTGTCATCAACATTGGTCATCTTTGTCATTGTCGTTGGTAATCATCGTCATCTTTATCGTCGTTGTGGTCATCGTCGTCGTCATCCTCTTTATAATCATCATCATAATTCAATCAGTTCCAAATTGGCGCGAAATATTCAGTTTTTATCTATCCGCGTGCAAAAGTAATCCAAGCGTATAAGCGCGATTTTGGCATACACAAGTAGCATATAATGACACTGCAACATTGCGCGTACAATGACACTGCAACATTGCGCGTCATATTGTGCCATACAAGTGTTTTGCGTGCGACACTCTTCTGAATTCATTCGTTGCTGTAAACAGGTTTCGCCAATTTGGAACTGACTGAACTATAATTATTTTCATCCTCATTACTTTATCAATCTGTCGTACAAAAACCCTGCAACTTCTGAAGTCTCGTAAAAAACAAATAAAACTGGAAGGCAAAGTGATAACTTAGTTGACCGATCGATCAGTGGAGAATCTTTACAAAAGGAAAATAGTTAATTCATCACAAGTCAAGCCATCAATCCAACAGAGTTTTGATCTGCCATGTTTATTGTTTACGCATTCCTTCGATAGCTCCTTTGGGTTTATCACCTTTTCTAGGTTGTCACCTTCAAGTCTAGCAATATATCCAGTATTTCAGTTTGTTGTGCATAATCTTATTACAATCAATCAATCAATCAATCAATCAATCAATCATTTATTTCCATATAACAACATTTACAAAACATCAACAATATTCAAACAAACCAAACAGATAACAAACAAAATACAGAAGTTTGTTCCCCAATCTGGCTTCTGACAGATCCTTTGGTCTTATGCTCTTTTCTTGATATGTGTGGTTTTTTTGGGAAAACCTATCGGAAGTCGCTAGTGTTAATATTGAGATATCTGGGTCATACCAAAAATATTCCTAACAAATGAGTTCCAAGGCAATTGTCCGACTGTGGTCCCAATTATATCTTGAACTTTAGTCTCCAGGAGTTTTTAATGCAAAATCCAGATGTTAAGTTTATTTTAGTACTTTTCTAAACCTTGTTTATCAAATTTTATGTGTAAAATGCTATGTGTAAAATGCTACGTAAAATGACAATGTTACCATGGTAACCACTTGTGAATTCAGGCAATGCATTATAAAGATTTTGAAAGTGAAGAACTGTTAATAATTATCGCAAAAAACTAGGTTCATATCAAAAGTCATTTTCATATGACAAGCTATTCTGTGTGACATAGCAATATAGTTTTATTATTATTAGAGCATTTAATTTTTTTTGTGTAAACCTTTGAATTGTCAGATTCAATGTTTAGTGTTGCGTTTAAACTTGCTGACTGTAAAATACTATTACTGTACTTCTAGATGGAATTTCTGAAAAATTTAAACAGTCCAATACTCAGTAGATTATGAAGCTCTCCGCCATAGAAAAAACCAAGTTGCTAGAAAATGACCATGTGAAGGGTTTTCCCATGCCACCACACATATACCTAACATCTTGCGCTGACATCACATTTCAAAAAATGATATTTATCACAAGAGCTTTGTCAAAATAAATCATTTTCAACTATAGTCGTCTGACATCTGCCTGTCAGACATGAAACTCAGAATAACAACTTCTATTCTGGAAGGTCTATACTCTGAATTTGTATAATCTCTGCCTTTTTTATATTGAGCACTCTATTCAAACGATAGTCTAACGGTGAATTATTGTTAATAATTTTTATCTCATAGATAAAGCATTATAATACAATTGTAACTACTCCCACCTGTTGATTTTTAAAGTCTCCGTGTATTTTTTTCAATTTGCAGGACCCATTTGGTGAGAAGCGAGGCAAGTTTGATTACACCGGATTATTGACGAGACTAGAAAAGATCAAAATAAGACTAGATGAACAAACGGACACCAAAGGCTCTGATATGGACAGTAGCAGTGGTCCCTCAGATAACGAGGCAGAAATTGGCACTCCTAATGGAGCCCCAGCTAGCACAAGCTGATAACAGTGCCCTTACACATATAGTCAGTGTCATTATGCTTTGGGCTTAATTCCACCTGTAGGACTCTTACAAGTGCACACGGAAAGCGAAAATATGTACTCTAGGTCCCAGTCATACATCAAGTCTTTGATGGAATAGAGTACATCATAAAGTTACAGGGATGCAAGTGGGTCATTGATCAATTTCCTGAACTTTTTACGCGAGCTTGGCCAAATGGCCCGAGCATTTGCACGTGGTGTCAAACTTTTATAGGGGCTTGTCTGGAGAATAGGCTATAGGGTATCACCCCCCTAAAAAAACATGTTTGACTCTTTTTATGCTAAATATCATCATCCGATTCCGGAAATGCAAAAATTAAAAAAATTAAATTAAAAAAATGTGTTGTTATTTTGGTTTTTTTACTTCTTCCAAAAATCTGGAATTCTTTTTTTATGGCTAAATATCCGGAATTCCGGATATTTTCAGAAGTCTTGCATCCCTGATAATTATGAAGAGGCATGGTATCCTACCGTGTAATTGATGCATGCCTGGGATCTAAAGTACAATTTATCCCTTAAAGCTTTTCAAATTGATCAAGCCTCGTGATTGATCAATGGTGAAATTGTAACTTGCCGTGTTGATCGGGTGATGTAAAGTCATGCAAATCCTTACAGAACGATCTCTCGTTTAATGCATGTGTACACACAGTTTCCCGCCAGCAGCACAAAAAGTAATGTGCCTACACGATTACAAGAAGGCTAAAATTAAGTCCTAAGCATATGATCGTGACTATAGCTGTTATACTATACAATTGTATCATGTACCATTGAGATGGCCAGCACTGTGGATCAGGAGTTTCAGAGTGTCAGTCAGCTCATTATCTGATTCTGAAATATAAATGGATGCTACTTAACGCAGTTCAGATCTAATGGTGATCACTGCAATATCGCCCTCTGGTATCTCCTATTAAAGATGCTATTTATTTTTGCTTTATTGCACTTTGATAGTCAATTACTCATGGATTTTTGTCACGGTAGTTTTTGTGTATGATACGGGAAGTGACACAAATGTTTGCCTTTATGTCGTCGGGATAAAGGATCTCTACATATGTGACTACTATAGTTTAATCAGTTTCAAATTGGGGAGAAATATTAGGTTTTTATCTCTCCATACGGGCCACCCGCCCGCGATTTTGGTCCCATGCACGTGTCCCGCATGTGTCCCGCATGATGCACAGTGCGCTTGTTGCTGCTCATGTGCACCGGCGTCCTCTTCTGTATTCATTCGCTGCTGTAACGAGGCTTTGCTAATTTGGAACTGATCAAACTATAGTACCATCAATAGGGACTTAATGGCATCCAGTTTATATTATTCTTAAAAGGTTATGAAGCCTGGTTCTCAATAGGCAACCTACACACCAGACAAAGCCCTTCAAGCAATGATAATTTGCTCTTGAAAAGCTCTTAATATCAAAGAAAAACAAAACAAGAACAATTATGAATGCAACTATCAAGCTGTGCATCATATACACGCATGTGGTCTAAATCCCAACCTTTTCTCAAAATCTGTTTAGCCCCCATTTGTTTAAAATACTGGTGCTTGAGCTGGAATTTAGGAGGAATCTATGTACATTTTGTGTTAAAAACTCAAAACTATTTCAAATTATATTAACCTCCCCCCCCCCCTCATTCTTAATCAATTATGTTAGGGGTACCTTAACCTTCAGATAGTTAAAGTAGGTACAAAGTTGATTTTAAAGCCAGCACCACAATGCATTGCATTTTTGCAAAACGCTGTAAATATGGGCCCCTGATACATCTCGGTTCCCATAGACATATGCACAAACTCATGGCTTCATAGCGCCATCATCGTACAAGCTCTTAAATTCTTGTTTACATCATAAATAAATTAGTTCTCAGTGTTTCTTTTTCTTATTTCTAAACCTAAGACTTTAAGAGCTCGTCTAGTAAGCAACTTACTCACAGTTATTGGAAAACCAAAAAGACAGGGAAATCATTGATTTTCAGATACATGCCATGCGTGACAGAAAGCCACGATATCGATATCTCAAGGTACAAAGGTCACTGATATATCGATCCTATTGGCACGAGTATCGATTAGGGGAAATCCAATGCATCGTGTGAAAGAAATCTTGAGTTTGAGCAATGCATTGTGGGTGCGGCGTTAACATCTTTGGAGTAGGTATGAATCTGCACCTCCTTGCGAGTGTTTCTAAAAGCTATCCCATTGGTCTAAATGATAAATAGTCCTTCGAATGACAATTTTTTATTCTCCCTCACAAAGTACAAAAGTAATATTTGAGCCACTTAATTCCTAATTATGCTAATATAACACCAACATTTATTTGGGTTCTACCTATGTGCTATCACAAATAAATCTAGTGCAAAGACTTCTATTGTATGAGTTATACAGATTAATTCCATAATACACACAAGACTATCTACCACTTTTGTAGAAATAAAATTGTTACCTCAGCACCAACAGTCTAGCAGTCAGGGGTTCTCAACCTGGGGGTCATTTGGGGTTTTCCAGGGGGTCATGAAGGGATCATAATTTCATAAATATAGCTTTTTGGGGAACCATTTTGATATTTCGCTCTAAAAAGGCTTAGAAAAAACTCAAAAGACACTTTCAAATGCTAAATTTCCTGCTCACTACGCTCGCATCATATAACCAAGCAGTTTCAGTTTGAATAAATCGGGGTGTTTTTCAGTTTTCATTTTGTGGGGAGGGGGGGGGGGGGGGGTCACGGTACCGACTAAGAATGTCAAAAGGGGTCGTGGGCCAAAAAGGTTGAGAACCACTGGTCTAGCTGATCTAGTGGTATGACATTCATTTTGAGACCAAAAGGTCCTGGTTTCAAATCCTAGTATCTTGGGATTTTTTGTATTTGAAACCTTCAAATCTCAAACGGGGACAAAGTTTGTAAGTCGGAATAGTTTATTCATATCAACACCCTTATATCCTTATAAGGTACATTATAAGTGCAGAATGGGCTCATCTAAGCATAGAATGATCCTTTCTGCTGGGAGGACTATTTTTCATTTAGACCATGGTCTAACTTTAGACCAGGTCTTACTTGGTTTGTGCATACCGAACTGATTGTATATACAGGTGCATAAAATGTATGCGTATTTGGCATCACTGCCTGGAGGAAGGGGAATAGACTATAAAAATCTAACAAGCCATGTAATGGTAAAGACCATGTCACCTCATTGTTAATCAACAATGTTAAGTGCCCGGTTCCATTCCATGCATGGGGAACATGCATTAACTGTTGCATTGGCTACTGTTGTATATCCAGAAGACTGGTTTGGTTTAGTGTATAGTTTATAATGGACACACAATGGGCACGCATACCGGCAGGCAAGTTTGTGTTGGCTTGCTTGCTGTAACATTACTTAAGTGACTTAGTCTATATTTATAGTTTTTTAAGTTTATGTTTATATTTTATACTTTCTGTGTTCATGATTATGAGAAACCTATAATTTCATCTGATGTATGACACTGGCCTTTCCCTTTTTTATGTAAGTGATTTGGCCTCAAGTGAATGGAGAGAAACAAAATTAATGATTTTATTAATATGTGAAATTGTTTGAATTTAGCAAAAAAGAATTATGCTGAAATCAAAAATTTAAAAATTATAAAATGACTACTTAATCTAGATATGACTGATTATATACTGTTTGCATAAATCATGTTTTTGAAAATATTATTTGAAATATTTTTTCTTCTTCTGTACAATGACACACCATATTAAGATTGCTAAGGCCTAAAAAAAAAAAAATTTGATTGGCGTAACATGACCAAAACAAATAGGGTAGGTCGGTCGGGATTTTTTTTTTTTTATTAATTTTTTAATTTTTTAAATCACCTACTTTTGAACACTTAAAAGACAGCAGTACACACAAATGAAGAGACGGCAACAATTATTTTTTCTATAAACATGTATCGTTGTGTTCAACAATATATCATTTCGATGGGGACTTAAAATAGCCGAAAATGAAAGCAAACAGTCAAAAACTTAAATACTTTGTTCAATTTTTATAAATATATATTTATATATATTACTATTATTATTATTTTTTTTTTCCCCTCAAAATAATAAAAAAATATCCAGGGTCGGCGATGTATTGAGGGTCGGTCGGGTTACGCCAATCAAACCTTCTTTTTTTTAGGCCTAAGTGCATGTTAGCAATATAATTACAGCACAATCATGGTATTGTAAAATTGTTAACCTACCCAAACCATGGAGGAAAGCTGCAGTGTTATGGTATTCAAAATATTGAAAAACTTAAAAAAGCAGGCCTGTAACCAGGGTGATCCCAAAAGCCCCCCAAAAGGGTACAAAAATGATGTTTGGGAACGTAGCAAGTAAAAAGACAACTTTTTGTTGCGCTTTTATGTTGAAAAAGGGTCTACTTTTGATACATTTTGAAACGGTCCACTTTTGACAAAATCTGCCCCTCCCCTCCTCCCACTCCCCCTCCCCTCCCTTCCCCGTAAAGTAGTGGTTACAGGCCTGTTAACGCTTTCCACACGGCTATTATTTTTACCATACACAAAACAGATTTTTCAGAAACCTTTCATAATTTTCAAAGTCTATCTCAAATAATACTGACCAGACACTAGGCATGTTTGTACTTATTTCAATGCATTTCTCATGGTGATTCCAAATATGATAATGAAATACAGTAATTTTGACATTTTTGAAACATTTTGTGAAATTTTGGAATGTCGTCTGCAGACGCCTGCCGCGTGGAAAGTGTTAAAACTAAATATAAACTTTCATGTGTAGATATCTCTTTAATGAGAATTGTCATTCAATGTGTAATTGAACATAATCAATAAAATCAATAATATTATAAATCTACATACTAAATGTTGATAGTTCAATTTGAGCAGAAACAATATTTTCATCCATATTATACACTCGTCCAAAGAAGTTCCTTGACACTCATTGAAGTTCAAATATTGAAGTTCAAATATTTCACATAAATATTTAATATAAATTAAACAATTGCATGTCAAAATAAGCAGACAATAATTCTCTATCATGTCTGTATGAAATTAAGATGTACGCATTCATGCATGGCTGAGCACATTCATTAAGCAATGGGTCAGAAGTCACAAACTGGTCCAAAAAAATGTTTCACTTCTAATAATGTTGAGGAATGCACCAAATCTGATTAAACGGGACAAAACTTAAGTTTTACATACTTAATGACCCACAAACTATATATCGTTGGAAAGCTTATGATTCAAGTTTTTTCATTTTTGCAAAAAAGAATCAAATTATACAGGGTGTGTAAAATTTGTATAGGGTGGAACATAAAAAAGTTGATCGTTTTTGCTCCTCACAAAATATTTTGATAGTTTGTACAATTAGGGTTTAGCTGAAGATAGTCACCAAAATCAGAACAACCGCAGAAGGTGCTACCAAATTTGCTAAGAATCACTTGCCCAAAATGTTCACAGGAAAAGTACAGGGTGTCTAAAATTATGATGAAATAATGCATAAAATGAAGGTTTGTATATAATATTCTATGAAATTAAGTTAGCATGGACTATTTAATTTAAAGGAAAATGGTTATCAAAATGAACTACACGAATATCGTTAAAGTTCCTTTTATTTTAAATACAGGGTGGTCAAAAATAGGTCTAAATAGCAAAATTTTCATGAATCTATGAACAATTCTGTGAAGAAACACTTCTGGCTTTTTTAGTTAAATGTTTTACTACCCAGGGTAGAAAAGGACCGAAGAGTCACACAAATGAAATAGAGAGACTGCGATTTGGCCATTGTTTAATCAATAAAATGAATAAAACTGTGTGTTTTTTACATTAAAACACTCCCTGAATTGAACATCATATTCTAGTAGAGAATGTCTAGATAACAATTCAATATTATTATTCATAGTAGCAGGCACATGTTATTAACACATATGAGAAGTTTGAAAACTTTCCTATGTATAATTTTAAAATGGCATCAATTTCAAAAGTTCTAGTTTTCCACTATTTTGTGTAGAAACCTATGGGCTCCTCGTCCACCAGCTCCTCGTCCACCGGTCCCACCCCTGACTCACTCGACGTTTAGATTGATAACTTCACTGTTGCTAAACATGTGGCTTTAATTCTTTTTTTATTCGGTAGCTGGATAAATTGTCTTTAATATGATACCAAAAATGTTATGTTTTTTTGACAACTTCTATTTAAAATAGAGACACGTATCACGATTTTAAGGGTTTTTTGAAACGATCCCACCTTATTTGATATACCTATTAGTGACCTGTGACCAATGGTAAGGTTCATATTGTGTTCAATCATTCACATTAACATTTGAATGGAGGGATTATCCAATTTTTTGCAATCTTCTTCCACAGACCTTGCCATTGTCAAGTGAATGGGATCTGCCATGCATGAGTGATCATGTCTAAATTCCATGTTAAGCTGTTAGAGGATTACTTTCTGCTTATTTTGATATACAATTATATATATTCTATTAAATATTAATTTGAAATATTTGGACTTTACTAAGTGGCAAGGAACTTCTTTGGACGAGTGTACATGACAAACTACAGAATATTCGAATATAGAGGTATTTTAAACAATACATTGATTTTTCCTGAAAATCATCATTTTAATTTCAAAAGCAGGTTTTTCAATTGAAAATCCTATTCCTGATCAAAAGTGGCTAAAGTGGGATTTGCACTCTTGTTACTGGATTAATAATCTCTCTGGAGTTACGGGGTGAAGTGAAATTTAAATGGGAAAAGTGCATTTGATAGAAGACTAATAGGGCTTACCAAACCAAACACTTATTTGTTTTAAAACAAAAAAACATGGGATGTATATATTTTTTATCATTATTTTTTGTCCCTTATGGGACACTTTTTTTGACACACCCTGTACATTAAAACAAGCAAATTTCTTCCCGCAATTTAGTACCTCATTCATAAAAATCGAATGTGGATACTTTTACAGAAAGATACCAACCAAAACAAAGTTGTAGTTAAAGTTATTTTCTATGGGATATCATTGCCTAGTGTGTGCTCAGCAGTGGCAATTTGTGTGATATGAATCACAGCTCACCATTCATCCGTTCATCAGTGTACATACCAGACCGGTATTGATAGCACTCAGTGTTCAATACTAATCAATGATATCCCATACAAAAACGATCAAACAAAGAAGAAAGTCTGTCTCAGAAGCCCGCCCGCATTGGTATGTGAAATGAGCTACGGCGCTTAGGTCTATGCGCTGGGGGCTAAAAAACTTATTTTTTTGACTTTTTTTATTTTTTTTATTTTTTATTTTTAAAAAAAAAGTTTCAAAGAGTTCTCCGTAAGCTTGGATAAGCAACAACAACAAAAATCACACACAAAAAAAATCGCATACCTCATAGCCTATTTTGTAAAAATAAAAAAAAGCACAGCACTTAGCTTTTTTGCACAATGTTTCTGAGACAGACCTTCTTCTTTGTTTGGCCTAATGCATAATTGAAGTATCCACTCTATTTTTATGACTGAGGTGTCATATTGTGGAGAGGTAATTTGCTTGTTTACGGTTTAGTGTATGGTAAAGTCGCCTATTTTCGGTCACTGGTCAAAATCATGTAATTGCATCGGTCGTCGCCATTTTAAAAGCAATACCGGGCATCAACTGTGCGGGTTGCTTTTAGTTGTCAGTTTATAACGACGAAGTCATTTTTATTACACGATTTTGGCGAAGTGACTGAAAATAGGCGCTGACCGAAAATAGGCGACTGTACCCTATATCTTAGATTTTTGATACTGATTTTGAATAAGCTAACATAAAAGCACCTGATTAAGAACTTTTTGTGTTAGGTGTATATTCAGTTCTGTCCTGTTAGACATTCAGTTCTGTTCTGTTAGATAATGTGATATAGATTGGATTTATCATATCTAGTCCAGAGTTAAAACATACCTTAGCGGACGCTGTTGGAGTTACGATCCTGTGTTGATTGCGCATTTTTTCTGGTTGTTTGGCAACGATGTTGCTAGATATTTTTGCAACCAGAAGATCGTGTCATATGTAACTTAGGTTGAACTGCCCCTCGTCTCTATTCATGAGAAGTGCAATCAACACAGGATCGTCACTCCATCATCAATGTTTATCGGGAGAACAGCTTGTTTCAGCTTGTTCTCTCAAAACATCCCCTATGGTATGTTTTAATTCTGGACTAGATATTATAAATCCAATCTACATGTTAATCTAACAGTCCTGGTGAACATCTTCAACAAAGACATTACGATACTTTTCAGGTTCCTTATGGTTAAAGCATGTATTATACATATGTAAATTATGTATGTAAATTTTGTATATAATGTCAAATAATGGTGAATATTAAAAGAAACATGTATAAAAAAACCTCAAGGATTCATACACTAGTCGATCATTTTTTTTTTTTTAACCCTTTGAACCCGACGAGCCGCTGCACCGGCTTACGCATACGTGTACTGTAAACCCGGTGAGACGGTGTAGCGGCTTCAAGGTATGTGTACCATCAACCCTATGAGGCGGTTTATAGGCTCAGTGTAGGATGCCTAAAGGGGTTTGGTTACATAGATCTACTGGGTATCTAGAAACTGCCATGTCAAAGTTCAAATTAGTGTAATTTTTAATTTGCGAGTGTTTTTAGCAGCACATTTTGCTTGGCATGATTCTTGACTTTTCGCATCAAAATTACATTGAAATATGGCGAGTTTTGGACATGCTGGACGATAGTGATACTGCTGAGGATTCGTTTAGATGATAGTTCTGGAATTTCAGATAATTTTGAGACTGAATCTGATGGTGACGATATAAATATTGGCGACAGAATGGGCATTGATGGAAGTCATAAGCTTTTCATGTATTTGCGGTACTGTAAATGTACAGGTGGGTTTTGGGGTCCAAAATGTCGCCATTTTTATTTATTTTTGTCCTGAAAGCACTATCCAAGTAAACTGTTATTGTTTTTATATGATTTTATAATATTACAGATAATTCTGAACAAGTTTAGTATTGTTTTATCCATTTCCTGCAAAAATCAATATTTTGTGTGTTACCCCGGGAATGGCTAGGGTCAGCGGTACACATTACCTGGCACGGTCAGGGTTCAAAGGGTTAAAGGTTTCTTGCATATTGAGAGTGTCTCATAAATAAAATGAAATAAAAGAAGAGTTCATTTGCAAAAAAAACCCAGATAAACGCTGTCTGTCAAAATTGAACTGGACATGTCATGCTGCAGAGCATGAATTGGTAGTGTATTGTGTATGAATTTCCCGAATTCCAGTTTGCGAAGCTGCAACGTCTCCAAAAATTCAGCTGCATTTCCCTGATCCGTCTACATTGGTTGCCTGTTAAAAGTAGGATCTTGTATAAACTCTAACTGATAACCTACAATAGTCGGAACTTGTTGTCATAAGAGATCCCGTTTGCTCTCTGAGATCAAGCGCAGCTCTCCAACTGTCAATCTGTTCATGTACGCCACTCCAGAACTTTGGAATAAATTACCATCACACATAAGGAATGCTTCGTCACTCGCAATTTTCAAAACACAACACAAAACCCATCTGTTCGCCATTGCTTGAACTCATTTTTGAACTTGTACTGAATTTGTATTCTCTGTTTTATCGTGTTGTTGTTTGTTATCAACATTTTGCTTTCTCCTGTATATTATGTGTTTTAATAGTGGTTTTTAGGTATATTATTCTGCTTTGGTATTTTACTTATACCTTATATGTATGTTTAGGTTTTTAGTGGGTGTGTTTTAGGGTTCTTACATGTACATAATGTGTGTACAGCGCACTGTGACTCCCCGTTTTGTGCGCTTTATAAATTTGTTTCATCATTATCATTATTATGACATTGATGATCGGGTTTTGTCATTGAAAAGTATGTAACAAAGGTAGCATGTTTAGTTCAATGGCGTTCATCTGTTTTGCAAATGAGCTCTTGAAATGTGTGTACAATGGGGTGATAATACACAATTTTCAAACTATAATAGTGAAATTACCAAGCTTCCAAATGAAATATAACTGCTGATATGTGTTATAATTAGCTGTGGGAGCACACATGGTTTTATCAAACATGTTGTCATGGAGAGGCAATAAAGATACATGTAACACCCATTTTCGTCCGAACTTTAGGGATACATATTAAAAATTGATACAATTACTGCATCACATCAGTAACCAATCCAGGGACCAGATATTTACATAAGATTTTCCAAAATTCAATGAGCACTGAAAATGTGCATGAAGACATTGAATTTCAGTAGGATTAAGAGTGGTGTGTAAACTACACAGTTCAACAAAAATAAGTTCCCCTTCAGATTATGCCTGATATTTTTTTTAAATGAGTTACTCCATCGAAACTATTTCTGGCACACATAATGTACGTGTGCACAGCAACACTAGAACGAATTTATAACTACGCCGGTATTTTAATGCTTGAATGAGCACACATTGAATGGAGGAATACCTCATTTCGAAAGTTGCTAAAAGTTCAATATCGTGTGTGCTCATTCAAGCAGTGCCTGTGCGGTGTTCAAGCAAAGACCCTGGTTCAAGCTGCTTAACCATCCTCCTTCAATACATCATTTAGCAACTTTTGAATTGAGGTATTCCTCCATTCAATGTGTGCTCATTTAAGCATTACCACACCTGTGTAGTTATAACTCCATTCTAGTGTTGCTGTGAACATGTACAGTATGAGCGTGTTTCTGCTGGGGAAGAAACCGCTAATAAACGCTAAGTTTGCCCAGCAGAAACAGGCAGAACCTGGCAATAATCGGCAATATATATACATGTATATTTTTTTTTTTGCAGTGTCCCAGCAGAAACACGCTCTATGTGTGCCAAAAATCGTTTTGATGGAGTAACTCATTTTAAAAATATCAGGCATAATCTAAAGGGGAACTTATTTTTGTTGAACTGTGTATATAAATATTCAACATTAATATAGTACACACACCATAGATATATAAGCAGAGTGTAGAAATACCCTGGGAGTTGCCTATCCTAGCGCCTTACTGTGCATACCATATCTATGACACGCTGATGATACATATTCAAATTTCCCGCCCAGCACTAGAAGCAGCTTTTACGCAACACAATGTAAAGCCATGGCTGATGTTGTTCTCTTATATTGTTATCATTCAATGTTACCCAGCTGTGTAAACAATCAATGTATCGAATGACAACTTAAATTCTAGTGCAGAGATTCAAATAGGCATTAGATATTGTGCGAATTGTTTGGACACCTAACCATGAATTGGAAACCATAAATTACAACCCATCAAATCACACAACTACTAATGCATATAGCATATGTATAGCATATTTTATTCAATATACAATGTGTCTGGCATGTAGTATCATCCAATCTTCTATGATATAATGAATATACAAACTACTATAATAACACAGTACTCAGAAAGTATCTTACTATATGGGCATTCCACAATTCCAGTACACAATAGATGTGGTGACAGCAATGTTTATCAACAAAAGCAACGGCCGAAGGGACTGGACTGTCGATACATACTTGAGGGAACAGCATATGACCACAACACTGTCCACTATGCCTTATATAATGCTTTGGCTTGAGTTTTAAAAGCATGGTTCCTAAACAAAACAGGATGCACGCGCACATCGCCGGGCAAAGAACAATGGCAACTGCCGACCAAATGCCCAGAATGACGTCACCTATCACCCCATCTATAGTGAAACTGAAATTGTACAGATTCAATTTGATATTGTACATGAAGTGCCATTTCCCCTCCTCCCAAATGAAACAACTAATAGTTGTGTTCCATAACATACACTTCTGCAGTGCCTTCTTTTCACTGTGCTTCTCCTGTGTGTTTATGTGGCGCAATACGCTGACGCATGGCATACTCACACTGCACAGGATTGGATATTTGTGTCAGACAATAAAACATGGGTACGGTCTAATTTTTTTTTTAAAAACACCTTTATTCTCTAAATCAAACCCCCTCTTTGTAACCGCATGGCTAGGCCGCTGAATTTGGCCACTGTTGACCCCTGCACCCCTACCAAGAAATGTTGGACTACCTATGGGCTCAACAAAAATTGGGTGCGAGCTGTGGCCTAGATGGCGCTAGCACTGCGGTTTGGGAGATGTTGGCGACGCTGTTAAGGGAATTATTGATTTGGGTATTTTTCCTTTTGTTTTTTCAGTTATTAGTATTTACTGTATTTTCCGTTATCTCTAGCGTCGGAACCACAATGGAATTTCAGTCCTACCTCCACGTAAGGTTTCACGAAACTCGTCTATAGTATGAAACATTCATTCAGGGATTATGAGCTTTATTCCGAATAATCCCTCGATGAAGTCTTTGTCCTAGACTAACTATCCCTTACATAAAGGTAACACTGGAATACCCCTGACACCCCTGATCGTGTGAAAGCACAAATAAATTTCTATAGGGTCAACACAGTAATGGCTAGCTGCCATCGGCTTGGTTCATGGACTAACCGCTGTACATAAACCATGTTTCTGTACAAAATCTGGAGTGATAAACAAGACAAAATATTGCTGACTATGTGAATAACTATGGTAGCATATAACATGACATTCATATGATTCTGTCACACTGAAAAGAACTATTTCAACTACTTGGTCATTGTAAGACTTTTCACATCAACCTTACAATGGGCTATTCCATTTGAAATCCATACACCCCCAATCATCGAAAGAACCTCCCGAGCTGATTTAATCTTTGTTCAATGAAGAGCGGCGCATACCTGCAACTATGCACCTTCATTAGTTAATCTTCATTAGCGCTTCATCGAACTAAGGGATTTTTGCTAGTGTGTTATGGGGTCTTAGACTCAAATTAGCAATGATCAATCGCCCAAAATTGATTGTTAGCTCTATGTGAAAAGGCTTAGTATGATCTGGAACCGTATCTATTTCTTTCTTACTATTAATACCATATGAATACACAAGATTATACAAAACTAAATATATAAAACTCTATGGGAAAGAACATGGGTTTGGTTGCACAGGTATAGCAAAGACACAATTATTTGAAATAGCATATTTGTATGGTTGAGTGGCGTGAGTTGTAAGAAGGGCAAGTATTCTCTTGGTCAAGCATCCAAGTTTTCTGTCCTCTTCATATGAATTTGAGTTCTGTCACCACACAAGGATCCTTAGTTGCAGGTGTGCATGAGGAGATATGGTCCAATGAACATGCTAAAAATCAATAGAAAACAGTGGAATTTTGCAGTTTCAATTTGATTTTTGACGAGAAAACATGTTACATCATTTTGAAGCTTGTTTCCTTAGCATTTTGAATATCATCATATGATGACAGGTCTCATTTGTTTTTGCCTTTAGGCCATGGTAATGAAAGTCTTAGATTTGCGCCCACCGCCCGCATGGTCCAAAACCTCCCGCATGAAAAACTCATTATTTAAGAAAATTTTCATTATTCGCGTAAAAACACAAAAATCCCAACGTTTCCTGCTTTGTGAGTCGTCAGTCAGCGAAAAAACGATGTTTTCAGTCACTTCGTTCAACGCTGGCGATCGCGATCAAGCCGCCATCTTGGATTTGAGCCATCTATTGTCGAGACAATAGATGGCGCCCTTCCCTGCGGGAAATCCGGGAAAACGTGCTTGGATAGAATAATGAATAATGAGTAATGAAAAACGGCCGCATGTGATTTGAAAAATGCCCGGACACAAATCTAAGACTTTCATTACCATGGCCTTAGGGTTGACGGCTTAGGTTGTCAATGGAATTCATATGTGCCGATAAATTACCCAGAATTCACTATGATTCACTACCCGTTGCTAAGTGTAACATGTTCTGCCCATGCATACACTTGTTTTCCCAGTGCCATTTCTCCTATGCGAGTTTGTGTGACACTCTGCACATACGTACTGCATACCAACTTTTTGACCCAAAGACCTCTTAGCTAAACATCCTCTGCCAACCCTACCCTTCCCAATATCTCCACCCTCTTCCTCCCCTCCCCTCTCCAGCCCTCACTTATTCACCCTCCCTCTACCACCCACGCACCCCAACATTACCCACCAGCCCCATTGACCCAACCCTCTCCAGTGTTACCAACTAAGATTTGTCCCAAACCGCGGCACAAGTGCCCTCTAGGCCGCGGCCCACGACAAAAAGTAGCCCAATTTCCGTCACGCCGTAGAAAATACTTTGGTAGCATAACTTTTGACAGACTGCGGCACCTGGTTTTTTGGCCGCGGCACAGGGGCAAAAAGTAGCCCAATTCCGCGGCTGTCAACACTGACTCTCTCCCTCCCTCTCCCCTTAATAATAATAGAATTGTTCATCACCAATCCACTCAAAATTTCAAATGATTGAATCTTAGCACAAAAGGAAAGATAGGCTTACGTGTATAGTTGTATAGGTTGCACATAAAACCGTACTGGTATCTAAGTACACTAGGCATACTATATAAATATGATATAATTCTAAAATAAAAATACACTTTTAAACATGGTAAAAAAGGGTTTATATCAGAGACATTTTGGAAAATATAGCTTAAGGCAAAGTTGTTATTTCTTTTGATATTTCCACCTTCAAAAAAAGCTATGATCATTGGTGTAAATCTGTTTTGAAACATAGGGGACTATACAAATTCTATATAAATTCAACCTTGTCAATAAAAAGTGCCAAAACAAGCAAAAACACTACTACAATAAGACATTGGGGCAGTGGACACCCTGTCAACTGGTGGAACCATTTTTATATGAGATTATGATGGGCAAATTATGTGGTTTATTTTTTCTGAAGGACAACTTCCCTAGCTATCTCTGAGAAAAACCCTTTTTACAGATGAAGTACTCTAGCAAATATAAACTATGACAGAACAGTACATTCAGATTCAGAATTACTAAATACAATTACCAACAAACACCATTGCTACCATTTTTTGTTGCGTAGCATACACAGAAAGCATGTTTTCAGCAATTTACACCACAAGTATAATTTGGCATGTGTATAAAGATTATCTAGTTAACATAATATATGACCTCAACAAGATTTGTTCTATGCATCTATAACATTTTGTTCAAAGAACAAAAGCATACAAAAATAATTATCAATTCAGTAAAAGCTTAATGTTTACAGCAAAAACATATTTTTACAATAAGTCTCTTGTTTATATTCAAACAAACTTCCCAAGTCTCAGCTTTGCAAATCAAATGTTAGTGTTTCTGTAACAATTTCCTAACTGTTATATGACACTGAAATGGGTGTCCATACTGTTAAGACACCATGCATTGTACTACCTTAATTGAATGAGGACAGTTGTTTCACCATTTAATTCTAATGTTATTTTAACAGTGATTGACTAATAATATAGCATTTCACTCATTTCAGTACAAAAAGACAACAAATGTAACACACTGATAAGTAAATTTTGTTCATAAGTAAACTCTTAAAAAATAAAGTCATTTCCCAATTTTTCTAATATTTTGTTATATATCGCTTATGTATTTTTTATCAATGGAAAGCTGAAATGTTCTTCTTTCCAATGATATCACTTGTTTCAGTGCTCGGCCAACTTGAGAACGTGGGAAGGTCTCAATTGAAATATGCAAGGTTCATCACTGTATTGTGCTCAAAAGAACAACTCTGTCCTGCTACGATGGGTTAAATTAAAGTGTAGAGTGATGCACTATTGACTTATGAACACAAAAAGTGATGATTTTGACACAGTCAGATATATACCCCCCATATTCTCCAGCAAGTCGCTGAGCACTGAAACAAGTGATTGCTAAAATATTGGTATCATTGAAAAAATGAACACATCAGCTTTCCGTAAATGTGCAAAACACTATGAACATACAACTAAATATATACGAAATTTAGGCGATTGAACACAAAATCTTTAATACTTTTTCGAGGGGTTTATAACAATTAAACAATTTTCACATTTGACACGACACAGAAACAGATCATATTTATCATAGAACATTCAAATTAGGGATGGTCAAAATAAAGTATAAGCACAGGTTGACAAAAGAATGTGTTTATTTTTTAAAAACACCTGTTTGATTGCTAGTTTTGGAGAGCTCTTTGAAAGCCTCTCTAACAAATTTACTTAATAACTTCAAAACTAGCTGATGCTATTGACTGCTCCAGCAACACTTTGACCAACTAGAGTGTTGGTCCTGGGCAGTCCACCATTACACTGTAAGCATGTGTGACAAAAAAGGTGCGTAATAAGGTTTTTTTTAATGGGGTGCATTACTCGTGTGACTCCATTAAGGGGTTTAAATCGGCCATTATCACGGTATATGTTACGGTGACTTTATTGAGAAAATGTGAGTTAAGGGGGTGTCTGTAAAATCTTTGGTCATGCATGCTTATAGCATTATAGTTGACTGCCCTACCCTGCCCCCCCCCCCTAATAAGAGCATTGGTATCTACATTAATTACACACTAATTAGTGTAATATCTAATTATACACTATAATTACATATGATATAATAATATGTGAACAAAATCTTCAAGCTTCTTTTATACTCCATGCAGAAAATATATTTGCTTTATTTTGTTAAGTAGAAGTTTCCTATTTGGTTTCTATTTACACATCTTTCACCCACTTTGTGAAGACAAGCTAAGGCATTAGATACTTTGAACTTGTTAATAGATTAAATGTATATCCTATTCAAACTGTTTAACGCTTCCATGCGGCAGGCGGCTGCAGACGACATTCCAAATAATCACAACATTTTCAAAAATGTCAACATTATTGAATTTCATTACCATATTTGGAATCACTATGAGAAATGCATTGAAATAAGTAAAAACATGCCTAGTAATGGTTCAGTAATCCTTGAGGTAGACATTGAAATTTGGGAAAGGTTTCTGAAAAAACTGTTTTGTGTATGGTAAAACCAGTAGCCGCGTGGAAAGTGTTAAGATTAAAGGATGTTCAGATTAAAGTACAAATATGAGGTCAAATTGTATTATGATCATTGATTGTGTAAGTGTATATCGAGGGTTTAGTGCAACACGGATCCATCTGCAATAGCTGCCAGGTGTTATCATATGTGGGTCCCAAATTGTGATATATAAAAAATGTGTCCCAAATCACAAGAAAAACAGGGGCTTATAATAAGCTGTGATCACTAGTATATGCTCTGATATCACATTTGTAGTATAAGCAAATATCATACAACGAATAGATCAAAACAAGGGTTAACACAATCACAACTTATGAAATATATGACACAAGCACAACAGACACATGCATGGTTATGTTGACATGCGCACAAGCACAATAGACACATGCATGGTTATGTTGACATGCGCACAAGATGAAATTTGTTTGATCTGTGGATTTAAACACAATTAAACCTCAAAATTTGTACCGCATAAATTGAGCTGGGAGAGAAACATTAAAATTTGAGAATAAACTTTCGTTCTAAACACAGATAAAAAACTACCTGAAACTTTCAAATGTTGCTAAACATGAAAATTCCAAGTAATATATATATTATCTTGTGTTGAGAACGAAAGTTTAACATCAAATTATTTTATTACAAACACAGATGAATTCTAATTATAATATAATTGTTATTATGAATGTAGCACTCAATGAATACATGTCATGCACAGCTCTCTTAAATTCCCTAACCTGACACCAATTGAAAACAAATACAAACTTGAGTGTGGAATTGTAATCCGGTAAAAAATCATCAGAATTACTTACTGTTCCATCTCCACAAATGAAAGCACCTTAAATTGATTGATCTATACAAAGAGGTGTTTTGTGCCATTGTATCTCATGAAATAACCCTTTCAAAATTGATACAATTTCAACATTTTTTCAACAAATAATACAATGAAAGATGATGACTATTCACATTGACATGATAGATAATGATCGGTCCATTAATTGCATGTTTCAGTGGCATGCAGGGTTTGATTCTACCTATGAGTAAGCTATCACAAATTAGTTAACCCCTGTGAACTACCGGCCGATTGGTTAAAAAGATGGATACATCATTTATTGCACCAATGAGAGACATTGTTATAATAATTGTATCCCTGATAAAGATGGGAGTGAAACATTTTACAAGCTGCATTTGAATTGGCTATTCATACGATTACATCTTGTAATAAACCAATCAGAACCACTGTAAGATAGACAGGTAGACCCCTGGGGGTTTAGTGCAAAGACTTGTATTGTATGAGTTATTCACAGGTTTATTCCATAATTCACATAGACTATGAGCTATCCTACTTCTTTTGTAGGATTAAAATCACTACCTCGGCAACGACTGCCTAGCATGTCTAGTGGATTTAACATTCAATTTGGGCCAGGAGGTCCTGAGTTTGAATCCCAGAATTGTCAGAAGTTATGCAAACCTTGGCTTTCAATTCATTTTTTTTATATGCGCACAAAATGTCTATGTTGGGAGACTTATGACTATAGGTAAATTTGTGATAGCTTACTACAGGTAACACCAATGATTTACTGGCTGTTCATTCTCACATAACTTTAACTTTTTACTCTTATTACTAATACCAGGTGTCACAAAAGTCACTTTGTGCGGATATTCTTACCATTGCACTCATGAATATTCATTATTTATATACCACAATATATAATGATTGTCATAAAATATGATTTATAATTATTTGGTCAAGATAAAAAATCAGATAAAAAATAATACATTCTAAGGTAAAGACAAAAGTGATGGATGTTGTCTGCTATTTTCTACATGTAACTTTTGGGACACTTGGTAATCTTACATTAGGTTTGAAAAGTGCTCCTATTAAATAGGAATTTCCATCATAGTTCAAAATGGAAGTGCCGATGCATTGGATGTGACATCTGTGAGAAAATGATGGGAGTATATAAAACTTATTTATTAATTTATTCATTAAGTTAAACCAATTACAAATTCAGACCTGGCATTAACCCTAACCCTACATGTAGGCATTTTATGGGAATGCAACTATCTGGGGAGAATGAGGGGGAAAGACCACCTCTGTTGGCCCCAGGGATCAAACCCGGTCGCCTGCGTGGAAGTCCCACTCCAACATAAGCGAACCAAGAAGTCAGCTTTGAAAATGATCGCCTGCATATGATAGCCTGTCTGACAGCGCCATGTGAAGCGCGTGCTAACAGCACCTATAATCTATTTGGTTTCCTCTGGACAGTGACGTAACTTAACAGGCGCAGCAATTAGGAATGTGTATGTATCTTCTGTTGGTATGCACACACCAGTGGGATGATAATTCTATGCCAATTTTATTGGCAACAAATTAATTAGATATGAATAATTCATGAATTATTTTTATAGAAATGAATAATTCATGCACTGGATATATGAATAATTCATGACGTTCCATAATGTTTTCAATCACATATTCTAAGATGCTAAGTCAATCACCATCGTTGCTCTTCATATAGGAGTTTCCCAGGGCGAGCACATTTTGTTCTTTCTGTTTGTGGTTGTCAGTTTGGATGGACGCATCTCAGATTGCTCTCATAATTTGAAATAAAATCTGATTTAATAAGTCCATGTTTCATCAGATTTCCATCATCTTTCATTATTTGTTGTAATTGGTGTCTCGAATGTTACACTACCTAGAAGTGAAACCTTGCACACCTGCTTGGCACTTTTGTTTTGATTTCTTATTACATAACACATGGTGTAACAAGTCTACCATTTTAGCCGAGGCTATAAACTATTGCTTATCTGTATTTGCTTATTCTAAATAATTCTAATGAAAATATTTGTCATATAAAACCCCCCAATAATACTGCACCTGTATATCTAATTTGTATTAAAACAATACATACATGCATTGACCTATAATCATCCCACAATGGTTACTGACAATGAATTTACTTTAAACTATACATTTGAAATTATTTCTGATGGTCAATAATATGACCAACACAATATTCAAATACTCAAATATTCATCAGCATAAATGTGTATGCTACTGGGGACTGAAGCACCTTGAAAATAAAAAACAATTAATTTCCTATGAATCATAAATTATATCTGTGATGTGTTCTATCAAATAAAAATGGAAAAAGGTAACAAAGAAAGAATAGAATGAAAATGTGAACACATTTCCCACATTTTTTATTTAGTACTCTTGTAGAGGCCGTATGTGACCAGTTACATCAAAAGGGAGCTTTTGTTGTTTAAAATGTTAGATGTTATTATCGTATAGTGTATTTTGTAAGCTTTAGAATGGCACCTCCCTTGATATATGTGACCAGTCGCGTCAAAAAGGACATGTTGTCGGCAAACACAGTTTTGAGATAGAGGCCAATATATTCAGTGAATTATAAAGAAAATAATAGACAAAAATATGCTTTTTCAAATCATATCTTGTGATTACAAAGTCTGATTGCCTTCAAACACAAACACAAACATGGTGTCATTTCAAAGCTTAAAATGTGCTCTTTCAAGCCATACCAATAACTCAGATTTGACTCAGGCCTCCAACATGTCCATTTTGATGCGACGGGTCACATATTTGGCCAATATATTAAGATTTCATGTAAAATATAAGGTGGATATCAATCTTTATTTCTTTTCTTTTGTTCATGTTTTACTAAAATGCATGCTGTCGACAAAAGACCCTTTTTGATGCGACCAGTCACATATGTGACCAGTCGCGTCAAAAAGGACATGTTGTCGGCAAACCTAGTTTTGAGATAGAGGCCAATATATTTGGTGAAATATAAAGAAAATAATAGAACAACTTTGGCTTCTTCAAATCATATCTTTTGATTACAAAGTCCATTTACCTTTAACATGGTATCATTTCAAAGCTTTAATTATGCTCTTTCAAGTGATACCAATAACTCAGATTTGACTCGGGCCACCAACATGTCCATTACGACGTGACGGGTCACATATATAAATCTTGAAGATAGTCTCAAAAGTAGAGTTTCAATTACATATCCACATGCATAATGTGAAACCATACGAGGGGCATTCAATAAATACCTGCAACCATTGAAAATCTCTGAACCGTGACACGTGTCAGTAAAATAAATTTCATGATACTTAAACTGTAAGTCTTACTCTTTTCTCACACGTAGGTCATTTTTATCATTATATTTCAGCACTGTGAATACCATGATCTCAGGGCACTGGTTAGGGAATTAAATGTTACAATGGCGGGAAATTTGAAAGACAAGTTTATGGTACATATGCGTTAACAGTGTTAATATTGGCGCTTGATTTATAATGCTGATTCTTGTCAATTTTCAGTGCCAAGAGACCATGATGTTTATAGTACTGAAATTACATGATAAAAAAATGACCCACATGTTTGAAATTTTCCATGAGAAAGGGGGAATACTTACAGTTTAAGTATCATAAGTTTATTTTATTGACACATGTCAGGGTTCAGAGATTTTCAATGGTTGCAGGTATTTATTGAAAGCCCCTAGTATATGTAGTGATATTTGGACACATTCACTGAATTATAGTGACCAATGTGCTGAATGCTTGAGACATAAACACCTTCAATGACACTTTCATGAATCTATGATTTTGCAGTTATGAAAATACTTGGACAATCTTTACTGCCTTCACATTGGTAATTGTGTTTGTATGTTTTGATGGTAACATAACATTACATGGTAATTTGAAGCCCCTATTAATCAATTTCAAAATGGACAGAATGTACTTAATGCTTGAATGAGTTACATCCATAAGGTACAAACTACAAATGTTAACATTTGCTTGCACTATATGTACGCTGTAGTTAAAGGTGTATAATGTTCCGATCACTTTTTGGGGGCTATGATTCTTTTTTCACATCAAGATATTTTGATATCAGAAGAATCCCCATATTTTTCTCATTATGTCTGTAAAATCTTATAGGCCAGAAATGTTCCAGTTAGAAATGATAGACTAAAATGTGGTGAATTACTGCCAAAGGTGGTTAACCACCAACCAGTTTGTGTACTACTCAATCGGCAAATGTTGTGTGACCTTTTCCTTCTAAAAATAGAACCAGTGGAGTTATGCAACTCAAACTTTGGAATGCGACAATTTTAAGGATGACCTTTCGTGTAAAATAGAAAACATGAAGTTGAAAATCGGGCCTGCAATCGGAACATCTACCTGTAATGCAGTTAAACAAAACAAACAACCATATCATCCTGAGATGAGACTTTTGATCAAAAAAACAATCAAAAGTCGCCTTCACCCTGTACCCACTTTACCCATATTATGTACAAGGTTGACATACTACAACATATAAAATAATGTAATAATTCTCTTTTATACCGTGTTTCCCCTCACTTTATCTTTAAACCATTTGGTGACCTGAGCCTCGTTATCATTCAGCCACGCGATGTTCATCTCCATGGTTTCTAGAGACTGACGGATGGCACGTTGGCCAGATTTAGCTTCTTCTGAATTCTTTGATAAGAACGATTTCACCTGTGTGAGAAACAAAATAAAGGAATTTGAATTTAAAGGAATTTGAATATATCTTTTAATACTGTATTCTCTCTTATATGCCAAGAAGTGTTTCATCACCCGGGGGGTGTTTCATTTGCACAATAAGGTGGTGTTTGTTATTTGAGAGTAATTTTAGGCCTATCTCACAATGTAATTTTAGGTATTACAATTATACATTGTGATAAATGTGTCTGGTTAATACGTGTACCACTAAATATACCAAAATTGCACATTTTGATGCAAAAAGGTGAATAAACAGTGGGTTGGTATGGTAACCCATTCAATCTTAAAGGGTGTTTGTTCTGGAAAGGCGCCTTATAAATGTTGTCTATGTATGTATGTATGTATTGTTGGAGCCTTGCATTATAGAGAGAATAATGACATATCAAAACAAGGCCAATTACAACCACTTTGATCATCTTGTCGCAGCATGCAGACATCCACTGGATTCCATTGTGTAAAACATATGAATACCTTTCATCAATTCATAATTACATACACTCAACTGTGAGACTTTTTTTGCCTGCTCACATATTGATTCACTACAAAAACAAGTATAGGATGTCTTGTTTCTATAGTATGTGATGCGATCTGTGAAAACCCTCCACATGGTGGGATTTTTCATATTGGAGATATTTATATCATAAGAAATCTGAAACTGTGCTGATTACAGAACTGTTTCAATTATTTTCCTATGATCACTACAAAAAAAGTTATGAGTGAATGATGATTGTGATGTCATAAAAAGCTACAAAACAAGAAATCATAAAAACAGGCCAGAAAAGATACTATTTGATTATACTATTAAGACTTTTTTTGCACTTTTTGGTCAAAATTTCAAAAAAATACAAGTTTAGGTGACAAAATGAGAGAATCGTCCCTAGATTAGTGACATAACATTAGAATCAAGCAATTTTGGGCATTTTTACTCAAAAATAATTTTGTTAGCATGTTCCAAAGAAAATTGGGTAAAAAAGTGAATGTTGTGATTTTTCTCAAAAATTCAACATTTTGCGTCAAAATTGACACAAATCACACATTTTTGGACATTAATTTTCTAAAGAAATCTTAATTTTTAAAAAAATTTAATTTTTTTTTTTTTACCCATAATCCCTAGTTCACATTTTGCAATATCCGACGGGTTTTCACAGATCGCATCACATATGTCTATGGTGCCCCCCCCCCTCCCCCCGCCAAAAAAATAAATCCAGACCACATCTAGATATCCTAATATCCCATATTACCAGGCCCGTGCTACTGTACACAGATTCCCATTGCCGAGATTGAAGCCTCTACTGTTTAGCGCCCCCATTCCAAGAGTTACATTGCACGTCTCAATGTCACTTTCGTGCTGTCAATCATGAGCGTTGTCAAGATAGCCCTCGTTTCAAGTGTTGCATCGCGCGTACTCACGCCCATATGCCCATATATAGGAGGCTTCAGTTTTGCGATTCAAATTTCCTCTCCCTGATCGCGCATACTCATGCCCATATGCCTATATATAGGAGGCTTCAGTTTTGCGATTCCAATTTCCTCTCCCATTATATACTCTCCCTGATCGCGCGTACTCACGCCCATATGCCCATATATAGGAGGCTTAAGTTTTGCAATTCCAATTTCCTCTCCCATTATATACTCTCCCTGATCGCGCATACTCACGCCCATATGCCCATATATAGGAGGCTTCAGTTTTGCAATTAGAATTTCCTCTCCCATTTTATATACTCTCCCTAATCGCGCATACTCACGCCCATATGCCCATATATAGGAGGCTTCAGTTTTTCAATTAGCATTTCCTCTCCCATTATATGTGACCCGTCACATCAAAATGGACATGTTGGAGGCCCGAGTCAAATCTGAGTTATATTGGTATGACTTGAAAGAGCACATTTTAAGCTTTGAAATGATACCATGTTGGAGGTTATCAGACTTTGTACCACAAGATATGATTTGAAGAAGAATATTTTTTCTATTATTTTCTTTATATTGCATCGAATATATTGGCCTCTATCTCAAAACTGTGTTTGCCGACAACATGTCCTTTTTGACGCGACTGGTCACATATACTCTCCCTCCCTGATATTACCTGATCATATTCAAATTGTGATGATATACTAGATGTGATACCACTGATGAGATGAGGGAGATCAAATGAACCCTCTCCAAATCTACATAAAATAAAAACAAAAAAAGAAAAACAAAACATGGTTTAGAGACATATCTTTAAAATATATGTATTTTTCAACATAATTGACTAACGTTCAATCCTAGATGGAGCTAGGGATGGCATGTGCTATGGCCACCAGGTACACGCACCTGAGCCATATCTATGAAAGGTAAGAACTTGAGCTGATATATGGTAAAGTTATCTAAAGGGTAGGTGTTAGAGGTTGGACAGAGGCGGAATTTTAGACTGGGTCCCCGTGTCCCTCTATATGGATGCCATTTTTAAAAATGGCGGACCAAAAAGAGGGACTGGTAAAGAAGTACGTCCAAAAAGTGAACGGAAGTGTCGTGGAAATCCATGACACTTCTGGTCATTTCTAACTCAACTGCCCATGTGCAAGCCTGCCTGACAACAACGCCCAAACTCCTGATTGGTCAAATTTAAACTGTAGCGATTTTCACAATCGTCACGCTGTGCCGTGGGAGGTAAATCAGTGTGCCCCCCCCCCCCTTTCCCGGCATGAAACCACCGACACAGTGTAGCGTGATAGTGCGTGAATAAGCTCATGTTTCTTCAAAAGTTTATCAGCTCGATTCTAGTGTAATGTCAGTGCTTGCCAATTGATGTTACTGAAATGAATATTTTGCGACATGAAATGTTTGCGAATTACCAATAGTGGTCATTTTCCCGGCATGAAAATTGCAAAGTTCTTTACTTGCTGGCAGTCGTGGTACAAATGTTTGCGTGCATTTTAATTTCATGAATTGGATGCCCTCAAGAAATTCGTGAAATTAAAATGCACTCAAATTGTTCATACTTTACAGTATTACATCATGGATGGCTATGCCCCTGAATAACTTAGCATGGCATGGGACTTGTTGACAGGGACTAGCCCGTGGGTATGCCTGGGGCTGGATTCCTGACACTAGTAGACCTGGTTCCATGCCTCTTCTTTTGGGCAATTTGTCATCCAAGGTGTTAGGGTTCCTTTTTGCAGTCAAGAATAATAAGATTTAAACAGAATTTGGCCTTGGTCAATGTGCGATCTATGAGTATTTGGCAATTATGATTTCGTCGTCAAGTCGTACAGTGTATTATGCGTCTCATTTTAACACTTTTGCACAACGTTTTAGCGCACATATACAGGCACCCGATGCATCTCTTTTTTGATGGCGCATCTGACGTGTGATTGATGATTATAGCAAACGCACAATGCAACACACAACCAACACTGCTTGAACTAATGCATCTGTGTTAACACATGCAACGTCATTTCAGGCGGAAAATATTGTGTTTCATTTTTGGTGAGGCGTGGAATTTTACAATAACAACTCGCGTCAGAGTTTGGATTATGAGGCCAGTGCAGCTTCTGTGTCTTATTATTCTTTGGTTACATCAAACCAATAAACCAATAAATATTTTTCAGATCTTATAGAGCTTAAGAACCTCTGCATCACATTGCTATATATCACTCACCTCTCTGTAATTATATCCCAGTTATCAATGACAAATTTGATAGCAGCATTAGCACCAGCTGCATGGCTTGCTACAGAGGTTATCACACCGGTGCTGTCTTGCTGTCTAATCTGGTCCGTGTCAATAGAGAGATACAAAAACCTATATAGAAATGAAAATACCATCAATAGAAATGGGGATGCCAAATATAGAAATGAAAATACCATAAATAGAAATGGGGATGCCATATATAGAAATGAAAATACCATAAATACAGGGTGTCCCAAAAGTAGCACCACCATTTAAATCTTAGTATCTTTAACTATATTAATTGCATTGTGACAACATTAAGCATGTTTAGGTAGCGTGATCTTGTAGAATACTACTGAGTCCATCGATGGCTACTTAACATAATTACCCGAGATTAAAAACATTACTGCAACACACGAAGGCATACATTGGTTCTTTCAATTTGACGCTGCAAGGTGTGATAATGACAATTAAACTGGTGCGATGCATTTTAAGCTGGGGGGGGCTCAAAAGGGAGGTCATAAGAGCTAGCAGCAGAGGGGGTCTTCAGCGCGGCACATACCTATACCCTTTTCCAATGTCAGTCCCCCTTTCCAATGTCTTGACCCCAGGGGGGGGGGGGCACTCAACTTTTTTTGGGGGGGGGGGGTAGGGTAAGCCGCCCAGGGTCTCAAAAAGGGGGCGCTACAGAACTGAACTGAGTGGATTTTATGACGAAAAATAGGGTCTTAGGAACTGATTTTTTCAAAAAAGTAGGTCTTAGAACTGGTCTATAGTTCAACTTTGATAAGCAAGAGCAAATTTTTGATTTTTTTTGGGGGGGTTTTAGAATGCGAAAAATTGGGGCTTTGGAACGCAAAATTCGTGAATTTTCAATAAAATTAGGGTCTTAAGAATTGATGCAGGCTCAAAAGGGGGGTCATAAGAGCTAGCAGCAGAGGGTGAAAAAGGGGGTCTTCAGCGCGGCACATACCTATACCCTTTTCAATGTCAGTGCCCCCCCCCCCTCCCCTGGGTCTTGACTGGTATTATTTTACATTATTTCACTGTTTCCGCTGATTTAGAGCTACCACTAATCTTATAATCTGATATCCTGTCGTAATTAAGCTAGATTTCATGGTATAAAAGGGATTGTTTTAGGCAGAAGACATCTAGATCTTCAATAAAAAACATTGATTTTAATGAACCAGGTTTCTCTACAGTTGAGAAAAATTAACATGGATTTGACCTCTTAAGCGATGGGAAGAACTTGTTGTAGGTGTGAGACTATATGGAAATGGAAATACATGGACCATATAAAGGAATGAAAATACTACAAAAGAATTTGAAATACCACAAATATCTCGAAATGATGGAGATATTATAAATTATAGTATCAAACCTTTACATGGTGTTATAATGCAAGCTATTTATGATTTCTATGCCTAAAATATATACTATGAGGGAAATCTCTTCCTGCAATTTCACCCTTCATTTTGCTGGATCAAAGAGTTGAATATGAGTTTCTTATACCAGTTGAAAGAGTGTATTTAAAGCCTTGATATTTCATTGAAAGAAATTTCACTAAGGGTTCATATGGTTATTTGCAAGATATACAATTTGTCCAATAACTTTCTTGATTCTTAATTATTGTAAGTCGATTTAATTGGATTCTATCTTACTAGAGTGTTCCTAAAACTTTACGGTTTATATCTAAAAAATAGTGTAATTAAGCATGACAAATTCGCGACGTGAAATTTTCATGAATAACCAATAGTGGTCATTTTCCCAGCATGGAAATTTCGCGATTGGAAAGTTCTGTACTGGCTGGCAGACGTGGAACATATTTTCGCGTGCATGAACATTTCGGGAATTGGATGCCCTCGTGAAAATAAAATGCACATGAAAGTGTCATGCTTTACACAGTAAGCTGTGCTATCATTTCTAAGTTGTGGCTATGACTCTATAACCAGCCTATCACTGTCCAAGAGCTGGTTTAAGATCTTCCAACGACACTTCCTGCCTTGTTGAACCTTTCAATAAACATGCAATGACTGATACCGCTTTCTCATATATTGGTCCAAGGCTGTGGAATGATCTTTTAAAAAGATGATAAAAACTCATTTATTTCCACAGGTGTAATTTGTTGGTCAATTTTGGATGCAATGCACCCTTTTTTTTAAAAATGTGTGTGTTTTAATCCATGCTTTTTCAACGCTTAAATTGTATCTGTATATTATTACATTGTATATATAATTATCTTTTAACCTTTTTTTGGGGTATTAACCTATTTTAATGTATTTTGATTGGTATTTTTTAATTTGTTTATCTTGTATAAAATTAGTAATTCCTGTAAAGCACATTGATCTTGTTTTTGGAAATACGCCTAATAAATCACGTTTTCATTCGTTTATTCATTCATTCATTCATTCATCACTCTTCAGGTAATAGGCTCGTAGCCAGTACCTCCAGAAAATCATGATGACCCTAATACAGAACTTACTTGTTAATCAATGTTGGATTAAGCGTACAAGCGAGCGCCCTCTGTAGTAATCTCTTTTCCGTTGGGATATTAGACACCTGATATTTACTCCAAACAAAATCCCAATCATCTCGATGCCCATACATGACTCCGCCACAGTATACAGCAGACTTTAGATTAGCTATCACACTGTAAAGGAATGATGAAATAGTAAGTATGTGAAGGAGTCTATACATGACTCGGCCACAGTGGTGATGTTTTAAAGCAACCATGGCTTGGATAGGTGTGCGTCAGATTATCTTGAATGTGCATTGGATTATCTTTAAATGAAATAATCACTAGTGAGTGGATCTACCAAAAGACCAAAAGTAGAAATTCAACTGACCTTCAAATCTAAAAATCCGACGCGAATTGTTTCTATGACATCCATACTCAACCAAAAATGTAACTAACACATTTTCACATGAAACAGTGTTGCACATAAATGCCAATATTCCATGCCATATTATTAGTTGAGCTTAAAACTCAACATTTACTAGCTGTCATGATCGCCAAAATTGCATGGACAAACCCATTCTAACATCAATATCCATCCAGAATTTGGTCAAATTGTAGTAGATTATGAATTTAAACAACTAATTGAAACATATTTTGGCATGAAATGTACTTACAGATGCAATATCATAGCGACAGTTACCATATATGGAAGTTGTCATCTTGAATTTCGCCACAAAGCTAAACCGAAAAGTGGCATATTTGGATATTTTTTTATTTTCTAGCAATATTTTGTTGTTGAAAATTTGATTCTAATAAACACCCTCCTTTGAAAAAATGCAACACCCCGGGGCGTTTATTAGAGAATATATGGCAGGTTACAACTTTTGATTTGAAAATGATTAACTTTTAGAAATTATTGGCTTGGAAATAAAATTATTTTCCAAGTTTAAACTAAAAAATTGATATTGGTTTGAAATGGCTTCAATACAGATAATACCAATATGTTTAGCCTAGTCTTATCGTACAACTTACGACTCATTGTTTTCTTTCCAATTTTTGAATAATAGTTGAGCCTGCTTGACAGATGCAGAATGGCCATACACAACAGCACGATACAAAACACTTGCTCGTTTTAGCCTGCAAAAATAAATTAAAATAACACCATAAACAATATCTGTAGTCTAGTGGGTAAACATTTGATGTAAAATCGATACCATGTATCTTTACGGTCTTTGTTAATTACATTAACCCCCTGAGAACTACCGGCCGATTGGTCAGAAAGATAGATATATCATTTATTGCACCAATCAGAGACAGTGTTAGATAGAATAATTGTATCCCTGATAAAGATGGGAGTGAAATATTTTACAAGCTGCATTTTAATTGACTATTCAAATGAGTATACCTTGCAAAACACCAATCAGAACCACTGTAAGATAGGCCGGTAGACCCCTGGGGGTTAACACCACTTAGTCAGAGTCTTTATATTATTTAAAATAATTAAACGTTATTTATTGTTGCTTTTTGAGTAAACTCTGTTTGTTGTATTCATTCATTGCACTTGACATTACTGGAACATGTGTTACTTCAATAGAATACTGTAAAAGTGGAAATTTTCGCCCTACATTTATTTTCGCGATTTTCGCTCTAAAATCAGCAAGCGCGAAAATAAAAACGCGCGAATATATCTATTTTATATGTAGGTCTATGTACAGAAGCTCAAAATCGCGAAAATAAAAACAAGCAAAATTGTTCAAAATGTGCGAAGCGCGAAAATTTCCACTTTTACAGTATGGCAATTCTAATCAACAATCAGCAATGTTTCGGAATGAAATAGAAAGTGTATCAATGTGTGTAAGATAGGTCACAAGGTATCCATAGACGGTGGCGTAGCTAGGTTATTCATATTAAGGGCGAAAAATGAACTGACAAGAATTGTGTGAGTCAAGAAATGTGGGCGTAGCGCGCGAACATTTTTCGACGTTACACCTATTTTTTGCACGATTGAGCTACATTTTGGCTGTAAACAAGCTTGTACCAAAGAATATTGCATTTTGGGAAGACAGTGCCAATCTCAACCGACACGACGTCAATATTGGGGGGGGAGCAATCTCCCCCTCTGGCTACGCCACTGTCCATAGTATCACATGATTAGGTTGTTTTTTGTAGATTAGGCTCTCAGGTTAGCCTTGAATAGGGTATCATCAGACACACAAAGCTAAAAAAGGCACATTTATTTTGTAAAGATTTATTCAGGAAGAAAGTATTAATTACTCACAGTAATTGCCACAGATTTACAGGAATTATTTGTTTATGATAGCTAAATATACCAATCATTCTAGTTACAGAGTTGGGGGGAGGGGACATATACTTGTGTTTTAGGACATGAGGGATATGTAATTCCTCTCTAATTATCATTGACATACCAAGAGATACCTTACATTGGTTCCTCGTAACTTACAAAAAGAGAATTCTGTATCTTGTTATCCAATATTTTCTATTATTGGAACCATGGAATACCCACATGATTGTCATACCATGTGAACCCATGTGGTACTCATGTGATGACATTGTCATGCCATGTGAACCCATGTGATACTCATGCGATGACATTGTCATACCATGTGCACACATGTGATACTCATGTGTTGACATTGTCATGCCATGTGAACCCATGTGATACTCATGTGATGACATTGTCATGCCATGTGAACCCATGTGATACTCATGCGATGACATTGTCATACCATGTGCACACATGTGATACTCATGTGTTGACATTGTCATGCCATGTGAACCCATGTGATACTCATGCGATGACATTGTCATACCATGTGCACACATGTGATACTCATGTGTTGACATTGTCATGCCATGTGAACCCATGTGATACTCATGTGATGACATTGTCATGCCATGTGAACCCATGTGATACTCATGCGATGACATTGTCATACCATGTGCACACATGTGATACTCATGTGTTGACATTGTCATGCCATGTGAACCCATGTGGTACTCATGCGATGACATTGTCATGCCATGTGAACCCATGTGATACTCATGCGATGACAGTGTCATACCATGTGCACACATGTGATACTCATGTGTTGACATTGTCATGCCATGTGAACCCATGTGATACTCATGTGATGACATTGTCATGCCATGTGAACCCATGTGATACTCATGCGATGACATTGTCATACCATGTGCACACATGTGATACTCATGTGTTGACATTGTCATGCCATGTGAACCCATGTGGTACTCATGCGATGACATTGTCATGCCATGTGAACCCATGTGATACTCATGCGATGACAGTGTCATACCATGTGCACACATGTGATACTCATGTGTTGACATTGTCATGCCATGTGAACCCATGTGATACTGTCATACCATGTGCACACATGTGATACTCATGTGTTGACATTGTCATGCTATGTGAACCCATGTGATACTCATGTGATGACATTGTCATGCCATGTGAACCCATGTGATACTCATGCGATGACATTGTCATACCATGTGCACACATGTAATACTCATGTGTTGACATTGTCATGCCATGTGAACCCATGTGATACTCATGCGATGACATTATCATGCCATGTGAACCCATGAGATACCTATTCACCCCGTTTTACGGTACACAAACTGGCAGGGTGACATTTAAAAAACTGTTCCCATTTTTGTCCCCATTCATCCCATGTCCCTATTCACCCCATGTCCCTATTCACCCCGTTTACGGTACTCATATAATGACATTGTCATGCCATGTGAACCCATGTGATACTCATGTGATATACTTGTCATGCCATGTGATACTCATGGGATGACATCAGCATCTCTTACATTCCCCAATTAGAGTCTATATCCTGTGATAGTATATACAATACAAATGTAGAATGTCTGAGAGCATGATACCAAATGACAAGGTCAAATTTGGACCTTTCTATTACACAAGGCGAAGTTGAGGGTGATGGAAAAATCCTGACTGGGCGAGTGATTAATGCACATATTAATATTACCAATGATACCCATAGCTTCTCTTACCTTTCCAGATGATAGCCTGTATCCTGCCATCCAATGGTATCAATTGTTGGACCTAATAACTTTAACATGTATTGCTATAAGTAGAGATTGAGGGAGATAAGAGACAATATCAGTTTACAACAACTCTCCTATACTAAGCACAGGAGTAGAACAATCTTATCATCCCCAATGCTTCTTGTACCGTTTGCATTGTTTGATGTAAAATGCTCAGTGCCCTGTTCATCATACTTTTATTAAGTATGCTGAACAGGGCAGACACCCAATTGCATTAAAAAGCAATTAGGTGTCTGCACAAATAAAATGTGAACAAAATTTACCAAAAAGATTTATACCGCGTTTGAAAGAAAAAATAACAATATAAAAACATTGCAGTTCCACTCCAGTCTAATACCTGCAATATAATGGGGACCATGTTTCCTACTCTGTTCATTTCATCAAAATAGAATACATTTATGCAAACCCATTAGAACCAATTTTGCTAAGAAAGTCTGAGCATTATGCAGAGTAATCAGCAACAGTTATGTGATACAATGAAACATGGATTAGCAGCACTTAGATGCCAGGGGTTGAAACTACGCTTATAGGTCAATAAATGCGTATGTGTTGTTTCGAGAGCAATTAGACAAATCAATGCATGCGCGCTGATGTTCATGTGTGAATAATGGCACGACCCCGTAGGAGGAGTGCTATTGTGAGCATATCAACCTTTTGCGCAAGTACATTGATTTTTCTAATTTTTCGAGAAACAAAACATACGCATGCATTGACCTAATTCATACACGACACTATACAAATCAACAACAAAAATTTAAGCATAATTTTGTTCTATGTAAAAACGAATAAAAACATGTTAAAAAGTTTGCTAACCCCCGCAGTGAAAATCGGCGAACCCGAGATTCCTGCACAACGAATCAAACAAAGCGTGCAATTCCCGCATTGAATGGCGCACACGCGGAGTGCACTGGATACTTTCAATGCACTCCGCGTATCTTAGTTTCTTGCTTTCTGATTGGTTCGACACTCATAAGAGTGTATGAATTGCTGATAAGCTGCATTTAACTTGTTAGGAAGCACACTGATAGAGGGCGCTGTAGTTGGCATGTTGGTGACATTTGTTGTCTGCTTACGGTATAGACTTAATTAAAGTTTACACAAAATTGCCGAGAAAATGCCAACAAAATTGTGTTGTGCCGTATCGAAAATGATGACAGTTTTATAAGCCTGAAATATGAGATATTCATGTTTAATTTTTTCAAAAAGCTTGCTTCTACATCTCCATGAACTTGGATTCCCAGTGTCCCATATAAGACTAATTAAAAGAATGAACATCATTTTGAATTTTTTTTTCATTTACAAAAAAAGGTTTGAACTTGCAAAAAGCACTTTCTTAGAATAGGGTGTACTTGTTACCTGATAATATGGATAGCCTTCTCTGCTCCTCAATACAACACCAATGTATCCTAGACCACTGAAAGCAGACATCCATGGAATATAATCATCTTCTTTTTGTAGATACTCAGATATCTGCAGAGGTATAGTGTAGTCTAGTTGACCAGCCCTAGGAAAAATAGAGACTTACTGATAAGACATTGACATAAAACTAAGATATAAGGCCAAGTAACAAAACTAATGTGTTTCTCATCCTGACTTTTTTTTAAATCGGTGAGGAAGGTGCCATATTATATTTTATTTTTCACAAATCTATTATTCATACAGGGTGTCCCTACGAAAAGGGTGCACATGTTCCACATCATTGCCCTCATTGATTACTCATTATTTGGCTGTAATCTTTATATCAGGCTTTCTCAACTAGATTTACTGATGCGCCACAATTTTTAGTAACCAACTTGTTGAAGCTCCACTTGGTCATATTTTTATAGAATTTACAATGGCAAAATTCCCTTTATAACATTAATTTCAAAATATTTTAACATATATGTAGGTAGCATAATAACTAATATTACTCTTTTGAGGGCATATGTGTGTGTAGCGCGAGAAAAATCGCTGTATTTATACAACTGACTGTCATATGCCTATGAAATCTGGCTATATCATTATATCAATTTTAACCACTCTTGCGCCACTTTGGATGCCTTGATGCGCCAGTGGCGCGCCATCAGTTGAGAATGCCTGCTTTATATAATCTAAAAGATAATTTAGTTGGCTTTCAAATTGTGTTTATTGCAACTGTGTATGTGCTACATCCCATTGTAGATGCTTTATCATCATATCATGAAAACGAGGAAGCCCTCATTATATTGTTTTTTTTCCCGCATTGCTATATAATACCCCTAGCTCCCCATTCTTTGTAGCCATGGCAGCGCGACAATGCATTCGGTATTCGATGCATCACCTCAACTACAACTTGTGTTGATCGTAATTTGCCGTATGTGATAACAGAGCGGAAACATAATGTGGTGAAGGGTCGATTCTCGCAAGTAGTGAAGTTGCCTATACATGCACCTATGGATGAGTTGGCGCGAGATCCAGGGTGCAGGGAACCAGCATAGGACGCACCTCACAGAAGGTTTACCTCGTGCAAAAGTATGGTAGGTCAACCTACCTCTCAACATTTTCAAACGGACATTTGTGGAACGCAAAACGTAAGCTCAAATTACCGCTCTGATTGGTTAATACCAAAATTGTATGTGTTTTCAAGAATGTGCATAGAGCTGATTGGAGTGTGCCTGTGTGCGTCTGACTGTTGCCATGAGGATGTGCTGTAGGTCTATTGGTATAATACCCTTTGTTCTGTACAGTGTACACATCCTAAAAAGGAGTTGATGTAGACCAGACAAGGAAACAGCTATACAATCTAGACCATGGTATCTAATTTATACCAGTCAATTATACATCAGGTGCTATTTTGCTCAAATAGAATGTAGAAATGCAGAGATGTCACCAGCCATCAATTACAGATGGCAGGAGGGGGAGGGGATGAGGGAGGGGAAGGAGATCCCAGACAAGGTCAAATGATGGGAGAGGAACCTGACAACAGACAAAAGCAGCTATAAATGTTTGACTGAGAGTTCCTATCGCCTTTCCATTTGCAAGATTATACGGATAGATTACAAAATTAGGTAGCTCTAGCTCCACATGTTGTAGCTAGATCTCTAGCTCCATATTCTTTCATAACCCCTTTCATCTGGAACTTAAACAAGCCGCAGCATTTTTCGACTGTGTCATCTCAAATGACCTCTGTCAATATTTGACTTTGAAACAATCAGTTATAATAAGAATTCCCATGTTGCAAGTCTATCTAACTTTGGTCAGTTTAAATACAGTGCGGTCTGTTTTGAGTTACAGTGGTTTGAACCATGGACCTCTTACCATGCTAGATTAAAAGCATCATCAATAATTCCCGATCTGTCTGTAGGTTTCAATACAGTGTGGTCCGTCTTAAGTTGATCTTTCAAACGTTGCCAATTTATGCTGTCATAGTTGACTCTGTAGTAGCCAGTCTGTTCGTAATTTGCCTTATACCATTGGGTTGAGCTGGGCAGATTTATTGTTGCACTACCTGTATAGTGGGGTACAGGAAGAGATTGAGAATAGTTATCTACCTGTATGGTGGGTACAGGAAGAGATTGAGAATATAGTTATCTACCTGAATGGTGGGCAGTGTTGTAGCTAGACCATATTGAGTGCCGGACAGTGTTACTGACGGCGAACAAAGTGAAGCGAGCTATAAGTGCAGTGGATCATGGAATGGCGGCCTTCTTAATGTTTTGTAAGGGGTTATAAATGCACTTTAAGGGTTCCTGCCACATAATTTCTTGTTTTATGAGGCAGTTTAATTATTTTTTCCATAAATCGTAAAAAAAATTATAAAATTAAAATAAATAAAATTAAGTGCTGTTTTTTTAATCCCTATTTTTTAAGAGTGCCGGACGCTGGGCACAACTTCCGAACAGCTCCGTCTGGTGTAGCTACAACCCTGATGGTGGGGTACAGAAAGAGATAAAAGGTTTCATTTCGATTTAAAGATTCCAATATGTTTCAGCATATATGCATTACCAATCTACTTTAGACCATTTCAAAAGTTTACCGTAAGCGGGTTTGACGACGGCATGGGTGAGGTGGGGTGGGAAATAAATTAACAAGTGTTCAGATATGAATTCAAATAAAGGTAGAGAGTGAATGCGTTGTCATGCCTTAGGACAAATGTGAAACTGTCAAGCTTTTGTCAGGATTTAATCAGGCTTCTTCACAAATAAAATATTGATAACACTTTCAACGCGGCAGGCATCTGCAGACGACATTCCAAAATGTCACAAAATGGTTCAATATGTCTAAATTATTGAATTTCATTTCCATATTTGGAATCACGATGAGAAATGTATTGAAATAAGTACAAACATGCTTAGTATTGATTGCGAAAGGTTTCTGAGAAATATGTTTTGCATAGTAAAACTAATAGCCTTGTGGAAAGTGTTAAGCAAAATATAAAGATTGACTCGTGTCTATCCATGAGAGCCCTTTTAAAGTATCATAATTTGATCTGACTCTGTCCAATTATTTGCAAGTAAATGCTACTTTCCTGCCATTTAATTTCAAACATAATTGGTTTCATTGAGGAATTCAGTATAAGAAACTATGGTAGAATTAAAATTATACATTAAGTTTCCTTCTTGAGAAGTCTATTACCTATATTGAGTATATAACTTGCATGTACTGTCAATTTAGGTCTCAGTAAATTACACATTTTATGCATTTAGTGTTGCCAAAATGAAATGTCATCAAGATATGGCACAAGTGCCTTGTAGGCCATGGCCTATGTCAGAAGTAGTATGTAGTATGTGTAAGCCCATACAAATACATTAGTACGTACATTTTGGTGAAGTGTTGTTCACATTTTTGGCCACAGAACACAAGTCAAATGTAGCCCACTTACGTTTAAAAAAAATGGTTGCCCTAGCGACCGACCCTAAAATCTATAAAATCAGGGTCACATTTTATTTTTTTAAAATTTAAATTGTTCTGTAGCATCACGACTAAGATATTTGCGGATTCTGCTGATATTACATAGTTGAAATGCTGAGCAGGGAATGACATTGGAGATGTTGCACCCAGATTCCAAGCTTTGGAGACTGAGGCAATTGTGGAGTTACCAATAAGTATATGTTCAATGTTTATCTTAGACAATTGGTGGTGGGATCCAAACAGTAAAATTTCAGTTTTTTCATCGTTGAGCTTTAAGAATCTTGATCTCATCCATTTACGAATTTCAGTGATGCATAGTTCAAGAGTTGCTACGGCAGAGTCTGCATTTTGTTGAGATGAATCAAATGACAAATAAAGCTGTGTGTCATCAGCGTAAACATGATAGGTTAATATGTGGCAAAGAATGATGTCACGGACAGAGTAATTGTGTAGACAGTGAACCATTGCGGTCCAAGCACAGATCCTTGTGGAACAGAGTAATCAAGCAGTTGGGGTGAGACCAATGCGAACATATTGGGGTCTATTGGAAAGGTAGGATTTGCACCACTCCAAGGCTTGATCCTGAATGCCAAGATAATCATAAAGACGAGAGATGAGAATGTTATGGTCAACAGTGTCAAATGCAGCACTAAGATCCATGAGAATTTTAATTCTCCTGGACAAATTACAGGACAAATTACAAATTACAAATGGAAAAATTACAGACAAATTACAGGCTTTTATTTGTCCATTGTTGAGAGCTGTGAGAATGTCATTATTAACTCGGAGAAGAGTGGTTTCTGTTCCATTATATTGTTTGTATGCAGATTGATATGGATCCGATAAGGAATTGGTATTGATATATGATCAGATATTCTTTTTGACACAATCCTTTCAATCGTCTTTCCGAGAAATTTTAAGTTTGAAATTGATCTGTAGTTTTTTTAAGATGTCCTTAACCAAACTAGGCTTCTTGAAGAGAGGACGAACATATGCAATTTTCTGACTTTGAGGGAAAGTACCAGTTATCAGCGATTTATTAACAATGCTAGTTATATATGGTACAAATGGTATCACACTATAGAAACATTAGCAGGCCTGGAAAAAATGTTGATTTCCTGGCAAGCTAACCCAAATTTCCCTCTAAAATGGAAAATTTCCCACCATTTCTGATGTATTTCTTTATATGGAAGGGCAAAATTTCCCTCCAAAAGCCCAAATTTCCCTCAAAAATGCCCAAATTTCCCAGCAAGGAGCTTCCCAATTTGCCCATTTTTTCCAGGCCTGAACATTAGTCAAATTGACATTTACCAATTTTGTCATGTCATGATCACGGTCATGGCACTTGAGGGTAACCCAACAATTTTTGTTGTTTGCCTAAACAATGCTTCTAAGTCAGGGTATTGGCAACACTGTTTATATGATACCATTACAAGTTATAACTCGAGGGTTGAGCGTCAGAAGGCCGTAACTCAATTTTTGGGCAAATTGATATTTTGGTACATAAATAATCCATATAACATAGATTTTCAGAACCATAAAGATATAACTCATAAACATTCTTAATTTGACTAAAATTAGAGTTATAAGTTGGGTGCTACACTGTATTGTAATGAGTCCCAAATATTTGAAAGTTGATTATCTCAAAATAGCTTTTCTTGAGTTAAGGCGGTCTGGCGCTCAACCCTCGAACTGGACTTACCTTGTTCTCTGAGAAACAGTGTACTCATGACATCATTGTGATTTGTATGATACCATTACTAGTTATAACTGGACTTACCTTGTTCTCTGAGAAACAGTGTACTCATGACATCATTGTGATTTGTATGATACCATTACTAGTTATAACTGGACTTACCTTGTTCTCTGAGAAACAGTGTACTCATGACATCATTGTGATTTGTATGATACCATTACTAGTTATAACTGGACTTACCTTGTTCTCTGAGAAACAGTGTACTCATGACATCATTGTGATTTGTAGGCTGAGGATTACTATTGGTCACAAGTGTCAATGGAATAGTCCATTTATAACTAGGGTAGAAAGATGAACAGAAATGAAGAATTGGTTATCAAGAACTCAAGAATCTTGGTGTTGGAACACTGACCTCATTTTTTCAGTTATTCCACAATTTGGGAGCAATTTGAAGTACTGTTTTTGCAACAAACTTTTCTACAAGCTCATATCCCTCTCCCACCTCCGCCAAGCAATGTGGAGGTATGAATGTGGTAGTGTTTCACAATTTTTTCTTCTTAAATTGTGGTATGAGGTTATATTAGGTTCATATAAGTCGCAAAAAATACAAAATGATAATTTTCCATTTTCAGAAAGTAGATGTCCTCAGGTTTAAAATGGCACCAAAGTTGTTATAATAGGCCATTCCAAAGTGAAATTATGATAAATTGTAGTTTATCACTGCTGAATTATTCAATTGGAGAAAAAGGCCATCAAAGTCATTGAAGATAATCATCACTTGGCTCTCCACAATATTCTGTCAAACTTAATCGAAAGATTGTTTATACAAAATACCTCTTATTAAACGGCCTGTCATTGGTTCATTTGGGAATTTACAGGGTTCAAACTACTATTAATAGCTCTGACCTTTAAAGACCATACCAAATTTGCAATAGTGGATGCTATTTGAAACCTGTGGAAATGACGATGTAAACAAAGGTAATTTCAAGACATTTCGAGACATTATTCCTCTCTTTGCGTTCATTTCTTGAGATGTAAGAATAAATGCCCTCCCTTAAATTACTTATCAAACAAATTTAGACCCCAAATATTTTCTTGATACTTTTGAATGTGATACATAAATAGTTTATCTTTCCGAAAATGAAAATATTTCATTTTCGACCTCCCCTTGTCAAATCGACTATTTCAGGCCACTAACTCAAAATCAGCCCAGCGACTTTATGCTCATTTTGTTGTGCCAGGTCACATACATCCACCAAGAGTGAGTGAGATAGGGAGACTGGGGGATGATTTCATTGAGGTACTCATCAATAGTGTTTCAATAGTTGTTCCTTCTTAGATTGTGGTATGAGGTATTTGGGTACATATACCTGCATTGAACACCTAGACTGAGTGAGATTTCCAGCTTCAGCAGTATCTTTGATGTTTACCGTAAATTTACTTTACAAGCATAATGAATACTCTTCACATCAAAACATAACTCTTGGGGTCTTTAATCCAATTTAACATCATCCAAATATGCAAAAATCAAGCTTTAAATCGATATCTCATAATTGTAATTTAGCCTTAAGAATCAGGAAATATGATGACTAGAAGCTAAGCATTTCCTTTTAATTTCTTTATATTTTTCAAGACATTTAACTTCATAATTATCTAGAAACTAGAAATACCGACTAGAGGTATGTTTTGACGACGTGATGGGTCACAAATAACAAGTCAATGATAAATAATCAAATAAACATAACAAACAAATCAAACAAACTAAGGCCTAACAAAGATGGTCTGTCTCAGAAACATTTGGCAAAAAAACTGAGTGCTGTGCGATTTTTATTTTTATTTTTAGAAAAAAGGCTATGAGGTTTGCATTTTGTTGTTGTTGTTGCTAATCCAAGCTAATACAGAGACCTTTTTTAAATATTTTGTAAAAAATCAACAACAACAAAAAAAAGTCCAAAAAGAATCCAAAAAAAAGAATTAAAAAAAAAGGTTTAGTTTTTAGGCCTCAGCGTGTAGACCTACGCGCCGTAGCTCATTTCACATACCAATGCGAGCGGGCTTCTGAGACAGACAATCTTCTATGTTTGGCCTAATAATGAAACAATGTCATACTTATAAGGTGAAGGGAATTCTGTAGACGTCTTGGCTTTAGAGTAAAGCAGAAAGTGTTTTTGTGTTGCCGTGACAACTTGACCAATTTTATTTAATTCTACCACTGGATATCCCATCTGTAACGTCCAGGTGTCCATCATGTCTGCAACGGAGAAATCTGGCGTGTGATCACCTGTATTTTTATTGGCCTGGAAGGGAAGCAAATGAAGGTAATAAAGTCAATTAAAATTACAAAAGGGATATATGTGATGCTATATGTGAAAACCCCGTCGGATGTCGCAAAATGTGAACTAGGGATTATGGGTAAAATTTAAAAAATAAATTTAAAAAAATAAAAAATCTTTTTTTTAGATCTTTTTAAAGAAAATTAGTTTCCAAATTAGTGTCATCATCTTTCATGAAATTTCACCTTCAAAAACTTAAGTTACTTTTCCAATTAACCTTATAATGTTATTCTATTGAATTATGTATATTTTTGGCCTGTTTTCATGATTTCTTGTTTTGTAGCTTTTGATGACATCACAATCATCATTCACTCATAACTTTTTTTTTTGTAGTGATCGTAGAAAAATGATCGAAACAGTTCTGTAATCAGCACAGTTTAAGCTTTCTTATGATATAAATATCTCCAATATGAAAATTGCCACCATGTGGCGGGTTTTCACAGCACAGGCTGAAAAAATAGGCAATACGGAAAGCTCCTTGCAGGGAAATTTGAGCATTTGGAGGGAAATTTTGGCATTTGGAGGGAAATGTTACTCTTTCATTAAGAAATGCATTCCATTTTGGAGGGAAATTTGGAATCGCTTGCCGGGAAAAAAACATTTTTTCAGGCCATGTTTCACAGATTGCATCACATATTAGGTTTATAAATTGAACAAACATATCTGTAACGGCCTTATTTATATTGCCTACACAGAGTGAAGAGTAAACAACCAGAAGACTATTTCAGACAGGGTTGTAGCTAGCACATTTTAGTGCCGGCCAAAATCAGACACATTTATCGCCACGCTCTTGCATTCTCTGCCATTTTGTGGTATTTGATGTACATTTACTCAAATTTTGAGTCTTAGAGCTGGTTAATTTGCCTGAAAATTGCTGTGAGTGCCGGTTGTTTAGCCTTAGTGCCGGTCGCTACCGACCGGCACCGACCAGTGTAGCTACATCCCTGATTTCAGAGTTCACACCAATAAACAATAATGGAGCAGCCCACAAAAAGTAATTTTCATTTACTCCATTGATTTGTCAACAAATCCAAAAATGTAATTGCCCATAACTTGACAATTTGTAATTAATGTTTTGAGAAAAAATGATTTTCAATCATCTATAACTTTGGTTTGGAATGTGATATGACATTGACTTTTGTACCAAAATGTCCCTTAACAATATTATCATGATATCAATAACTCAATATTCATATTTCCCTCATTGTGCCCCATTTACTCGTGTTGGGTCACATATGGTACTTTCTTCATCCTGCATGGAGGGTTTCTTCAGTATTTTTGATCCAAAAGTGTATCCTGCTAGAATTGTTGACAATATATTTCATAAGATGCACTGGTCAAATTTATTGCTCAAACAGTTTTCACTATAAAGCTATGAATATGAATATCCTCTTTCAACTGGGAAATTGCATTCTTTAGCTAACTTAGCTATCATTTTTTCGACACAGCGGGTCTGAGATGGCATTCCATGCATGCAATCTTCATTCCGAGCATTGAAATTCTTTATTTTCTAAATACAGACCAACTTTGATCCGAGATGGCATACTGTAAAAGCTGAAATATTTGCGGTGGTTTTATTTTTCCGCGAAAATTACAACCCGCGAAAATATTGTTTTCAACATTCATGCAATGCATCCTGAAAGTCGCTCGCGAAAAAAACAATTCGCGAAATGTCTATGATACCAAAATGCGCGAAAATATCTTTACGCGAAAATATTGGCTTTTACAGTATTCCATATACTGTAAAACACTATAATTTTGCAAATTTGAAATTACTGCAACTTTTGCGGGCATTTAATTTCATGAATCTTCAAATTTTACTGTTACTTTCAATGCAAAATTGTCAGTTTCGCAGGTATTTAATTTTCGGATCCACACCTTCGCGAAATACACAAAATTCCATCCCTTGCAAAATAGTGTTTTACAATATCTACAATAGTCAATATGGGTTTTACAGCATGGGATGATAAACATCTGCGCAGCGCCTTGGCGACGGCTCCACTTGTTGGTATCCTACAAGTTTACTGGATTGTTAGCAGCTTACTGCATCCATCTTTGTGCATATCGTATTGGTTCTATTATACTCATCATGGACACGTTTTCAACTGTATAATTATAATCATAAATACTGGAGAGCAACACTGATAATTTCTAAAGGACAATTTCCATTTGAACCAATTCAACAGACCCCTGTGAACATTATTCATCGATGCGTCCGCTCGTCTTCAGAATCGCCGTGGCAAGATCATGTAGATGTCACCCATCTTTTATCGAAACAACACTTCACATCTCATGTCGTCCTGGTTCCAGACATCTTGTTATGATGAATATTCTATTACTAAGACTTGAACTTTATGCACTGTACATTATTTTTGTTTTGTTGTTCAAGTGGTTGTATATGCAACAAGCGCCATGAGCGTCATTTTTGGCGGATACCGGCGCTATATACGACTCCACTATTATTATTATTTGAATACAAATGTTCAGTCATATACAAGATCAACTTACATCTGAGATGGCATTCCATAGATCTACTGTCTGCGCATTTGAATACTGGTGTTTCTTCAAATACAGTGTCAGACCTTTCTTAAAGACTTCTTCTGTTACATATTCATTCAGCATACGGATTATTGAAGCACCCTGTTGATGCGGTGATAAGAAATTAAACATATTTAAAACTGTAAGATAGGCTTTTATGACGGGTATTTATAATATAGATTAAGGTCGGTATGCACGAAACAACTTAGACCTGGTCAAACTTTAGACCGGGTCTAAATGAAGTATAGTCTTCCCCGAAAGGATCTTAGATGAGAACATTTTGTATTTATTTAATGACATTAAGGGGCATATATCGTTTCAGCGTGAGTTCAATTCGATACACCAACACAGCCTCGTCCCCATGCCTCCTTCAAACCGTGCAGCCTGAAGTAGGCATGTACATGGCGCATCGTGTTTCGGAAGATACGTAGAAATGTTGGTCCCGTGTATCGTAGAGCTATCCTCGAGCATGTTAAAAGGTCACAGACTCCTTCGTAAAGAGTAGGGGATCATCTCGGTCTGTGTCTGTACACACATTTAGGTTAGGTTAGGTTGTCGGGAGTGGATCGTGACGGACCACTGAGTTTATTACTCTAATTGTCAAAGCGCAACTTGAGCGTATACAGGTCAAGACCTGGAAAGCAATAGTTGCGAGCGCAATGGCAACATAGCCGGAAAGCGTAGACGACGATACATGTTAGTGATATGTTATCCCAATTAGGAGAGTCCAATTTTACTTCTGGACTCTGTAAGGGATATTATACAAGGGATATGAAAGAATATAAGGGTCCTTCCAGAAGGACTATTCATCATTTAGACCAGGTCTAACGTTAGAGCCAGTCTAACTTGTTTTGTTCATACCAATCTAAGGGTTCGCCGTTGGACAAGTTTCAAACTGAAGATAATATGAAGAGCTGTGTTGCAAAAGGGCCTACATCCATTTCTACCTGTTACTCATTTTGCATTATTGAATGGATGGCTATTCATTTAATGTGGAATGTGGCTTGTATTGTTGGTGCCTCAATTGGCGTGCATGGATGCACTAATCCAAGTCATATACAGGGTGTCCCAAAAGTCTATGCACGTTTTTGAAGAGTCATATCTCACAAAATATAAATCATATGGTATAAATTTAACCATATTTTGATAGACGAGATTTGGGAAATTATTTTGATACCAAACACAACCCTATTGGTGAACCACCAACATTATAAAACTGGTTGAAAGTTTTTGGCCGTGTGAGACCTACCCATACCAAGTACCACACATTGTTGCTAAAACCAGGTGCACATAAATTAACGGTATGAAAGCAACGTTGCGCATTAGTCACAGTTCACTGCTTACCTTGAAACATTAATGTTATTTAATATCAAACTCTGTCACTCACAACATAAATAGGCGCAGTAGACAACATTGCACAGCAAAAGTCTTCATTCAAGATGGTTTACAGCATAGATAATCGAATACAAATTGTATGGTTCTACGCCGAAACAAATTCAGTTCAACAAAAGTACAGAAAACATTTAAAAGTGAAACGCGCACCAGGAAGAATATCCATTCTGAAGTTGGTGGATACATTTTTGAACACAGGAACTGTGCATGATTTGTCTCGATGTGGTAGAAAAAAGACTGGTTGATCAACAAGTCACATTGATGTTATAAGACCAAAGAGATCTATTCGCCGACTTTCCACAGAAAACAAGATTAAAAGATCAACTGTTCACAGAATTTTGCGTAAGGACTTGAAGAAGTTTCTATACAAGATTCAGATCAAACAAAACATCTAAACTAGATTTAACTATAGAAACGAAAATTATGTGTGATAAAGTTTGTTATTGTGAATGGGATCACTGTAAGGTAAAATGTTAAATATTACATTTGACGGATCACTTTCCGTGTAACCAACTCTACCCGTCTTTTTGTTAATCTCAATATAGGTATGGATTTATGAACTTTACTCCTCCGAAGTATAAAATTACATTTTTGCAGTAATATATATTTTTCTTCTAGGGTGGCATTACAAACAGATGTTACTCCAATGTTTGGTATCAAAATTATTTCCCACATCTCCTCTTTCTAAATATGTATTCATATTTTCAATACGACTTATATTTTGTGAAATACAAAGCTTCAAAGTCGTGCATAGACTTTTGGGACACCCTGTAGAAACAGTAATGAACACAGCCATACAATAATTTGATTAATTCCATGCAAAGTCAATAATGCAAAATGAGTAACATGTTGGAGTGGTCTGGTGGCCCTTTTGCAACAAAGCTCTTCATATATAGAAGTGGCAATCTGTATGTTGTGCTTATAATATTTTGGTCCAGAAGTAGTCAGAGCTAATCCTGACGAAAGTTGACAGTTTGTCCAATGGCGAACCCGTTAAACTCTTAACCCAAAATATTTTAAATGTTTATGAATGATTTACATTATTCATTATTTTCCCTTTTCGGCAGTTTCCAACATATGAATTAAAGGGTCATGGCATATTGATCACATGAAACCCTATTGCCCCTTACCCCAGCAATATAAAATAAATGTGTCATTATTCCATATGTCTTTATCAGTCAGATGAACAGCTTGTTCTACAGGCCTGGTCAACCCTTTTTCCCCCTCAAATTTTGAACAAGAACAAGAACAACAAAATTGTTTTGAATATATTGGCAAATTTTGAATTCTTTGCATTTTTTAGAAAATGTCAATAAATTGTCGAAATTTACCAACATTTTCCCAAAGAACCCCCCCCCCCAACTTGCCTGTAGAACAGGTTGGAGTTTTAACAGCATCAGGCATCACCCAACACAAAACCTATTAAATACCTGCACCCATCACTACTCCCAAACATCTTACCTTACTATAGGATATAGAATCATACCACCCATAACTATTCCCAAACATCTTACCTTACTATAGGATATAGAATCATACCACCCATAACTACTCCCAAACATCTTACCTTACTATAGGATATAGAATCATACCACCCATAACTACTCCCAAACATCTTACCTTACTATAGGATATAGAATCATACCAACCATCACTACTCCCAAACATCTTACCTTACTATAGGATATAGAATCATACCACCCATAACTACTCCTAAACATCTTACCTTACTATAGGATATAGAATCATACCACCCATAACTACTCCCAAACATCTTACCTTACTATAGGATATGGAATCATACCACCCATAACTACTCCCAAACATCTTACCTTACTATAGGATATAGAATCATACCACCCATAACTACTCCCAAACATCTTACCTTACTATAGGATATAGAATCATACCACCCATAACTACTCCCAAACATCTTACTTTACTATAGGATATAGAATCATACCACCCATAACTACTCCCAAACATCTTACCTTACTATAGGATATAGAATCATACTACCCATAACTACTCCCAAACATCTTACCTTACTATAGGATATAGAATCATACCACCCATAACTACTCCCAAACATCTTACCTTACTATAGGATATAGAATCATACCACCCATAACTACTCCCAAACATCTTACCTTACTATAGGATATAGAATCATACCACCCATAACTACTCCCAAACATCTTACCTTACTATAGGATATAGAATCATACCACCCATCACAACTCCCAAACATCTTACCTTACTATAGGATATAGAATCATACTACCCATAACTACTCCCAAACATCTTACCTTACTATAGGATATAGAATCATATCCCCCATTACTACACCCAAACATCTTACCTTACTATAGGATATAGAATCATACCACCCATCACAACTCCCAAACATCTTACCTTACTATAGGATATAGAATCATACTACCCATAACTACTCCCAAACATCTTACCTTACTATAGGATATAGAATCATACCACCCATAACTACTCCCAAACATCTTACCTTACTATAGGATATAGAATCATACCACCCATCTCTACTCCCAAACATCTTACCTTACTATAGGATATAGAATCATACCACCCATAACTACGCTCAAACATCTTACCTTACTATAGGATATAGAATCATACCACCCATAACTACTCCCAAACATCTTACCTTACTATAGGATATAGAATCATACCACCCATAACTACTCCTAAACATCTTACCTTACTGTAGGATATAGAATCATACCACCCATAACTACTCCCAAACATCTTACCTTACTATAGGATATAGAATCATACCACCCATAACTACTCCCAAACATCTTACCTTACTATAGGATATAGAATCATACCACCCATAACTACTCCTAAACATCTTACCTTACTGTAGGATATAGAATCATACCACCCATAACTACTCCTAAACATCTTACCTTACTATAGGATATAGAATCATACCACCCATAACTACTCCCAAACATCTTACCTTACTATAGGATATAGAATCATACCACCCATAACTACTCCCAAACATCTTACCTTACTATACGATATAGAATCATACCACCCATAACTACTCCCAAACATCTTACCTTACTATAGGATATAGAATCATACCACACATAACTACTCCCAAACATCTTACCTTACTATAGGATATAGAATCATACCACCCATAACTACTCCCAAACATCTTACCTTACTATAGGATATGGAATCATACCACCCATAACTACTCCCAAACATATTACCTTACTATAGGATATAGAATCATACCGCCCAGAACTACTCCCAAACATCTTACCTTACTATAGGATATAGAATCATACCACCCATAACTACTCCCAAACATCTTACCTTACTATAGGATATAGAATCATACCACACATAACTACTCCCAAACATCTTACCTTACTATAGGATATAGAATCATACCACCCATAACTACTCCCAAACATCTTACCTTACTATAGGATATAGAATCATACCACCCATAACTACTCCCAAACATCTTACCTTACTATAGGATATAGAATCATACCACCCATAACTACTCCCAAACATCTTACCTTACTATAGGATATAGAATCATACCACCCATAACTACTCCCAAACATATTACCTTACTATAGGATATAGAATCATACCACCCATAACTACTCCCAAACATCTTACCTTACTATAGGATATAGAATCATACCACCCATAACTACTCCCAAACATCTTACCTTACTATAGGATATGGAATCATACCACCCATAACTACTCCCAAACATATTACCTTACTATAGGATATAGAATCATACCACCCATAACTACTCCCAAACATCTTACCTTACTATACGATATAGAATCATACCACCCATAACTACTCCCAAACATCTTACCTTACTATAGGATATAGAATCATACCACACATAACTACTCCCAAACATCTTACCTTACTATAGAATATAGAATCATACCACCCATAACTACTCCCAAACATCTTACCTTACTATAGGATATGGAATCATACCACCCATAACTACTCCCAAACATATTACCTTACTATAGGATATAGAATCATACCACCCATAACTACTCCCAAACATCTTACCTTACTGTAGGATATAGAATCATACCCACAGGCTGAAAAAGTAGGCAATACAGAAAGCTCCTTGCCGGGAAATTTGAGCATTTGGAGGGAAAATTTGGCATTTGGAGGGAAATGTTACTCTTTCATTAAGAAATGCATTCCATTTTGGAGGGAAATTTGGAATCGCTTGCCGGGAAAAAAACATTTTTTCAGGCCATGATCATACCACCCATAACTACTCCCATACATCTTACCTTACTATAGGATATAGAATCATACCACCCATAACTACTCCCATACATCTTACCTTACTATAGGATATAGAATCATACCACCCATAACTACTCCCAAACATCTTACCTTACTATAGGATATGGAATCATACCACCCATAACTATTCCCATACATCTTACCTTACTATAGGATATAGAATCATACCACCCATAACTACTCCCAAACATCTTACCTTACTATAGGATATAGAATCAAATATTTCATTAATCTGTCCTGGACTCTCTACTTTCACCAATATAGGATGGGAGTCTGAATGGCTGTCATCATACATAGCATCTTGAGCTGTATCTACCACAAACTGATCCATCTAGAAAATCAACGGGGAAAATGCAACGGTCAGAAAGTTTAATCTCTGTCTTTCTGTATGATGTACTTCTTTGTCCTAGATGTCTGCCTAAAGGTTCGTTCACACTAGATGTTATTTATTGTGCGTTGTGGTGTGTTATCGCAATGGAGTTACAAAGTATTCAACTGCTATATTGCGACAGGTTGCGACGCATTACGTTAACACTGACGTTCTCCTATTTTGCCACTCGGCACTGGCTACCATCGCATACGGTGACCTGCGTTGAAATGCCGTACACTGCGGCGGGAGGCTGCCGCACCGCCTCGCACGGCAAATATCGCCTAGTGTGAACGAACCTAAGGCTGCCGCAGCGCATCGCACGTCAAATATCGCCTAGTGTGGACGAACCTGAAGGCTGTCACACCGCACCGCAAGGCAAATATCGCCTAGTGTGAATAAACCTTAAAAGGCTCTTCATTGCAGAAAAACCAAAGATTTTTATTTGCGTTTCACCCTTATAAGGCATTTATGCACTTATCAATTGCATCCCCGGCCCCGGGGGACCCGGGGATAGTGGAGATTAGGGCCGGGACGTACAAATGGCCCATGTGACGTCCCGGGTACAATCGTGTACGGTCCCCGCAGGGCCGTGCCCCATTTTTTGTATGTCCCCGCTACAGTCCCGGCCCCCCTTGGCCGGGACAAAGTGTACAGTCCCGGCCACCCATTTCACAGGACAAAGTATTCACCCGGCTACAGTCCTAATGTCGCTTATTTCTTTCTGCAACCATAACGGAATGCATTTCTGTATGTTCCCTATGTGTTATTAGGCTTATTTCGTCAAGCGCATCGCATCACTAGCTTAAGTTACTGCAAGTGTCCGGGGTGTACATTTGTGTACCTTAGCGTACGTCCCCGCTACACGCCCCGGCTAGCGGGGGCACAGTTTGTACGTCCGCGTACACTCCCCCGCATAGCCGGGCATCATTTTTTGTACACTCGAGAACAGTCCCCGCATGGTCCCCGCCATGCCCCGGGTCCCGGGCTTGCAATTGATAAGTGCATTAATCAATGTGGTGGCGTTAAAGGTAGATGTTCCGATTTTCAACTTGAAGTTTTCTATTCGACATGAAAGGTCATCCTCAAAAAAGTCGTATTCCAAAGTTTGAATTGCATAACTCTAATGGTTCTTATTTTAGACGCACAAGATGCCGTGAAATGTGCCCATTGAGTTGTACACAAACTATATTGGTGGTTACCACTTTTCGCGGTAATTCGATGTTATTTCACAGATTTCTTCGTAATCAGACTGATTTGGACCATCAAATTTCAGTATGTTAATCAGAAAAATATGATCTTTCATATGATATGAAAATCTCCATATGTTTGAGAAAAATCTGTGCTATGAAAATGTGATCGGGTCATCTACCTTTAAATCTAAAATTCCGATTCCTTAGCTTATATTTCCTCCTAACAGATTTCTGAAATTTGCACAGATAATAGCATAGGATGGAACTTCATTAAAAAGTATTTGGCCAATATAAATGATAAATGTAAGATCGCATCCCCTCAAAGCTATTACTGCTTTATATACAAATTATTCAGTTACCTGACATCTTGTATCGCATATCCCTACCGCGATCCATACCGCGTTTGGCTAAATGTCTTATGTTATTGGTAAAACCCCATCGTCTATACACTTTTCTCTTGTTCAAAGTACCATTTATCAGCAATTACTGGTGGTCTAGTGGTTAGGACTCCTGACTAGCGTTCGAGGACCAGGGTTGAGTCCCCATTGGTGAATATCTTTGCTTATTTTTCAGGTTAAATAGCATGAGCTCTTTGGGTGCCTACAGATTTTCAAATATAATAGGTGTTTTGATTTATTTTGTAAGTTATCGGCTTCCCAGTTTGGGTTTATCTTTGGTGTAAGACAGCATGGAATTAACCTTGCACAAAATACTTTATTGACAGATGAAAGGATTACAGGTAGATGTTCCAATTTTCAACTAGAAGTTTTCTATTCTACATGAAAGGTCATCCTTAAGAAAGTCGTGTTCCAAAGTTTGAGTTGCATAGCTCTAATGGTTCTTATTTTAGACGCACAAGATGCTGTGAACTGTACCCATTGAGTAGTACACAAACTATATCGGTGGTTACCACCATTCGCGGTAATTCGACGTTATTTCATCGATTTCTCCGTAATTATACCGATTTAGGCCGTCAAATTTCAGTATGATGATGAGAAAAATACGAGCTTTCATACAGGGTGAGTCAAAAAAAAGTGTACTCAACTTCAGCGATTTGTTTTAGAAAAAATGTTCGTTTGTTTTCAAAACAATATACTACGGTATAAAGACAAATCAATTAGCTTTAATATGAATTTTATCTGGTTTAGATTGGTTGAGGGAAACTTATTTTACGCTGTTTTGAATAAAAGTGACCAATTTAACGTCCGAACACGCTTTCCAGATCTTGACCATTATATTTCATAAGATACGACCAATAAAAAATTACAATACCGACAGCGAAAGGATCAATTCCTTTGTTATGAAATGATTAAAGTGTGGTAATTGTGTCATAAATAGGCCTTAAAGCTGTCTATTGTTTTAATCTATTAGAAGACAATTTTGAACAAGTGTATTGTCTACTTAATTCTTTTAATAAACAAGATGTGTAATGCTTTACATCATAATCCTAGTAAACATTATTAAGCTCGTTTTTTTTTTTTTAATATCTTATTTTTTATTTTTTGAGTTACAGACCAAAAAGTGCCAAAAAATGTTTTTCATGATTTTGGCGGTAAAATATCACATTTTTGGCACTTTTTGGTCTGTAACTCAAAAAATAAAAAATAAGATATTAAAAAAAAAAAAAGCTCCTGGGGAATGTTATCAGGATTATCATAAAACTAGTATGACAACATTTAACAAAATATATTTTGAGTTATCTTTTCCAAACCTAAAATGGGTTAAAAAAGGTGTTTTTTTATAATTTTTTTCCAAAATGGTCAATTTCATTATCATGGTTGGATTCATTGAACCCTTTTCTGCAAAAAACGGTATACATTTATAAAGATTAAATGAATATTGAAGAAGTTACGGCAGTTTTACGGAGGCTGTACCTGAGAGTCCACAGCCCCCTTAAAGCCGGGGTGTATGTAGGGGGTGTAGGGGGGTATATGTATGAATCACCTTATTTGGCTAATATAACACTTACATTTAAAGGTAGGTGTTCCAATTGCTGGCCCTATTTTCAACTTGATGTTTTCTACATGAAGGGTTATTCTCATAATAGTCATATTCCAAAGTTTGAGTTGCATAACTCCAATGGTTCTTATTTTAGAAGCAAACAGTGACATGAAATTTGCCCATTGAGTAGTACACAAACTGGCCGGGTGGTTAACCACCTTTGACAGTAATTCACTGCATTTTAGCCTATAACATCAAAATGGAACATATAGTATATTGCGCCTAAGATTTTACAGAAATAATGAGAAAAATTTGGGTTTTCTTCTGATATCAAAATGTTTTGATGTGAAAAAAGAATATAAAGTGATCGGAACATATGCCTTTAATTGCCTCTTATAAGGCCAATAAATAATGCAAAGAAAGCTCTTTAATAAAAAGATCCTTTCTGGGTTCTTAATGAATATAAGCCCTTCATAAAGCGTGTTTCTAATTGGTGGTGATAATCATAACTAATTCAATGCACTTGTGCAAATATATCGGTGGGTGCTAAAGAGTACTTGAAGTACATGAAGTATAATAGATGCTTGGAGTGAATAGGCTTCAAAAGAGTATAGGCTCTTAAAGGCATTTACAGATGGGCCAGTGGCACAGCTCTTACATAATGGCTTTATGCATTTAACCACACTGTCAAAGGGGATGGGAGATGAGCATAAGATGAAGGGGGAAGCATTTAAATTTGTTTTTGCCTTTTAGGCTTGCTAAGCAGGAGGTTTATAGCAACTATCGTATTTGCTCCATTCAACAAAAGGGGGCGTTTATTGGGGGTCAATTTTTAAGCGCTAGTACTGATAAAACACGACAATGTCGACTTGTTTACACCGCTGAAGAGACTTATTTTCGATATATGTATCCAGTTGGTTCAGACTCCCTAAGTTGCTCAAATATTATTTTCCTATACCACACGTTGTTGAGTATCACTCGCTACATCGTCGTTGTGTTGTCGATCCAGAACGTGCATCTCGCATCATATTTTGACCTATGTTATTGCAAATGGTATTCATCTCATGATTTATAGCCAAGAAGCTCAACTTTGCAGGTGAATTTGTTGTATTTTAGGACAAGAAAAGTAACTTTCATGTATCTTGTTCTATCAAATTTGTATGGGGGACGTTGGGATTTTCGGGGTGGGGGAGGGGCGTTAAATAGAGCAGGAGCGTTTAATGGAGTAAATAAGGTATATACCGTATAATATGGTCCACTTGTAGCTATCTTGTTTGAGAGTGTCTCTCATTTCTTTGAGAATGTCTTTCATTTCTTTGAGAGTGTCTCTCATTTCTTTGAGAGTGTCTTTCATTTCTTTGAGAGTGTCTCTCATTTCTTTGAGTCTCTCATTTATTTGAGAGTGTCTCTCATTTCTTTGAGAGTGACTAGTGAAACAGAGTAAATGGGCGTTTCCACCAGACCTGGTAGTAACCATGGCTACATGTAGGGGCTGAGCCAAGAGAAAAATAACACGATTGTCAGCAAAGTTGCCCTTTAGATAGAATCCACTTTTGGGGTAACATGTTGTCTATTGCATGCTGTGCTTAGGGGCTTGTTAATGGATGCTTATAGAGTATGGAGTAGGACACTTGGAGAGTATGGAGTATAATAGTGCTGCCTTCGGGTACAAGTGAAAAGAGTATAATCAGTGACACTAGATTTGAAGTGGTAATATTTCACTCTAAACGAGCGTGGCAGCCACGTTTTTCACTCTCAAAAATGAGAAATATTACACCAAAATGAAAATATCCTCTTTTACACTTCTTTGAGAGCATCTCTCGTTTAAACTATTTCACTCTTAATTTTAAAGAGCAAATGGCATGGGCTGCAGTCTTGAGTTTTTTTCAAAAGTAGCGCCCAGATCATTGGATTTATTGAGAACCAGGAGCTTCTTTGAGTCTACCGGGAGTAACTTTTTATTAAATAAATATTTTGCGTTAAAACTCGGCTGTTACAATGTATGAGATGTGGAGACTTCCAAATAACATATTCGACTCAGATTTTAAACAAAATATCCAGCGTGGCAGCATTGTCAATATTCAAAATTTGATGTCTTGGGCAAGCTTCCTGATCGTCAACGGGTGCTGGTTTAGACAAAATATCAGCGCTCGGTTGTTTATTTTTCAGTATTACCAGGCGCTATGGCAGGAGGACAGAGGGGTAAAAATCGCTCGGCGCCCACTTAGGCCAAAAAACAAAAAAAGTTGACTTGCCCTTTCAGGATCAAAATCAGGGTCGGACGGTCAGATTTTTTTTTTGTTGTTGTTGAAAATCTTTGAAAATTTACTGCACAAAACACGTTTTAAAGAAGAAGAAAAAAAAAAAAAAAAAAAGAAAAAAAAATTTTATTTTATTTATTTTTTATTTTTAAACAAGCAGATACTACTTAAAAACACGTTTTGATCTTTCTTTATTGTTATGTGCTTCTTTCAATTTTTTTACTTTTTTGGGGGGAAAAAAAAAAGAAAAAAGAAAATAGCGACCCTAGATTTCCGAAAATTAGGGTCGGTCGGAAAGGGCAAGTCAACTCTTTTTTTTTTTGCCTTATCATGAGCCTTACCTATAATGGCATTGACATTTGGAACATTGGCATTTGGCATTTGGTACATTGGCATTTGGCACGTTGGCATTTGGCACATTGGCATTTGTAGTAGTGCTACGTGGCGCATGCTTTACAAATTACCTACATACCATCTTCCAATTCAAGTTATATCTAGCTTGCCACATATCTGTACCGATATACATGACATAAGTCGTGAAGCCCTCGTTAAGCCATAAATCAGTCCACCAATCCATCGTTACCAGATTACCAAACCACTAATATGACAATCAGAGAGATAAAAAACAGGTGTCATCAGTTGTGTTATAACATGTTATACATACCATTCGCCAATTCCAGTTGTACTTTTTCTGATAGTAATCCGTGCCTATGTATTCTACGTATGTTGCAAAGCCTTCGTTCAGCCATAGGTCTGTCCACCACTCCATTGTGACATAATTACCAAACCACTGACAATGGAAATAACATTAACAAGATTAAAGACATTATGATTTATTTGACAAGATTTATAAAGACATGATTTTATGAACTTTTTCGCACCTTTTCATTCTTGTTGGTTGATGAAACAACATTTGACAGGTTCATATTTACTGTTGGTACAACTCATATCTGATTTGACATGTAATGCGATCAAGCAAAATGAGTCAGAACTGGCTAATATTGATTTTGAGATATAACCAAACAAAGGATAGCATTTCTTTTGTTTCCTATTGTTTTGAAAACCCTTCATTTGCTCTTATCTTTGGAATTAATTTATCATTCTTAACCCTAACCATCCTCAATGCCGCAAATGTCCACGGTAAAGTCTGTCTGTGCCAGCTGGCGTGGCACCTTTTCGATGAAATAATGGCCCCAGGCTACATAGTCGGGCCAATACACTGGCCCGAGTATGGTTGGCCCTGTGGCGCACTAGTAGAACGTTCGTCTCGCAACCGAGAGGTTGTGGGTTCGAGCCCCGGTGGCGGCACCACTCTTTTTGTCCGCGTTTTTGTCGTTGAAAACAAATTTCTTCAAAATGTGACTTAGGAGGTTAGGGTTTTAATGGGGTATTGCATTGTACATGACCAATACAATCAAGTAGAAAACTAAAAATGTGATATTTGCGACTTCAGACTCATTTTGCTTGATCGCATCACATATGTTAAGAATAGACCTTGTCGATAGGAGATAAGTTTATAAGTGACCAGTCGCTTCAAAAAAGACATGTTGTTGGCAAACACAGTTTTGAGATAGAAGCCAAAATATTTGGTGAAATAAAAAGAAAATAATAGAAACAAATATTCTTCTTCAAATCATACAAAGTCTTGTACATACAGTCCAAGTTACAGGGCGATAGGATTCTTAATTACTTCACAATCATGGTTTCAGAGTGAAAATAAACTGTCGGAGTCTGCGCCGACAACTTATGATTACTCTAAATTCACTCTAAAACCATGAGTTTGAGGTAATTAGGAATCGTATCGCTCTGTAACTTAGAATATATTCATGATTTATGATCCGAAATGTAAATCTGCAAGAAAATCTACTTTCTGAAAAAAATCATATAGAGGGCGCTGCCTAGAAAAGATCACATAATATGCTTTTAAAAAGCCTTTTCTCAACCTGAATATCTCCTCACCCCACTGGGTAATAATGATGACCCATTCCAGTATCCCATAACCCAAATAGCATGTTTCAATATTGAACCAGGGGGAGAGAGAGGAAGTTTTTTATCGACGCAAGCAAAAGTGTTCCAATAATATTGACCGGGATTGTAGGAAGATCATCAATGAACATTGCCTGATGTGCAAATTCATGTGTAATATATAGTCTGCACAATCCATTACTTAACAGAAATCTAATGTAACATTCTCCATGTTTAGAATAGATGCTTGTTTGTTATGATAAATGGCCAAGCTGTCCCCTCCTCATAACTGGACACATTCAACTATTAAGATCATAATTATACATCCCATGATGTGCACGTTCATAGGTGATATTAATGACACTTGATCATTGTTTACTTGAATCTGTGACGTTTGATGTTTGAGATAGATGGAAGAGTTTGATATGCATGACAACAGATTCAGAGCATTTTGACCCCTATATGATCTTTGATGTTTGATAGCCCACCCCCTCCTTTTTTACACGGGGTGGGGGGGGGGGGGCTATCTGGCAGCAATATCCGGCAAAAATACAAAATACTGACACTCTTGGCAGCAATACAAAATACTGACTCTTGGCACCCAACTAACAGGTCATCAAAACTTTTTGTACCTTCTCACCTTATTAAACCTTCTGGGCTCTATGACTATACCTGATGGGTAAGTTCATGTGTAATAGTCCAATCCCCTGCTTACTTGTGTCTGATGTAACATTTATCATGTTCAGAATAGATGCTTGTAAGCACATGTTTTATGTCCCCTCTTATCAAACCCTTATCCACCCATCTTGCACACTAGTCAGGAATATCTTTGTTAAACATTATAAACTGATGTGCAAATTCATTTGTAATAGTCTGCACTAATCCACTGTTTATTTGAATCTGACGTGACATTTACCATGTTCAGAATAGATGGTTGTCTTAGATCATAAATCCCCTGTTGCCCTCCTCATACTACCCCCCCCCCCCATCTCTCTCCCTCTCCCCAAAACACAACACCAAGAAGACCAAAATTAAATATTTCCTGATGAACAAGTTCATGGGTGATAGTCTGCACTATCCACTGTTTACTTGAATCTGACGTGACATTTACCATGTTCAGAATAGATGGTTGTCTTAGTTCATAAATCCCCTGTTGCCCTCCTCCTACTACACCCCCCCCCCCCCCCCCCTCATCCCTCTCCCCAAAACACAAGCGGGGGGGGGGGCACTGACATTGGAAAAGGGTATAGGTATGTGCCGTGCTGAAGACCCCCTTTTTCACCCTCTGCTGCTAGCTCTTATGACCCCCCTTTTGAGCCTGCATCAGTTCTTAAGATCCCAATTTTAATTGAAAATTCAAAAATCGCGAAATTTTGCGTTCCAAAGCCCCAATTCTTTGAAAATTTTGCATTCTAAAACCACAAAAAATCGTAAATTTGCGTTCTTGCTAATAAAAATTGAACTATTTATAGGCCAGTTCTCAAGACCTACTTTTTTGAAAAAATCAGTTCCTAAGACCCTATTTTTCGTCATAAAATCCACTCAGTTCAGTTCTGTAGCCCCCCTTTTTTGAGACCCTGTGCGCACACTCCTACCCAAAAAAAGTTGAGTGCCCCCCCCCCCCGGAACGCAACACCAAGAAGACCAAAATTAAACATTACCTGATGAGCAAGTTCATGGGTGATAGTCTGTACGATCCATTGTTTACTAGAATCCGATGTTACATTCTCCATATTGAGAATAGAGGCTTGTCTGTAGGTGATAAGTCCCCAGTTTTCCATGGCTCCAGCAGAGAAATCCGGAATAGCAATCATATCTGAATGAAGAGTAAAATAATGTAACATGTATTAGGCCAAATAACAGAAATAACGTGTTTCACATCCAGACTTTTTTTTAAATCAGTGAGGGTGGCCCTTACTATTTGTTATTTTTGGATTTTTTGTTATTTTTTGTTACTTGGCCTTAACCACAAATTTAGCTGTGCTATCTAACATTCTAATTGGGTTCCAAACATCATATTCAATTTAAATCAAAAGGGGGACTTTGCAGCTGTGTGTTTTTCAAGATAAATGAAAACAACAGAAAAAATAAAGAGAATATTAAGAATTTAGGAGTCATTTTCACTCATAAAATCTGAATGCCATGATCCCTTTTGATAAATTTTGTGTCATTTTAAATCTTAGGAAACACTATGAGAGCATGCACACATAATAAACTCAAAATTGACTTCACCTGCAAAGTAAGTCTCCACCTTTATGTGCTGCATCACATTTATGGAATCATTCATTATATATTTTCTAAAATGTTAAGAGTACAAAATTCTGAAGCTTTTGGAGTCAAAAGACCACAAAATGTCCAAAAACCGCTATTCTTGATCATGCGCATTGAAGAAGATGGAGCATTTAAACACATTTGGAAAATAATGAGGTATTTTCAGTACAATTATTAAGGCATCAATAGTAGGTTTAGTACAAGGAGGAATGGCTAAGACAATCATAGAAAAAATGTGTTTGAACACTGACCCTAATTGCCATGCTGTTTGTACCATAACACGCACGATATTTGAGTCACGTGAAAATCGAAACTTGTTTCTGGTAGCCTGAAGTATCCCCTTCCTCATGCCCCTCACCCTTCCCCAACGATCAATGTTTCAAGGCCCCGTGGGCAAATTGTGGGATTTAACATTGATCAGGGGGAAAGGGGGAACAATGCACTTTACATTACACCTATAAAGTGCAAAGTGTTCGAACAATTTTTTCTAACATTGCAGGTATTGTAGTCTGTAGTAGACAAGGGGCAGTCTCTACGTTATTTCCATTGGTCAAGGGGCAGTCCTTTGGAGGTTCTATTAGAACCAAATTTATATATATAGTAGGCCAGCAACCTATGTGTAGAGCTCTTTTCAGAGCCACCATTACTGTTCAGTGGAAAAGCGGCAATCCATCTGAACGACTCTTTTCAGAGCCACCAATTCTTTAACAAGTAGGAAAGGGCACCTACTCTCAAATCATTGGGCAAGTGGCAGCCCAAATGATGATAACAAGAGAAGTGGCAATCTCTATGTTTTGTTTAATATTATAATAATTTGGTCCTGAAGAAGTCAGAGCTAATCCTGACGAAAGCTTGACAGATTAAAACTTGTCCAACGGCGAACCTGTTAAACTTTTAACTTATATTGCAGGTACTATTATGCTGGTAATATACAGTACTCAAAAAAAGTTACATACCAGGTAATAAATATGCTCATAACTCCTAAAATATAGTTCCCACTTACAAATTACAAATTCATGGATTAATTTCACATCTTCAATTTGAGATATTGTTCCTGAACATCGATTAGAATTATATACACAATAGAGCAATAGTAGGTTTAGTATAAGGAGGGCCCTTTGAAATGGCTTCCATGTGCTATATGCTTGGTAAGGCAAAAAAAAAAAGGTTTGCTTGTCCATAGATGCACAAAAAAAAGTTGGGTCGGTAGGTTGGATTTTTATTTTTTATTTTTTAGATCCTGTATCAAGTATCAATATGACACTCACAAATAACAATACATATGCAAAAGACTTTTTAAACATAGTATTTACATGGTTTTCATCCATTTAAATGATTTTTTCACCAAAGGAAAAAAGTGGTGTTTCAAAACATGTTTTTCTTCCATTTTTACGAAAAAGGTGATTTTTTTGTTTTTGAAAACAAAGTCAAAAACGTCATGGTCGGAACCGTAGGAGACGGTCGGTCGGACGAGGACAAGCAAACACCTTTTTGGGGGGTGGGGGGGGGGGGGGGGGGGGGGCTAACATACATGCAGATAGAGCCATTACTGAAATGCACATGTTTACCCTGGGCAGGTTGATTGAAAAAGGGCAATAAAATATGGGTTAGAAAGGCGGAGAAAAGAATAAATGGTGCATACCAGGACTCCTCAGCTACGGGCCTGTTTGAATATCATGTAACTCTCTAAATCAATTCATATGTTAAATGATGTACTTCCTTAATATTGGGTGTATCAAACAAAACTGTATTTATTATAAGAATTAAAATATTACAAATAAAGACTATCCCTTCAAATTAATTGCTAAATTAATAATCAGGTTGGTAAGATGGTACTCTCCTTTAAAATGTCTCCCTCCCCTCACTAACATTTCCCCAGAACGGATAGAACACCACCCAAAATCAAGTTTGGAAATATTAAAGGGACATTAAGTGGTGTTGAAATTTTAAATGTTTAAAAATTTACTTCAGAATTCAAGATGAACATTAAAAATTGCCATTATTGTTGTTTTTTCCTAACAAAAAACACAGCAAAATTTGATCAAAACAATATCATCGCTATTTATTGAAAAACGCCCTCTATGCAAATGTGGTTCGCGTTATGTATCACACGTACTGCATACTGCAGGGAGATACTGTCGGACGTAAAATGCTCGTCGCGGCTGTACGTAAAATGCTCGTCGCGGCTGTACGAGCATTTTTGAATCGACGTTTTCTTGCACATAGAGGGCTGATTTTTCTTAATCCTTATAGGTGTATGTTGATACATGTAATACAATTATAAAAATATACTAATCCCAGTTTTTATCATAATTGAGGGCGAAAGCCTCCAACACATCTCGTAGTGTCCCTTTAAATAAGGTTGCCTTTACAAAATATTATCTCCATAGCAGGACTGGGGGAAATGCTAAACTAACTAGGGAATGTCATCAAAATGTTCCTCACAATTACACAACTTTCCTATAGCATTAATACATTTCCCCAATATTGTTTATGCATTTCTTAATAAAAGCAAAACAATACCACACAAAATTAGTAAATTTTCATGGGAATGTGATTCTCTAGTTCCCTACATTTTCTAGACATGCGCAATAGTTGTCAATCTCTACCTTTATGCAATGCTACGTCCTTTCTTATTCAGTCAATAATAGACCATAGACGAAACAATGTGATATCCCCAGTTTTATTTTGTTCTAAAAATAATTTATATTCCATTTGATATAGACTGATTGGTGTACTCGAAGGAGACGGCGGTTGAATTAATCTCATGCAATTTCCCATGTTTAATAATTGATTGCCACAGAATGACTCTACAAATTAAGAAACTTTTGAACCACCCTATAGTGTTCAACCGGGTGTTCAACTCTTGTACAAATTGTTAAAGCTTTGAGGCTCAAACCTAGTTAAGTGTGTATTAAATAGATGTGACAACCCACCTGAGTAACATGATCTTACATGCATATAACACAGGCAACCGGGAAAAAAAGTGTTTGTTTGTTAATATCTGGCCTAACTATATTTTTTTGAATGGCATTTACATTTATTTTAAAGAACATTTACTTGATTAGGCGATAAATATAACAAAAACAGACTGTTCTACAGGCAAACAGACCTATCGGGAAGGGTCGGTCGGTCGGTCGGTTGGTCGGTCATGGTTTTCCCCCCCTAAAAATAGTGTGAAGTGATTTTCCGCAATATTAGGCTCATGAAAGTCAACTGCGAGTTTCCCGTTGAAACAATAATATAAAAACCTGTTTTTAAGGGGCATATGCACATGGGTGTATGATTCGGGGGGAAACCCCAATGTTTTTTACAGAAACGAATAATTAATGCATCAAAATAATGTTCACAGAAGGTAGGTTAACGATTAAAAAGGCCTTCCTTATGAGCCTAGTTCTCAAAATTCATATTTTAAGAAAGTGAAAAATTTGTTGCTGATACCAAAAGTGTGTTCAAGACAGTTGGTACACTTCTTAATAAGAGTAGCAAGTGTTTGCCTACTCATGAATCTGCACAGGTACTGGCTAATGAGTTTGCAGATTTCTTTTCTAATAAGATTACAGCCATACATACCAAACTCATGAACCAACAACATCCATACAATGGTGTCTCTTCTAAATCTACTCCGCATAAACTCAGTGAATTCAATTTGGCTTCGCAAGACGAAATAAGAAAACTTATCAGTAAAACTCCAGCCAAATCATGCAGCCTAGACCCAGTGCCAACATGGTTAATCAAGTCTAACATTGAAACTTTTCTACCTGTCATTACTCATATTGTCAACACATCGTTATCTACTGGTTGTTTTCCTGACTCGCTGAAACACGCGATAATAACACCTATTCTCAAAAAAGCTTCCTTGGATCATGATATTCTCAAAAACTATCGTCCGGTGTCGAATTTGCCTTTCCTCTCCAAAATTATAGAAAAAGTTGTCACATCTCGTCTTGCTGATCATATGGACCTGCACCAAATGAATGAACCTTTCCAATCTGCATATAAAGCTGCTCATTGCACCGAGACAGCTTTGTTAAAAGTTAAGGATGACATTATGTATGCAATTGGCAAACAAAAAGGGGTTTTCTTGGTATTACTAGATTTGAGCGCCGCTTTTGATACAGTGGATCAACAAATATTGCTTCAAAGACTAAATCAATGTATTGGAATTAATGAGACAGCTCTCAACTGGTTTAAAAGCTACTTGGATGGAAGAACGAGCCGCATTTTTATTAATGATGTACTCTCCAAGTCGAAACCTTTAAATTGTGGTGTACCACAAGGATCGGTTGTGGGACCAAAAATGTTCACTATTTATACTCTTCAACTTGGACAAATCATTAAAAAACACAGTCTCTCGTATCATATTTATGCGGATGATACGCAAATTTACACCACTTTCAATCCCAAAGATCAGACATCTATCAACAATGCACTTTCGTCAATTGCTTCTTGTATTACGGAGATAAAATCATGGATGACCAAGAACTTTTTGAAATTAAACAAGGACAAAACTGAGTTCCTGGTTCTTGGGTCCCCTCATTCCACACGTATCATGCCTACTGTTGAACTCAACATTGGAGATAGTTCCATAAAACCGACAACAAGTGTGCGCAATTTAGGCGTTCTCTTTGACTCTAACATGTCTATGTCAGTCCATATTGCCAATCTCCGTCGTAATATAAGCTTCCATCTCCGCAACATGTCTAGAATTCGCCGTTTTCTTGACTACAATTCATGCCACCACGTAGCTCGTGCACTCATACTTTCTAGACTTGATTACGGAAATTCGCTACTTTTTGGTTCAAATGAATCTGATCTCAACAAATTACAATCATTACAAAACTGGGCAGCGCGCCTTGTCTGTGGAGGCAGAAAAAGAGACTCTGCATCTCCGTTGCTCAAAGAACTTCATTGGCTCCCGTTGCGACAGCGTATTATCTACAAACTGTGTGTTCATATATATAAATGTATTAATGATACTGGACCTATCTATCTGAATCAGTGCATTGCTCATTATGAACCTGGTCGACCTGGTCTTCGATCTGGGTCTGATCGATCTCTCCTAGTTGTTCAACGTACAAAAAACTCTGCCGCAGATAAATCTTTCACTGTTGCTGGTCCTAAACTATGGAATGATCTACCCAACAATATCAGACTCTGTGAATCCTTACAAGTTTTCAAAAAACAACTGAAGACTCATCTGTTTCCTACTTAATTGTTCTTTCTGTATACATGTAGTACTAGTTTTTATTGGTACATTTTGATTTGTTTGTGGATTGTACCTTTTTGTTTTATTTGTTTGCTGCCAGCGCCGTGATCTAAATGAAATAGCGCTTTATAAAATCTCATATGTATGTATGTATGTATGTTCAAATTGATAAAACTGGCAACAATTGTGTTTAAAAATAAATAATGATTTTTTTGGGGGAAATCTTGAAATTTTGACGTGGGTGAAAAAAGTGATGCGGGCGGGTAACGGGAAACTCGATATCGACATTCTTGCGCCTAAGGAATTTTCAAAACAAAATTCGAAAAATGTCAAAGATTTCAAATGTTTAAACCTTTTTTCTTTTCTTTTTTCCTACAGATTTCTTTAAAAAATAAAAGGGTTTTTTTCATCGTCTTTTTGGTACTTTTTTCATTCTAATTTTATCATATAGGCCTATCAATCAATTTAGAAGAAGTTAAAAGTAATCTTCCCGGACGTAAAATCCAGGGAGAAAAACGGGTCAAATTTGAAGGGAAAAACAGTCTCTGCATGTGCCAGGGTTCGAACCCAGGCCGCGTGCGTGCAAGTCAGAGACTCTACCGACTGAGCTATATACGGGTCAGTTTAAAAAATAAAAACAATCGCTAATTGATCGCCCCGCAGAGCGTGACACAAGATAGACAGGACCATCGCGCCGTACAAGATTGTAACACCATAGGGATATGTAGTGTGTAGATGGTTTAGGGTTAAAGTCATATTATGCAATCCAAATGATGACCTCTATCCTTGATTTTTACTTTGCAAGCAGATTTTCTTGCAGATTTGCATTTTAATCATAAATTGTAAAGATCTTCTATAAAGTAACAGAACAATATGATTCCTAATTACCAGTCAATTCTGGAAGGAGAGCCTGTTTCACTTGAGGGCGCTACAAATTGACTGGAGTGCATCACCGTGGTAACGCAGTCCAGTTTCCAAGCCCGCCCTCTATTGAAATATCAAACTTATTCGTCATCCAGCGGAAGACGATCTCCCGTCACTTGATGTATTGCATGAGTAAAAATTGACGGCAAAGCGTCACTAAATAGCACGCCCTCAAACTGAACGCGCTCCCGTTCCTGAACAGACTGATTACTTCAAAACAATGATTTGACTACAAATAGGTTGAAATAAACAACCCTTTTTTCTAATTGGCCTGCATGAACACAAAATCAGTGTTATTGTAATATTGCAGAGTATTTCAATATGGTACGATTATGGTTATGTAGACAGATTGAATTGGGTTGATCTATTCTTACAAAAAAAATGAAATATTGGAGCATGTAATTCACTTTTTTGTGGTCAAAACGATCAATATGGCAGCCACATAACTTTATTTGGACTTAATCTGGTCCATTTAATTAGACAACAGTATCTTACTTTTTTTGCTTGCAGATTTATTGTTAGTTTTCTTTGTATTAGAGAACAAAATTTGTTATTTAAAAACGTATAAACAACAACTAAATTAAAAAGAGTGCCATCAATTTATACAAGATTTTTAAAATAATATACTAACTGGCAGGCAACCAACTTATTGTGATAATAAATAATTTTATTTACAACATAATGTGATCAAATGAAAAGGGGAGCTTTGTTGGGAACATGCAGTGAAAATACTTAGGAAAATAGCATGAAAAAAAGAAAAGAAAAATATATTTATAAGATATAATATCTCCATTTTTATTTCAGACAACATTTATCCCCTGACTGATCACATTTTGGTTGGGGTGGAACAACAATAATTTGACCCAAAATCCATAGTTTCCTGCTGAAATGCCCGCTGTATAATTGCCAATGGTTTTTTACTCTTCTTGTCTAGTACTGGTTTATTCCATTTGAAATACATACACCCCCATGACCTTAAAATCTTCTTTTAAAATGGTTACCTGCATGGGTGACTCCATTTGAAACCTACACTCCCTGTGTGGAAGATTAGATCATGTCTTCCATAGGGGGTGTATAGATTTCAAATGGAATAGCCCATTGCATGTAGGTGGACAACCTATATCCCTACATTAAATGGTGCGTACATGTAGTATTGCTTGTATAGGATATCAATACCATTATATGGACAGCTTTGAAAGGCTATGGATCAAGGGGTGAATTTTAAGGTTAAATGCACATGAAATGCTAGGCCAATGCTATTTAAATACCACTTAGCAGTGTGTTTGCAAATGTCATATCCACCGTATTGATTGCTTGGCTAGCAGGATAAGGATTTTGAGAGAAACTGAGGTCTACTTTTACATTTGGACTTTGATTTCAATTGAATATGCTGATGTGGTCAACTCAATAGATATTATATCCTCACTGTGGTTTCGCACCAAGTGTTTGACTCTTTATGTTTTTCTTCTATGGGTACATGTACAGGGTGAATCAAAAAACATTGTGCAGGATTTGAAACGGCCATTTGACCTTGATGGTGCATTGAACCTTGGATTCTTGTCAGTATAAAGCGTGGTTAATCTAGTTTATCCTCCTAAAAAATGAAAGTAATCGACTGAAAAATAAGCAAACTGTGGCAATTTTTGTAAACTGACCGCGTTTTTGTAAACTGACCGAATATTTCTGCAGCAAGAATCTCACTCCATACCCTCGGTGTTTTCTCTTCATATTCAGAGGGTAACACATGATCGTTCCAGGATCTTGAAATACCCCCTATTTGACGGCGTTTCGCGGACAATTTTGCTAATTTGACCCCCTTTTTCACACAAAATTGCCAACATTTTGACTGAAAATAACCCCCTTTTTTTACCATTTCAAAGACTCTTTCTACATTTGTATATAATCCCCCTATTTCCTATTCTTGGCACGATTTGATATGACACAAAACTCATTCTATTGTCTTTTCTTCTTCGCGGACATAGCCTCTCCAAAAAACACCCCTAATTTTTTTAAATTGCGGACATAGCTTCCAAAATGACCCCTTATTTTTGGAAATTGCTGACATAGCTTCAAAAAACACCCCTAATTTGAGGAAATCGCGGACATAAATGTTTGTGGAATGTCTGCGAACATGGTACAGAAAACCCCCTTTTCCGTGATTTTCAGAACGATCATGCGTACCCAAAGTCAATGTTGACTGAAACCACCATACCATACCAATGGTGTACTTGGGTACAACTAACGCTAGATTAGTTTGCTCTATCTTGTCTTATGAATCATCACCTATGTAAATAAAGTGACCAGTCCCTTACCTTGCTTTGGCAGTGGGTATTTAATACCAAAATATTGCTCATACTTTTCAATGGTGTACTTGAGTACATCTAACGCTAGATTGGTTTGTTCTATCTTGTCTTATGAATCATCACCTATGTAATTAAAGTGACCAGTCCCTTACCTTGCTTTGGCAGTGGGTATTTAATACCAAAATATTGCTCATACTTTTCAATGGTGTACTTGAGTACATCTAACGCTAGTTGGGTTTGTTCTATTTTGTCCTCTGAAGCATACACAGTCACCTGTAATAAGAATAACATTCAATCAAAACTGCTTTAATTTCATGAATTCAGTCAACTGATATATTTAATCGGTAAACATTATCTATATCAATTTCAAGGTCACATTTGTATATAGTGCAGTGGCGTAACCAGCGGGGGGGGCCCCCCACTTGGAACCCTTCCCCCCCCCCCCCCCCCCTGGAACCCTTCCCCCCCCCCCCCCCCTCCCCGCTTGCCCCCCCAAATGAAATCAAGTACGGCTGTAAATGAAATTTACAAACAAAGTACACACTAAATCCCCCCAATAATGACATCGTGTCGGTTGAGATTGGCACTGTCGGTTCATTTGACGAAAGGAATCTTAGAATTATGATGGTCAAAAGTAAACATATGAAAAATTTTCGCGCGCTACACGCGCATATGTCTTCCCAAAATGAAATATTCTTGGGTACAAGCTTGTCTAGAGCCAAACTATAGCTCAATCGTCCAAAAAATAGCTGTAAAGTTGAAATAGCGCGCGCATCTCATGACTCAAAAATTCTTAGGAGCCCCCCATTTCAAGTCACTGCCCCTTCTTGCCCCCCCCCCCCCCCCCCAAATGAAAAAGTCTAGTTACGCCACTGATATAGTGGCGCTCCATCATCAATAGGATCACTAAGAAACAGCCATGATCCATCAGTGGCGTAGCTAGGTTTTACATATTGGCTGCGGGGTGAAAATATAAGTGACCCGACAAGGACTTCCAGGCTGTCAACTTGCTACTGAGTCAGAAATTTGAGAGGGGGGTGGGGGTGAGGTGAAGGGGGTGCCGTCGAGTTGCAAACTTGATATTGCCAATCTCAACTAGCTACTACCAATCTTAACCAAAACGAATCAAATATGGGGGGGGGGGGGGACTCTGATTACGCCACTGTGATCCATAGAACAACGTCAAATGACACAGGGGGAAGGGTAATATTGAGGGTTGACTGCCAGAAAGTTGTAACTTTTTGAATAGACGTTTTAATACCAAAAAGATCCATAACCCCCAGATTTTCAAATAAGGAGTTCAAAGTAATTAACTTACAAATTAACATAGTCATGGGTTCTGACAAATGTGAGTAAGGCACAGGGTTGTTTCCTTTTTTCACCGTTCAATGGCAATGTATACATGTGTGGGTTTTGGTAAGTTTTTTGAGAATGCAGCAATAGGTACTGCTGCACCCTAACCCTAACCCCCAAACTAGGTTTTTAACCGATATCATAATTTTGGAAGAATGTGAGAATGCGAGCTGCAGTGTTTTGAATTTTCTGAAGATGTTACAGTTACGCGCCGAAGCTAATTTCACATACCTATGCGCAGGTTTCTGAGACAAACTGAGACAAACTTCTTTTTTTTGCCTTGGATCAGGGTTAATGAAACACACACAAAATGAGAAAAATTAAAAAAAAATAATAATGGACAATTTGTTGCTTATATTATTTTGGTATCAAAATTTGTCCAAAAATTGAGTTACGGTCTTGTCACTCAACCCTTGATAGATCCCCTCTCAAACTTCTTCCCTGTCGTCCTCCCATTCCTCCTAAATAGGTTACCCCTCCACATATTATCTATGGGAGAAAGAACAACATTCCCCATGAAATTACAAGTTTCCTCTTTTGTACCCACTCATTTGAATTTTGGTTATCAGGTTCAAAAGATAAATCACAACAAACAAACACTTATACAGTGAACAAGCACATTATTAGGTTCAAATCCAGGGGGGGGGGGGGGAAGGAACCTCTATACAAAGGTGGATATTACCCTTCGGCATGGACTTTCAACATTAACCCTACTCAAGTATGGATACCAAAACAAAGGTTTAACCAAATTCCCTTTAGTTTCCACAAAATTGTGTACCCTAAACAATTGTAATTGTGACGCTGCTATAGCGTTTAATCAATGTTATTGTTCCTTTAATTGTCATTAATGAAGTGTTTCAAGCATATTTTTAGCTTGAATGTGGTAGCGTAAAGGGGAGAAGATTAGTTTAGTTTAGTTCAGTTTTATTTGCCGTAACAAAACACAGAGATACAATACATCATATCAATAACTAAATCTTAAAAGTTACAACAATTTACACAACATATTTATAAAAGAAAACATATAATGCCAAGGATAGCCCAAGAAAGCCAAAAAAGTGCTTATTTCCATTGGGGTCCTTAAAATTATGACAGCGCTAAGGATCGAACCTGGATCGTCTGTGTGGAAGTCCGGCACCTGACTGATTGCACAACTGAGTCAGCTAGAATATATTGTAACACGCCACGGGATAGACCGGGAAGCACACGCTACCAGCAGCTAGCAGTGTGGTGATTCATAATGTTGAGGAAGGTTAGGGTTACAGAAAGATTTACCATATTTCAGAAATATTTTTACCAAACATCAAATTGCTAATAATACACAAGACAACTACAAATCCCCCAAAAGAAAACCAACATCAAAGCATGCCTAAAAATCAGCAAGTCCAAAAACATTGATCTTTATCTGACAAAGAAGTTTTTAAGAATACCTTGACATTGTCAACTCCATGTTGTTGCTATGATAAAATCAAAAGATATGTTAGTAAGAAAAGAATAGAAATAATAAGTGTTTGAAATCATAGATTGTCCACATGTATAGACCTTAGGGAGTGTTCAGAAATACTTTGGTTGGGTGGCCAAAATGGGGGTGGGGGGGTCTAAAAATTTGAAGCCTCAAAAAGGGGGGACTAAAAAGTTTTACCTACTCAAGAGGGGGGGTCATAAAAGTTAGGCCAAATAGGTAGTCGATAACGGGAAAAATACCAAAATTTTCTGCGCTACGCGCAAGAAAAAACTGCGGTATTAACATTTCTATAACAAATTATACAGATTTTCGCACGCCCCACGCAAATCTTTGTAAAAACATTGTGTCGACAGCAGAATTTGTTACACAAAATGTGACTAACCAGTGTCCAGTGAGAACTGTTGATAAGGGTGATTGTCAACAGGTTAAATCTGGGGGGGGGGTCACATGTGCAGGCTGCCTTTTGGGGTGCTTTTTCGCCAAAATTGGTATAGCGATGGGTTGGTTTTCATGACAGACCAAAGGGCCCAATTGGCATAAATTGGGTGTATTTTGAGGCATTTTTTGTAAAAAGCACAAATTGGGTGCTTTTCTTACCAAATTGGTATATTGAAATTGGGGAAATTAGCCAACAAATATTTATAAGGTATAGAGAAAGTCACATTTTCGAAGTCCGGCAGGCACATCCACATACAATTTTGGCGAAAGGAACCCCCCCCCCCCCCCACGGGGGTTAAATACACATTTCCGCGCGCTACACATGATTTTGAACGCAGTTGACCAAATTTCTGCGTGCTCCGCGCGTGTCTTTGTGAAAACAACGTGCAGACAGCAGGATTTGTTATACAAAATGTGACTAACCAGTGTCCACAATTTTTACTTCTGGAACTGTTGGTAAGGGAGGATGATGAACAACAGGATACACATTTTTGCACGCTGCGCGTGATTTTGTACTAATTTTTTACATTTTGTACTAGCAAGTTGACCAAATTTTTCGTTCTCCGTGTGAAAGTATTGTGTAGACTTGTATACAAAGAGTAACTTTCTACAATTCGAAAAAAGAAACCGTTTTTAAAAAGGCTGTAACATGATAAATACAAATCACCGAAAAATACAATTCGGAGGCTTGAAAGATATGTTTCAAGTGAATTTGAAATGTTGCAAATTGATTGCAAGCTATACACAGTTCTGACTGTAAGCGTCATAGAACTTGAGTCAAATGTCTATCTACATCTGACAGTAGGGGGGGGGGGGGTCAAAAAAGTGTTTCACCCTGTTAAAGGGGGGGGGGTCAGAAAAGTTTGTCAATTTGTAAAGGGGGGGTCAAAAAAGTTTAGACACCGACAATTTGTTTTTGGCCAACCCCCCCCCCCCCCCCCCCCAACAAAGTATTTCTGAACACTCCCTTATGGCAGATAGATAAAAATCAATGGATTATTCTTTTCTGATGCATTGTGGGATTGAGAAGGGACAACATTCTCCCACTTTTCTATCCCATAATGCAGGATAATCAATTGATGTTTACCTATCTATTTGCGATAAGGTCTGAAATCAGGAGGACCTGTAGAATAAAATAACCAATTAATTTGCTCCAAGCCCCATGATTTCATGTGTGGATCCTTGTTACTACACGAAAGTTGGGAATGGTTTCTGAAAACTCTTTTTTGTATGGTAAAACCAATTGCTGCGTGAAAAGTGTTAACCGGCTGGGAAAAAATGTAAAGATAATGAGGCAGAGAGGATGTGCAATGAAACCAGAAGAAATGGGAAAAGAAACATGGAAAAGAGATGATGCAAAACCTTTCAATATGCGTGCCAATTGGTAAATTTCAAGCTACCTGTATGCTCATATAAAATTGAGACAAACGCTTGATTTTCTTGGCATCATGCCATTGAAATGTGTTACCCTAGGTAGAAATACTGTATTATCCCGAATAAGCGCCCATGCCCTAATAAGCGCCTGCCCCTGAATTTGTAAATGACTTTGAAAAGTATAAACTATTAACCGCCCACCCACCCTAAAAGTTGAACAGTTTGTTTATTTGGAATAAAGACAACTAAATGTAACAAAAATCACTATGAATTTAGGAGACGATTCACATCACACAATTAAAAAGATTTTAAGTGTTTTAAAAAACACTTAAACCCAAAAATGTACTTTGATTCTCTGTATAAACTTGTTATTCAAGATCGTTGAATTCTACAACTTCGGCGAAATGAATGGCAGGAATTGTTTAACAAATAACCGCCCACCCAAAATTATTTTGCTAACCGCCCTGGGCGCTTATTAGATAATACGGTAGAGTATTGAGCCATATCAGCCAACATTACGGTGTAAAGACCAGTGGGCTATACAATTATGGGACACTAGCAGTCAATAAGCATAGATATATTCCTAAGCTTAGGGGTTTCCCGTGTTCACGGTATTCATGCCGCAATTCACGGTATTCATGCTAAAATCATCAAAATCGCGGATTTTGTAAAATGTACCGTGAAATCGCGGAATTGCTGTAAATTGTACCGCAAAATCGCGGAATTCCTATTTCAGTTGCGGTAATTGTCCGACATGCCGATTTACAGTACGGTCTTGTTGAATAACAAAAGAACATTTTCTGAATTCCTATTGAAATATTTCCTTTCAAGACGATATCGACGCACAATTGTGTACAGTCATGACAGTGCATTCATCTCTAGGCCTACTTGAAACGACTGATTGTAGTTCAATTGACAGATGATTTATAATATCGAATTTATTTGAATGAGATAAACAAGACCGTATTCTTCTAAAGAGTAAGGTAGGCCTACTTCAAACCCATCTTCAAAAGAAGCTTAGAGATTGTTTACATCCGCCACCCTCTTCAGAAAGTTTGTTAGTCGATACAAAAGTTAATCCAGCGCGTTCAATGGGTGATTATTGATTCAAGACCCTTTTCTAAAGACACAGAAAATGAAGAGCATGATGACTCACTCGTTTCGTTTTGTCATCAAACAACATCAAACAACATCATATCGTCATCATTCATATTTGCATTGCATTGTATTACAAGAGACTGAATACAATAGCTTTCAATGGCTTGCGCGGCGTGTTGTTGTCAATTCGACTTTTCCCCACGTGCGCTGAATATTCATCAGCATTAGCACCTCATGCATTATTCATGAAGTACATGTACGAATGCGCTTTCGTATACATTGTTAATGGGCATGTACATGTACATGACTCGAAGGCGTGTTTAATTTCACGATGTCAGGAAAAAACATTACGTCACCAGATTAACCTAATTATCAGGGTTTAATATTCACGAGATGGTATTGTTTGTTTGTTTGTTAAAACGGATACTGTTGTATTAAAAATGGGGAAATCAAACAGTTACACAGCAAGCAATAAACTTGGACGGAGATAATAATTATATAGAAAGTTATCAATATATGAAAACAATAATGACTGTAAATGACCAGAAATTAATAATAAAAATGTTATAATTACTGATGACATCAGGGGATGCGCGTGCGTATGTTAAAACTTACAATCCTTTCCACGTGCGTTGGGAAAATCTAAACAAGCTAGGACAAGGTAGTGTGAGAAAATAATAAAATCTTGTTTTGTTGAATATGTTTTCCAAAATGTTGAACAACAACAGCATTGATACTAGTTTAAACACTGTGTAAAACAATTTATGACGCATTTAGCATGAAAATTAAGTTATATTAATACTTTCACGGTTTGTTTTGTAACGAAACTGCGCATCAACTCAACGTTTAAAAAAATCAAACCACGCCGCATGTATAAATGATTTTACTTAAAAAACGTAAAATGAAAAATATTTAAATTTGTATTTTTGGGCTATATTTGTACAAACATTTTGTCTGCATTTAGTACGAAAAATATAGAATATTATTTTATTCCAATTTTATTTTGTAATTCTTTACCAGTGTCATCGTCATCAGTATCATTTATTAATAATATGAAAGTATGTAAATTCATTATTTTATTATAAAACGGAAGTTTATTTACACTCTTTAGTATTTATACAAACTATTTTTTATTATTTAAAAGTGTTTTAATATTATTTTATTGTATTCCAATTTTAATTCTTTTATTATAAATGTCATCATCATCAGTATATTTATTGATTATGAAATACGTAATTGTTTATGAATATTCATTGTTTATTTGATTATAATATGGTGCGCATGCGTATGTTAACAATTACTCTCCTGGCCACGTGCGTTTGGAAAATCCCATTGAAAATCGGGGCCTTTCAAAGAAAACAAATTTTACGATCTAATGTAAACAAAGGCGACGATAATAAAATATTCAAGCGAAGCGATCGATTATTTTGGAAGCTTGACAGACGGGCCACCAACCAAGGCAAGAAAGGAAAGCTAGGGAATTGGTCAGTACAGTGGCTTTTTCGAACTTCACGAAAGTTGTATTTTATCGTTTTTTTCTAGTTGCCTTTTTATATTTTATTAAGCTTATTAAATGCCTAAAAATTCGACCGCTTCGTAAATCACGGAATTTCGCGCGAATTTCGCGATTTTTCGCGGTTTTTACTTGGAATCTCATTAATCACGGTAAATCACGCTTTTCACAAAAACTGCCCACGGTTTTCACCTTAAAAAATCACGGGAAATCCCGAAGCTTATATATTCCCAGTATAATTGTGGCGTAGTAAATTGAACCTTAATTTCATGCATCAATGAATCAAGGCATTTTCTTTCAGGTATTTACAATCTACCCTACACATACATGTAATGCAGCAATTAGTGCAGTAATAGAGACCTTCCGTGTTAGGGATTAGCGGCCATCTCGGGTGTAACACTAAACTCTATTCAAGTAACTTAGCTAGAATCAGAGACAGTGAAAAGTAATTTAAATGTCACTGAAGATAAAAAGGTATCTTGAGGGAAGGGGAGGGAGGATAGGGGAAGGAGAGGGAGGGATGAGCGAGAAATGGGAGGGGAAGGAGAGGGAAGGGAAGGGGAGGGGGAGGGGAGAAGGAAAGGGGAGGGGGGGGAGAAGGAAAGGGAAGGGGAGGGGGAAAGGGCCCTTGTTGTGTATAAAAGTTGTAAGGATTCATGTGATGTGAATGCACTCTCAGTTAAACAAACCATAGCATGAATTGCCAAGGAGGAGGTAAATCCCAACACACAGTATATAAACATTCTTATAATCTTGGGGTCTTGGGGCAACTGTTGAGTTCAAGGAAATGATGCGCTATACAATGATGATTCCAAGATTGAATAAAGTGTAACATTACATTTAAAACCATAAATTATGACTAGACCATACTTCATTCATCTAACTCAGTGCAGTGACATCAGAGCGTATTCCAATGATTGCACCCCGATCAAACCTGAATTCCAGCATTGACAAATATGATGCAACAATTACTTACAAAACTTGACTTCCCTGCAGAGTTAGATGAAAGTAGTATAATGTGTGGGTTGTAATGAAAGAGTAGTGTTTCCCTTACCTTGGCTGGTATAAGAGATTCTGTCATACTAGTGATATTCTGGAAATCACAAATCACAAATGCCACCAAGTATGTACTCATAATAACTGATGTCTGATAGATGTCCTGCACAAGGTTGACACCCTTGGTGTAAGGTTTACTCTCCATCTGTGGCATGTTTGAGAGGGAGATGTATTTTTCATTACGGACTATGGTAATCTGGAAAGTTGCTTTAAGGCTGGGTTCATCAAAGCAAGGGAAAGCTCTTCTTGCATCTGTTGGCTCCATTTGGGTGGTAGCTAATACTCTGTAGGGTAGGAAAATATGAAACAGTGATATCAAATTGAATATTCAAACTTGGATCCAAACCCTACTAACTAGGCATAATGCAAACATGGTGGGAAGTCTACGCAGAATCCAGTGTTGCCAACAGAAATGTGTCCCAAACTGCAGCACAAGTGCCCTCTAGGCTGCTGCCCACAACAACAAAATGTAGCCCAATTTTCGCTGAGCCCATAGAAAATACATTGGTACTGTAGCTAGTGCTGTTATCGAGATCTTCTTTTCATGTCGACATGTTGCTATTTTAGAATCTCGATATCGACATGATGTCGACATATTATGATCCAAATACCAAGCCGATTGTCCCCGCAAATTAATGTCCGCGATAGTATAGAATATTACCGCAGATCAAAAATATTGCCAAGTCAATGCGAAGTGGATAGGGGCGAACTAGAGTAGGCCTATTTACTTTTACCGATTTGCTATCGTTGGATATTGGGTTTTTTCACAACTCTTGCCGATTGTCATTTATAAAAATCACTTTGCCGTTTATTTTTTTCTCAAATCATTACGGACGATTTAATGTCAATTATATCGACATCCCAAAGTTGATATCGACATGTCGGGATAATAGCCGATATCGACATAATGTCTACATCGTAACTGTAGCCCATCTTTTTACAGGCTGTGGCACCCGTTTTGGCCACCAGGCAGGGGTGAAAAGTAGCCCGATTATCGATGGGAAAAGTCAGTTTTCTTTTGTAAATTGATGAGAGAATTCAAGCCATTAAATCAAGGGCTACATGAATACTTTGTATGTAGTTTTTGAATGTGATTCAATGTTGGACAACATTTCAGGGAAAAAAGATAGGGGAATATGGATGACAAAATATGACGCAGCTGGTAGCCAAATGCAGATTGGACTTGCATCTTCAATCCCGCATCTGCCACCAAAGTAAAGGATACCTTGAGCAAACTAGAACTATGGGTTTATCAAAATCAAGGGCATTTCATTATCTTCGGGTGTCCATTTTGGTGGTTGTAATTACACTTTAATGGTTAGAGATACAAAACTGTTCATCAAAATACTCAATATTTACCATAGCTAATATTCTGTATACATGTAGGGTCGAAATCCCGGGTGCTCAGTGGTCATTACGAGAGGGGTATCATGCTTGTCCAGGAAATCACGTACGTAACGTGAATAGGGTATCAAAACGAGCCAAATTAAGAAAAAGGGCATACTTTTGACATCGTTGGCTTTCGTATTTAGGGTCCTTATTTGCTCCATGAGGATTATGATTTATAAATAGCCACAATACATGGGCAAGATATATTTCACAAATTGTATCCTTTGCAAGTGATCTGATAAATCAGCTCGGCATTTGTTTCATAAATAATACTTTTAGCGTATTAGGGAATAGGGAAGAGGGAAGGAAAAAAATGGTTGAAAATGTGTCATACGCGGAAAAGAGGTTTAAACTATACAAATACTTGCTTAGGGTTTCAAAATATTTTGAGTACTTGTTTAGGGTATCAAAATATTTTGAGTACTTGTTTAGGGTATTGGAAATACAGATATTACTTGCTTAGGGTATGTAAAATACTGTGCCATACTTGTTTAGGGGGTGCATTTTCACATTAACACGATTACGTATTTAGGGTACTTTTTGAAAGTCCTTGGACGCGCTAGTCCTAGTAACATAGGACCTGCGAATCTCATCTATCATTAACACCTGGACATTATCAACTACTGATTCTTAGTACTATAAGTCCCGAGACACATGTTACTGCGACTATGGATGCGCATGATACCCCCCTTGTAATGACCACTGAGCACCCCGGGGTCGAAATGTTGTGTGACAAGTAAACATTAACAATTGGCTATCAAAGCAAGGTTGATCTAGTATAGCATTAGGATTGAACTAAAGAAGAACAGCCAATTTAATTGATATACAACTCAGCCGTGTATTCAATCCCACGTCTGCCACCAACAGATACATGATATAAACATAATTGTTTTTGAGGTCTGGCATTACACATTGTTCTTCTACTTTCAATACATTTGAAAGTTTAGTAGCTTCCACGGTAGAGGGGATTAAAGTTCAATTATTCTTTATCATCCTTATAAGTTAAATCAAGTTCTGGGGAGGTTAAATTGAAGATCCTGTGCAACAGTGGCGTAGCTAGGATTTTTTTCAGGGGGGGCAAGATTTCTAAAATTTTCGTAAAAGGTTGACCCCATTTTTTTTCTAGTCACTTACCTCGTGAATTTCACGTAAGTGGGGGGGGGGGGGGGGGTTAAGAAAAAAATCGCACAGTCAAAAAAAAAATCGCACAGTAAATGTACTACATGTACATGTACTACATGTACATGTACAATTTTGCCTTCTATTTGGCTAATAACCTCGGTCTTTTTTCTCAATTTTTTCCTATTTCCTTTTTTCCTCACCCCTTTTTTTTTTAGGGGGTGGGGGCCCAAATTGGGTTTTTTCGTCAGGGGGGGCATTTCCCCCCCTGAGCTACGCCACTGCTGTGCAAGCTCTACATACATGTAGATGTAGGAGTCCTGATAATCATGCCTCAGGTGTTGAGGTCTGTGACTTTATTATTGTTTGCTATTGTAGATGTATTGATTTATAACAATACACGTAAATCAAGCCTACTGATGAATATTTACTTGCACACATGAACTTAACATGGTATCTGAAATGACAGAAAACCTACCTTTCTTCTGTTCCAACTTTGTACGTGCTCCGATAGAATCCTTTCAATCCATCTCCCAAAGTGTAGTCAAAATCCAATTCCAGCACATACATCGGACCGGCTTCCAAACTACGAGCTAGTAACAAATACACCATTTCATTTTTCTTGTATCGTTGCATTTTGGTTACAGAAATAACAGAAGGTTGCGACCGTGAATTACCCGTTGACGACACGGATATTGATTTGGGCATCGTTACATTCATATCTGCAGCATGAAAAACTATAAAATTTGTTTCATCCGTCGAACCCTGTACTACTTGCATCTTGATAGTTACACGTCCGACAACTTTACTGGTTGTTAAATCTGGGTGTAAAAATAATGTGTAGTTCAATGGGCGTATCGAGTTTGGCAGTCGTATACTATTCCAGGGGAATACCTCCCCGTTTGTATCAAGTGGTTGGGTTGGTTTCGGTTCGGGTAGTGTCTCTGATGTTACATTGCCTACTGTAATACACCCTGGCCTAGCAAAGCTTGCTACTAATGCAATCATGGTAATAGACGCTAATATAAACAATAACAAACAAATAGCCATCATTTTCGAGCAGCCGACACTTTTGTAGACCAGTCCCCCGTGGACCCGGCGGGGCCCACGACCCGTGGACTGTCCACTCATCTCAACGGACGGTTCTACATCCACAGCGTGAAGTGTGTGGTCCCCATCAGCAGATGGTCGAGGAGGTTCACCCTCGTCATTGAACGGATGGTAATTCATGTCCGCCATTGTGTGTACTGATTTGTTTCCCCGATGGTTGATGACACCGCTGTCATTGCCTCCTCGTTCGGTCATGATGGTAGTATTTATTTTCCAAAATTAATTCAACGCATCCATCCAAGAGTAATAAATTCAACTGAGGTCTTTCCATCCTAGCAGTACTACTATTATATTATTCTGTAGGTAAAGAATTCTTTTATAACTATTGTATTGTATTTTGAAGGCTTGTTTCGACACTTTTCCCAGGCTGGTTTGCATTGCTTGGTTTTGCCTTCGGCCAGTTTTTATGTATTTTATGTACGGGTCATTCAGAGGTCAAAACTGTTTACATAATGTGAATGTGAATGAATGAGTCGTTCTTTGATCGCGAACTTGAACAGAATAGCCAACTTTAATGTACATCTACAAAGTATCCTAATGAATAATATGTTTGTACTTTAAATTTTTTATGGACAGCTTTCTAGTATTGACATAGCATGTAACATAGCGGTAGGTTGCAACTTCCAGGGCAAATGCCATTTGTTGCTATCTACCTAAGATAGCAGTAACACGGCCTATCATATGCGCTATAAATGATGCTATGCATGACTAAATTGTCAAACTATCATAAAGATATTTATTCAATACTTATTTTTGAAAGGGGTTCGAGATGAGCTTGTGTCCTTAATCTTGATTAATATTGTATTGTAATTGTATATCAATAATGTATGAACTTCGGAAAAAGCAGCCCTCTTTGCACGGTACAACAAAATGTGGATTCAAATATTCTTTCCTGGGGACATGATGATGTTCCACGGCTAAGGCTAATGAAATATGATTCCCAGTTTCCCGTTTCCCTACCGACCCAACTTTTCAGTTTTACCAAAACTTTCATTATTTTGTGCAAAATTACATTTTCTGACAAACTTGAATAAAAATCAAAACTTTTAGTGGCTCAAAATACCAGGCATATCTTCCTGTTGATTTTAAGGGAATTTTCATGGCAGTGGTGTCATGGTATATGGTTGATAATGAAATTGTTTGCATTACCTACTCAGATTTCAGACGTAATTGACGTTGCAATATTTCAGACAGATTTGTTGACATTTTCAATAACACATCTACAAATGCTGGTGTTGAAAAGTTTAAATGTTTAAAAATTTACTTCAGAATTCAAGATGAACATTAAAAATCGCCATTATTGTTGTTTCTACTAACAAAAAACACAGCAAAACTAGATTAAAACAATATCATCGCTATTTATTGAAAAACGCCCTCTATGCAAAATATGGTTCGCGTTATGTATCACGCGTACTGCACGGGGATACTGTCGGACGTAAAATGCTGGTCCCGCGGGATAAGCATTTTTTGAATCGACGTTTTCTGGTACAAAGAGAGCTGATTTTTCTTAATCCTTATAGGTGTAAGTTCATACATGTAATACAATTATAAAAATAAACTAATCTCAGTTTTTATCATAATTGAGGGCGCTGCCTCCAACGCATCTCTTAGTTTCCCTTTAATTGTCTTTCAAAGTGTTAAAGTGTTAATTAAGGTGTAAGATATACAAATCAATAGGTAGTTAGTAGTTAACACCCCTTTCAGATGCAACAATGAAATTGAGTGAAATATTGAATAATGAATAATGAAATAGACACCTACCCACTCTTTTAAAAATATGAAACGGGAAACTGGGAATCATATTTCATTAGCCTAAACAGTGTCACTCTGATACAGGGTTGCATTTAGTTTCAGCATATAGTGCAATTTTAGTCTAGAGCGGTTTTAAATTGCATCAAATGAAGCAAACAATATTAAATATATAGGAAGAAAAATAAAATAAAAAATGCGATTCCAAATCTTTAAACATTGTTTCATAAAGTTTTCTGTGTTCGTGAGTGGCAACGGTAAAAATGGCCATATTTTTATCTTGAACTGATGAGTATGATACTATCATGTAAAGTTAGCATAGCATAATTATGCAAGTATAGGCCTACCTATACCAGGAAGCATATTTATTTATTACATAACTTGATGTAAAGCATTTGCTATATTTTTTTGATGCATAGTCTGCAGGGGGATCGTTTATTATTATTCATCATTATTATTGTGTGATGCATGGTGCAAAGTTTGCTATAAGCTTAAGATAGCATAAATTATCATGTGATACTATGATGCAAAGTGTTGCTATCTACTTAAGATAGCATATTGTGTGATACTGTTATGTAATGTGTGCTATCTACAATTAAGATAACAGTATTGTGTGATACTGTGGTGCAACGTTTGTTATCTACAATTAAGATAACATATTGTGTGAAACTATATGGTGCAGGTGTTGGCTATCTACTTTAGATATCATATTGTGTGATATATTGCAGTTCAAAGTTTGCTATCTACAAATATTGTGTGATACTATGGTGCAAAGTTTGCTATCTACCTAAGATAGCATATATGTGTGATACTGTGGTGCAACGTTTGTTATCTACAATTAAGATAGCATATTGTGTGATACTTTAGTGCAAGGTTTGCTATCTACAATTAAGATAGCATATTGTGTGATATTATGGTGCAACGTTTGCATCATTAAGATAGCACTGACACTGTGATGCAAAGTTTGCTATCCTAAGATATCATATTGTGTGATACTGTGGTGCAAGGTTTGCTATCTACAATTAAGATAACATATTGTGTGATACTGTGATGCAAAGTTGCTACTTACCTAAGATAGCATATTGTGTGATACTATGGTGCAAGGTTTGCTATCTACAATTAAGATAACATATTGTGTGATACTGTGATGCAAAGTTGCTACTTACCTAAGATAGCATATTGTGTGATACTATGGTGCAAGGTTTGCTATCTACAATTAAGATAACATATTGTGTGATACTGTGATGCAAACTGAGTTGCTACTTACCTAAGATAGCATATTGTGTGATACTGTGGTGCAAGGTTTGCTATCTACAATTAAGATAACATATTGTGTGATACTATGGTGCAACGTTTGCTATCTACAATTAAGATAACATATTGTGTGATACTATGTGTAACGTTTACTTTATACATCATATTGTGTGATATATTGCAGTTCAAAGTTTGCTATCTACAAATATTGTGTTATACTATGGTGCAAAGTTTTATCTACTTAAGATAGCATATTGTGTGATACTGTGATGCAAAGTTTGCTATCTACCTAAGATAGCATATATGTGTGATACTGTGGTGCAACGTTTGTTATCTATACAATTAAGATAACATATTGTGTGATACTATTTGGTGCAACGTTTACTTTCTACTTTATACATCATATTGTGTGATATATTGCAGTTCAAAGTTTGCTATCTACAAATATTGTGTGATACTATGGTGCAAAGTTTGCTATCTACTTAAGATAGCATATTGTGTGATACTGTGATGCAAAGTTTGCTATCTACCTAAGATAGCATATTGTGTGATACTGTGATGCAAAGTTTGCTATCTACCTAAGATAGTATATATGTGTGATACTGTGGTGCAACGTTTGTTATCTACAATTAAGATAATATATTGTGTGATACTATGGTGCAACGTTTACTTTCTACTTTCTACATCATATTGTGTGATATATTGCAGTTCAAAGTTTGCTATCTAAAAATATTGTGTGATTCTATGGTGCAAAGTTTTCTATCTACCTAAGATAGCATATATGTGTGATACTGTGGTGCAACGTTTGTTATCTACAATTAAGATAACATATTGTGTGATACTATGGTGCAAAGTGTTCTATCTACTTAAGATAGCATATTGTGTGATACTGTGATGCAAAGTTTGCCATTTACCTACGATAGCATATATGTGTGATACTGTGGTGCAACGTTTGCTATCTACCTAAGATAACATATTGTGTGATACTATGGTGCAACGTTTACTTTCTACTTTCTACATCATATTGTGTGATATATTGCAGTTCAAAGTTTGCTATCTACAAATATGGTGTGATACTATGGTGCAAAGTGTTCTATGTTAAAACGCTTTCCACGCGGCTATCATTTTTACCCAACACAAAACAGATTTTTCAGAAACCTTTCATAATTTTCAAAGTCTATTTCAAATATTACTGACCAAACACTAGGCATGTTTGTACTTTATATTTCAATGCATTTCTCATGATGATTCCAAATATGGTATTGAAATTCAAAAATGTTGACATTTTTAAAACATTTTGTGAAATTTTGGAATGTCGTCTGCAGCCGCCTGCCGCGTGGAAAGTGTTAAGATAGCATATTGTGTGATACTGTGATGCAAAGTTTGCTATCTACCTAAGATAGCATATATGTGTGATACTGTGGTGCAAGGTTTGCTATCTACAATTAAGATAACATATTGTGTGATACTATGGTGCAATGTTTACTTTCTACTTTCTACATCATTGTGTGATATATTGCAGTTCAAAGTTTGCTATCTACAAATATTGTGTGATACTATGGTGCAAAGTTTGCTATCTACTTAAGATAGCATAATGTGTGATACTGTGATGCAAAGTTTGCTATCTACCTAAGATAGCATATATGTGTGATACTGTGGTGCAACGTTTGTTATCTACTTAATATATCATTGTGTGATACTGTGGTGCAAAGTTTTCTATCTACTTAAGATAGCATAATGTGTGATACTGTGATGCAAAGTTTTCTATCTACTTAAGATGGCATAATATGTGATACTGTGATGCAAAGTTTACTATCTACCTAAGATAGCATATTGTGTGATACTATGTGATGCAAAGTTTGCTATCTACCTAAGATAGCATATTGTGTGATACTGTGATGCAAAGTTTGCTATCTACCTAAGATAGCATATTGTGTGATACAGTGATGCAAAGTTTGCTATCTACCTAAGATAGCATATATGTGTGATACTATGGTGCAAGGTTTTCTATCTACAATTAAGATAACATATTGTGTGATACTATGGTGTAACATTTGCTTTCTACTTTCATATTGTTGTGTGATATATTGTAGTGCAACGTTGGCTATCTACATAAAATAGCATAGTGTGTAAATTACTATGATGCAAAGTTTGCTATATACCTAAGATATATTGTGTGATACTGTGATGCAATGTTTGCTATCTATCTACCTAATATAGCAGATTCCACACTACCAAAAAGAATTGTGCTAGCGCCCATCCCCATCAGTGTTTTTAATTAAAAACAGACCCTCCTTTAACCATTAATGTGCAGAAAAGGTATTAAGTGGTGATTTGTAGACTATAACGTCAATATTTAACAAAATAACCCTTGTATTTTCTCTGATACAAAGATTTGACACTACTTTTCCTTTTTCACCTCTTCTAGAACCAATGCACCGATTTTAGCTATCGGACAGCGATTTGAGGAGTGAACTATAGTCTTCAATGTCCAGTCGCGGACAAAAATGCAGGTCAACCCCCCCCCCCCCCCCCCCCAAAAAAAAATGTGGGTATTTTTATAAAAGACATCAGTATTCTCAAAGAAGAAAAAAAAAATTGAACAAACCACGCACAGAAGAAAAAATCAGACTTTAATTTGATCTCTTAATCACATAAAGTATAGGAAGATTAATTACTGTTGTGATGCAAAGTTTGCTATCTGCTTAAGATTGTTTGATACTGTATGATGCCAAATTTGCTATCTACTTAAGATAACATATTGTGTGATACTATGATGCAAAGTTTGGTATCTAGCTTGTGGTAGCTTGTGGTATGATGTAAAGACTTTGCTATATAGTTCTTTGATACACAGTCTTCTGCGGGAGAAGTCTTTATCATTATTCGTCATTATTGTGTGAAATGTGGTGCAATTTTCGCTATCTACTTAAGATAACATATTGGGTGATACTGTGATGCAATGTTTGCTATCTATGCTTAAGATTGGGTGATGCTATGATGCAAGGTTTTCGATCACATAAGATAACATATTGGGTGATACTAAGATAACATACGTATTATGTGATATTAAATATGATGTAAAGTTTGCTATCTAAAGATAACATATTGCGTGATATGATGTTTCAGTGCAATTCACTCACATAAGATATGTCACATATAGGGTGGGTCGCATATGGTAGTATGCAGGATCTTTTGCCTGCACACTATGTTCATTCACTGAGTTTAGATTCTCTGGATTTGAAGTTGGACCCTGCAGGGTTGGACGATTGAGATGTCTCCCTCTATAGTCCAGTTACATGTTGCATGCTTTACAGGGTACGGAGCTTAATTTATTTCCAAAATGGGGGTGTATAACTTTTGTCTACTGTTGGCAGTGTGAGTTGCTGGATAAAAAAGACGTTACACATCAACACTATTTAATATATGAACCTAGCAACCGGTTGTTTAAATATATATACACAACTTGTTTAAAATGTTGCACAACCTTGTACAAGTTTACAAGAAGTTGTGTGAAAATTTACACAATTGTGTAATTTTTTAAACAATAGTTGCTAGGTTCATACTATATTAAACAGTGTTGTGTAATTTTCTTACACAACCGATTTAGCAAGATTTACAGTGTATAAATGAGAGGAATTAGTGCAAATAGGCCTAATAAGGAACGCCATTGGCAATCTGTGTGAAACACACTAAGCAGATTTCCTTATTTTTTATATAAGGATTCCATAACAAAATGTAACATAGGAGGGTCACTCATTAAGTTCTACCTCCTACCTCATAACTTTGCTATTTTATAAGCCAGTCTTATGAATATTCCACAACAGTGGGGTAACTGGGGTAGTTGTCAGGGGGAGGTGGGGGGGGGGGGGGGGCAAAGGGTATTTTTTACCGCCTTGGTTCACCAAGCTGGCGCGAATGATCGAGCTTGATAACTAACCAACAGTGCTTGCTAAACCCACCATACTTAAATTGGTGCCCTCCATCCACCTCATCACCAAGTTTATTTACAGAAAATAAAATAATCACTTCCATCATTTAAGCCCGGTAGTTTGAGCTGTTCTTCCCGTTAAAAATTCGTTGTTACGAGTCACAGTGATGCCTCATGTTAAATTTTTAACATGTTTAACATGAAAGTCACTTTATGAGTTTTCTTTATTTGTAACCTTCAGAATAGTCAACCAAATAGTCAATAGTAGAATATCTCTAGAGACCATTGCATTTTGTCCTATAATATATCGAATAGCTCTCAGTTCTTATGAAAGCAAATATGACTTTTGCAGTGTTGCTTAAAGGGGCACTAAGAGATCCTTCATGTGGGAGCCCTCAATTTGTTCAGAAGTTGGGTTTTTCACATATACGTAATGCTTATATACATACTAACTACCACCCAAAATTATAGAGCTTGATTTGCAGTGTTTCATGTGAAATTCATGGATTTGCTAGCATTTTGAGTTTCTTTGTGATTACATCGAAATACCCATATTCATCTAAAAGGCCACAGATGGCTTCTCATTTATTCGTTTCATGTTTATTCAAATAACCTTGACGACCACCATGGCTTGTTAGGTGATGCTTAGTCATGACCTCACTGATTCAATTGGTGGTGACTTTCAACCAAAATACACAAAAAAAGTGAAAAGCACTAATACTAATAATACCTTCGGAAATGCTGACAAAATGTCTTTATTTTTCATTTTTACTGATTTTACTGAATCTTACATGAGAGGGTTTCTATGTATATCATCTATCTAAACAATGTGAAAATATTGAATTTCATTTTTGTGTGAAATCTCTCTGTGCCAGGGAGGGTTAAACTTAATGGTTGTTATTATCTGGCTAAGTTCTGGCTTATCATGAGAAGGCATATTTTCCTAACAGATTAGACACTTTTATTACCTATAGTCTATTAAAAAGAGATCTGAAATTTAGAACGGTTATACTGTACTTGACCAATTAGAATTGCTTGATCAGCACTCGGGAGTATACTTTGCTGTTTTTTTATCCGTTTCCATCACACAATCAATGGACATGCTGTGTTCACCGCATCCCAAGGACAGTGCATCCAGCAGACCAATTTACTATGAATTGATAGCTGAGATTCAAAGCTACAATTGTGGAATTTTTTATAAGACTGGCTTATTATAATAGCAAAGTTATGAGGTAGGAGGCAGAACTTATTGAATGACTCTCATACATGGACATATTGCTATCTACCAAAGATATCCTAACCAGCAATGCATAACTAATAATATAAAAAGTTTGCTATGAAATAATGTAGAGCAAAGCCTGCTATTTACATGAGATAGCACTTGTATGCGAGTAGGGGGCGTGTAATATACCCGACTTTGGTGGAGGCGAGTGACGGTTCCTTCCACCGACATTTGGAGGTAGTCATCTGTGATCATGTGAAGATCATGTGACTTTCAAAACATATGTGTTGATTTCTTATCAGTCGTTGACGTTGTGCACATTAGTAACTCATGGTTGGCAAACTATATTATATTATCCAGGCCCGTAACTAGGGGGGGGGGGGGGGAGGTCCCCCCCCCCCCCCCAAATCTGAAAAAAGTCCTTTTTTTGGTACCAATGTACCTTTTTTTTTGTACCAATGTACCTTTTTTTGTTACTAATGTACCTTTTTTTGTGTGAAAACTCCCCCACCCACCCCAATTTTCCGAAAAACGCCCCATTTTCAATTATGTAAAGCGTTTTTTCGGGCCGTTTTGGACTAAAACATGTCCTAACCCCCCCCCCCCCCCCCCCCCCCCCCGCTCTCAGAAAATTGTCTTATATGACTAAAAAAAATTTGGGGGCAACCTTTTACGATTTTTTGGGTACCAATGTACCTTTTCAAAAAAATACGCCCCCCCCTAAACAAATCCTGCTTACGGGCCTGATATTATCATACATTTATTTTAATTTATTCCGTTTCTTCATGTATCACTTTATGTTTGGCCAATGATGCCTGTGTATTGTAAAACCCATTCGCCAATAATACACGATTAATACACTTACCCAGGTTTCAATTGCGTATCAGCAAGTTTCCGGCAAGTTTATACTGGTGGCCGAGTGGTTGAGGCGCCTGCCTAGAGAGTTCAGGCAGGAGACCATGGTTCAAGTCCTTGTGCACGGATTGGAATGGCCATTTGACCTTGATGTTTGCATTGAACCGTGAAATTGTTGTGGTGTGTATAAAGCGTAGTTAATCTAGTGTATCTTCCCACAAAGTGAAAGTAATCGACTGATAAATTAGCAAACTGTGACAAGTTTTGTAAGCTGATCCCGTTTTTTGCCATTCCCAATGGGATTTACACACAGTAAAATGGTCATAATCATCACACCATTTGTCAAAACGTTTCTGAAAAATTAGTTCTTCCAACTCTGGATAAGTAATTAAGGTGTCAAATGAAAAGGCAAATCTGAATACCAGTATCACCAGTCAACCCTCAAGAAGTGGAGGCACGTGTCAGAGCCGAAGTGGCATCCCTACGTCGCAACAGGGGAATGGTTGCGAGCTGTTCGCAACATATTGGACAGGGCACATAATACATGTCTTAAACAAAATGGTTGCCATGTCGAAGGAAGGTTTCTTTAAAAACTTCAAACTTCTTTTCTATTCTAAATTGCCAGGAAGCTAAAATGTTATTCTGTCTTACCAAAAAACACTTTAGCAGAAGAAACGCGAAACTCAGACTGTATAATTTGTGAACTTGGCAAATATATTTCTTTCAATGTGAATGACGGAATTGCAATTATAAAAGAAACAAAGGGACTTCAGAATAGTTTATTTGTGCAATATTTAAGTATGTGAAGTATTATCATCTGAACTATTTATTTCTACAGTGTTTTAACCACCTTTGGCTCATTCAAAATGCCAGGAACCGGCAATAAATTTCAGGCACAATAATGCGTTGCTTGTAAACTCTCACTCCATTTCATCATTCTACAGTTATATTTATGTCGTAACTTTGTAAATCACATTGGAATAGCGAAAAATGCAGTCAACTTGTCACAGTTTGATTATTTTTAAGTCGATTACCTTCATTTTTGGGAAGATAAACTAGATTAACTACTCGTTCTACAAACAACCACAATTTCATGGTTCAAAGCACACATCAAGGCCGCTTCAATCGGTGTACAATTTCTTTTGATACACCCTGTATATTATATATATCATGGTTACTAGTTCAAGCCTGTGCAACCCTGAGATAAAATAGCGAGCTGTGATTGAATCTATCAATATTAAATATCCACAAATTGTGGAGTGTTTGGTTTGTGCGCAAACGTCAAAATCATTTTTAGCCCTGATTTGAAGACAGAAATGAAATGTTTGTTCTGATTTCAGAAAATGTTGTCTTGTTATATTTAAACTCCTTGGGGGAGGGATCTAAGGGAGCGATCACTATTTACGCCAGGGGGTGGAAGGAGAAAATCAGGGGGGGGGACACAAATTTCTTTTCAGACATGAAGGGGGGGTGCGCAATTTGTTTTTCTGGCAAAGACAACAACTTTTCGCATATGGAACAAAAAGTGAAAAAATTGGAAACTTTTTTTGGGCACTTTTTAATCAAAATTTCCAAAAATATTAGATTAGGTAAAAAAAAGAGAGAATTGTCCCTAACTTAGTGTCTTTACATCATCATCAAGCGATTTGGGCATTTTTTACTCAAAATTATTTTTGTTAGCTTTGTTCAAAAAATGTGGGTCAAAAAAGTGATTTTTGTTGTTGTGATTTTCTTAAAAAATCAACATTTTTAGTCAAAATTGATACAAAATTTGGATTCTCTGATCCATTTCCTTTCCAAAAATGTATACTTTTATATACATTTGAGTCACAGTTCAATAATTACAGCACTCACAATTTTTTTTTTTTAAATCCTTATATCCCCCTTAAATGACCAAGGTATTTATTTCCCAGCCGTTGGGCCCAAGGGGAGTTATATTATCTTTGGTAGAAGTTTACTATAGTTTGATCAGTTCCAAATTGGCAAAGCCTCTTTACAGCAGCGAATGAATTTAGAAGGACGTGGAAAGCAACAAGACAAGCGCAATGTACATAATATGCGTGCTGCCAGCCAAAACCTTATGCATGTGGCTATAATCATGCGTACGCTTGGATTCCTTTAGTGCTTTGAGAGTAAAAACCGAATATTTCTCACCAATTTGGAATTGATTAAACTATATCTATCTAAGATAGTTTATTTTGTCATACTATGAATGAAGTAAATGTTGCTATCTACCTAGTAATAATTGCATTATGTGATAATAGGGTTGGTTTGGTTAATGCAGATAATACTTTTTAAATTAAATAATCAGGGATGAGAGAAATGCCTGAAATTTTAGTAAATACCTGATAATTACACTTTTGAACAGGGAGGAAATTGCCTGAAATCAGGCAATTGCTTGAAAACTTACATCCCTGAATAGAACTTGGGGTATTCATGTTTAAATATTCCATAAATGGTCTACCCAGAACTTTTAAAACCTTCTTTTCAAAGCGTTCAGATGTTCACAACTACCCAACAAGACATGGCAATGATTTTAACATGACAAATAACAAAAAGACTTTCCCGACCGTGCTATTCGAACCAATGGTCCAATTCTCTGGAATTCACTTCCCAAAAACATGAAACAATCCAAATCGTTAAAGCATTTCCGAACCCAGTTTAAACAAAACCTTATCCAAAATTACGAGTAATCTCTTGTATTTGAGCCCGTCCTTGTTCTGTCTTATATATGGTGTTGCGGGATTCTTATTGTTTATTGTAGTATAAAATGTTTGTTTATGTATTGCTTGTTTTAAGGGGTAGACCATAAACGGGCCTCATTGGCTTTCCAGTCTTCTCCTCCATATTGTGTTTTTTATATATATGTGATTGTGATTTGATGTATTTTTTATATGGAAATAAAAGATTGATTGATTGATTGATTGATTGACCAAGCCATTTCTTTGAACAATACAGGTTTACAATTTCTAATCTATCACTCACTACAGTCCCTTTTTTAAATTAAAGCTAGTTATATTATCCTTCAAGACATTTTTTCAATCACCATTTTTGTCTTGATATATTCATAGTGTTACATATCAATGGAGCGCTGATGTGTTTATCTTTCCAATGATACCATATTTGTAACAATCACTTGTTTCAGTGCTCAGACACTTGCTTGATGCGGAGGTCTCAATATTAATGTGCCCAGTTCGAAGTTCGACCTATGATGAGTAAGATATTCACAAAATCCCCAATATTAATGCATGCATCAATGTGCATCTTGAACCTACTCTCCTCAAGATAAGTCAAAGATTAGACGCCTAATCTTTGCCTAGTTATATTTTTGAAGTGGTGAATCTTGAACTAATTATGTTTTGGACAGGTGAATCCATGGTAAATCTTCACCTATATTTCAACTTCTCGAATATATTACTGTAGTGCCATAGAACCAACATAGTGCACTGAGGTGAATCTTCACCCCAAAAATGGCAGGAAAGTTCTAATCTTGACCTAGTTTATCCTGAATAAAGGTGAATACGGGTGAGGAGCGTAAGTTCAAGCTGCACATTGATGCCTGCATAAACCTATTGAAAAGCTAACATAATTCAATAGGTGTTATAATCAGTTAAAGGTTATGAGCTTTAATCCGTTCATGAATATTTTGTTCATTAATATATTATTTATATGAAACACCCACATTGATCACTTTTTTACTTGTATTGACTTTTGTCACATTCAGATTGAGACCTCCCCATATTCTCAAGCAAGTGGCTGATCACTGAAAGAGGTGATTGCAACACACTATAAACATATCGTCGCTGTTCTGACATACCGGCACATCACAACAGAATTAAGTAAAGTGATGTGCCGGTATGTCAGAACAGCGACGAATAAAGAAATATACTAAATTTAGGCGGTAGAAAAAATGTCAGAACCTTTTTTGAGGAGTTTATATCTACATGTAATGATAGATGACACTCCACAAACAAATAAATGAGACCGTAAACCCGATTCATTTACCAAATAAAAGTATATTTGCAATATTTCATCAATTTCATTTGAAGTATTATAACACATTTATGATTTGATTTCATTGTAGACAAATCCAATACTGTAAAAGCCAATATTTTCGTGTGAAGACATTTTCACGCATTTTGATATCATAGACATTTCGCGAATTGTTTTCTTCGCGGGCGACCTTCTGGATGCACTGCATGAATGTTGAAAACAATATTTACGTGTGTTATATTATCGCGGAAAAACATTTTGTGTGAAAAGCGCAAAAATAAAACCACCTCGAAAATTTCAGCTTTTACAGTATATTGTGACAATTGTAGTACTATCTCAGTAAATATTTGGTGAAAGGGAGGTTTTGTAAGAAAACAGGTATTTGTGAGAAGTGATGGACTTGCTCACTGACCTATGGAATAAATTCTTGTCTGATATTCCCTAAAGAATTCAATCTCAAATCAAAGTTTCATCCTTTAAAAAAATATTCATAGGTCGAGGGCTCAGAAACACAAGGCCTTAACTCCATTTTAGTGACCATTTTGAGAAAAAGACCCTTAACTCCATTTTAGTGACCATTTTGAGAAAAAGACTATTGAAGATTTTGAACACTATGGGGAGATGAGGCCTTGTGATACTGGCTTATAACTTTAGGGGGTTGTGTTATGGAGATAAGGTTGTGTGTTACTGGAAAGAGAATTTTTGATACTAAAATCTCATTTTTGAAAAATTTGAGATGAGGCCTTGTGTTTCTGAGCCCTCAAGGTGTTAAATATGCCTAAAATGTTCCATAAAGGTCAGTAGCAAAAGTTCTCTACTATAGTACGATTAAAAATTGAACGAACACTATGCACGCAGCACAAAGGTGATCACGCCCGAAATGTGTATGCTCAGGGTTGTAAGCGCTTCACGCAAAACGCTGCTTCAATTTATTCATTCAATTATAAATCAGACTATAAGGTCTATAGATTGATACTAAAGGTGATCGCGCCCGAAATGTGTATGCTCAGGGTTGTAAGAGCTTCACGCAAAACGCTGCTTCAATTTATTCATTCAATTATAAATCTGACTATAGGGTCTATTGAATGTGCTTTTCAAAGCAAAATATGTCTGTGTATTGCACTGGTAATCCTCATTTGTGTGTGTTTAAAACATGAATATGAGATGAGAACCATCTCAACTATTTATTATGTGATTCTCTATACACTGTTTCAGTTGGGACATGTTTCATTTTTTTGTATATTTATTACATATGGTTTGTCCACAACAAACTTAAATATTTTATTATTATTGTAAATCTGTTAGTTTTATAATCACAAAGTGTGCCTTCAATGCACTGTTCAATCTTTGAAATAGTGAACTGTGAGGTAGCGGTCAACTGTAAGCTAAGACTTTATTACTGATGACCTTAACCCCATGAGAACTACCTGTCGATTGGTTGAAATTTAGGATGTGCCAAATATTGTGCCAATCAGAAACATTGTTAAAATAATTCCAATTTTCAAAAAGATAAGCATAAAATATTTATAAGCAAAATTGCAATTGGTTGTCAAGATGATAACATCATGTAATTGACCAATTGGAAATCTTGTACGAAAAACAGGCAGTGCAAATGGGTTAGTCATTTGTGACCAGTCACATCAAAAAGGACATGTTGTTTGCAAACACAGTTTTCAGATAGAGGCCAATATATTTGGTGAAATATAAAGAAAATAATAGAAACAAATAATTGATGCTTCTTCAATTCATATCTTGTGTTTACAAAGTCCAATTACCTTCAACATGGTATCACTTCAAAGCATAAAATGTACTCTTTCAAGTCATACCAATAACTCGGAATTGACTTGGGTCTCAAACATGTCCATTTTGATGTGACGGGTCACATTGATAAAGGAAGGAAGGTTTTGTTCCATTCTATTAGCAACACTCTTTAGTAAAACTGATTCTGCTGCATCACATGCTGTTCTATTTGAAGCATGCTCATTGGTCACATCACATACAGGTCCATCTGACAGTAACAATATTAGGGAGCACGTCAAAACTCGACCGCCCGGCAACCGCCGGTTCCCTGGGGTTCCGTGCCGTTGCAGCCGGTTTCTATTGTTCTAAACAATGATATGCGGTCCAACCATTCCGTGCGGTTGCAGCCGGTTTCTATTGTTCTAAACAATGATATGCGGTCCAACCGGGTGGAACCGGGGGTTGCCGCGCGGTCGAGTTTTGATGCGCGGTCGAGTTTTGATGTGCTCCCTTACTTATTGCTAATCAGATCTCTTATACAGTGTCTATATGAAGTAAACACTTGGTGATATTTGTATATTCGGGCACAAAAAACCCTGTTCTATGACCAAACGAACCTCCCAGGTGGAGTCAGTCAGTCATGCACATTTTGGTGAATTCTCAACAATTTTAAAACATTGAAACATTTTAAAATGTTTTTAAAAAAATCATTTCATTTTTTCCCCTTCAAAATTGTTAAAAAAATTGTTCAGAAAATGTTTAATTTGTGTAAAAATTTGAAGAAAACAATGGGCTGCCCGGGCACGTAGAGGAGGTTTTTTTGGTAGCCTTATCTTACAATTAAAAATGATTAACATCAGGGCTGTATTTAGTACCCGACCCCCTGCCGGGCAGGTACATTTTTCTGTATGTCTGGCTTAACGCCACTCAAAGACTAAAATCTTGAATTATAGCTGATTTCCAATCAAACCGTAAACATTTCAGGGTATTTCTGTCTCAAATTAGTAGACAGAGACTGCATAGTATACTGACAATATTCCCAAGCAAAAGACAATCGAGAACACTAACAGATCATGATCTTCTCGTAGTCAGAACTTGTTGGGCTGGTAAGTGGTTGGCACTCAGGTTAGTAATTTTAACTTGTAACTTGCCTGACTGGCTGAATGGAAATAAATGGAGATACACCTCTGCTCAAAATGGTATTACACTTATAAGGGAAGTACTGGTATCTGTAATGTTTTTAAATTTGAAAATATTTTATGTCAAATAATTATAACAGTATGTGATATGCCCCAGAATAGATTGTTTACTGTACACTAGAATGTTATTCATAACCATTAAACAATGCTTTATACAGTTTTAAATGAACTATATAACCCGTAAGGTGAGTTCATACTCCCATCGTTGTGCATCGGCCAAGGTCAACGGACATCGGCACACTAATTGAAGCAATGTCAGCAATTAATGTCAACTTTTATCCATCGACGTCGGCCGATGCCCAACGACGGAGTATGAATAAAGGCAACGAAAAACACCCTTTTCTACGGGTCCAACTGGCTCATTTTTTATTCAAAGGTTCAAATGTTTCCCTTTCAAAATTGTTTTGAAAAATGTTTGAACATTTTTAAAAGAATATGAATTAAAACTAAAATTTAACATTCCAAAAAATGGTTGAAATTCACAAGAAAATCCCACTAAAAACGCCGACCAAATAACCATATCTGAGAGGTCAGTTTGCCTGTAGAAAAGGTGTTTTTTGTCGCATAAATGCATTTGCATGCATGCATATCACAGATGATTGTTCATCTTGTAATGAACACATGATATAAGCTTATAGGC